>QRFJ01000618.1:779973-1228962 GCA_006176705.1 Cocos nucifera
GGAAGACAAGGTCGCCACCGGCGACCTGCAAAACAAAATCCCGTCCGATGGTGGTGGCTCCAGTAGGACCCTCCGACAATCAAGTCAGCCCTTTTGAGCAATAGAAATTGAGGTGCTCAGGAAAGAGTTCGGCAGAATTTTTAGTGGAAGAGGAGAGCTTAGAGAAAATATATCTAGAGGATCCCTTTTTATAGACGAAACTTGATTGATAGTGACGGCCATACCGTCTGGTGGCAGGCCGCTCGAGGCCGCATGAGATTCGGTACGGAGAGGAAGGTGTCGTCAGATTGATAGTGGCAGTCATGCCGTCTGATCGTGGACCGCATGGGACTTGTTACGAAGAGAGAGGTGTCGCCAGACTGGTAGTAGCGGTTGTGTCGTCCGATCGTGAGCCGCATGGAGCTTGTTATGGAGAGAGAGGTGCTGCCAAATCGATAATGGCAGCCATGCCGTCTGATGGAAGCATGCGTTCGGAGTTTGACTAAGCTGAAGGAGTCCGACCACAAGAGTAATCCAAAAGGAGGTCGGCTCCTGAAGGAATCCGATTGAAGAAGAATTCTGGAAGAAGTTCGCTCCTATAGAAATCCGACTGAAGAAAAATTCCGAAAGGAGTTTGGCTCCTGGAGGAATTCGACTGCAGGAGAATTCTGAAAGGAGTTCGACTTCTGGAGGAATCCAACTGAAGGACAAGTCCGGAAGAAGTTCGGTTCCAGTGTAGAAATCCGACTGAGGAGTAATTTTCTAGTGAGAGTTCGACTCTGTAGAAATGTCGACTAAAGAAATCGGAGTTCGGCTCCCGTCGAGTACGCTGAAGAGAGGATACCAGAGAAATTCGCTTCCATAGAAATTCGACTGAAGGAGAAATCCGAAAGAACTTCGACTCCTGAAGAATCCGACTGGCAGGAGAATTCTAGAAGAAGTTCGGCTCCTGAAGGAATCTGACCGAAGGAGTAAGTCCGAAAGGAAGTTCGCTGAGGTCGACTGCAGTTTTTGACTCCTGAAGGAATCCGACTGGAGAAAGTCCAGAAGAGTTCGGCCATATGAAATTCGACTGAAGGAGTAGGAGTTAGCTCGTAGAAATTCGACTGAAGGAGATCCGGAAGGGAGTTTGGCTCCCGTCGAAGCCCGACTGAAGGAGATCCGAAGGAAGTTCGACTCCCGTAGAAATCGAAGGAATCCGAAAGGAATTTGGCTCTTGGAGAAATCCGACTGCAGGAAAATTCTAGAAGAAGTTTGGCTCCTGAAGGAATCCGACTGAAGAAGAAGTCCGAAAGGAGTTCGGCTCCCGTAGAAGCCCGACTGAAGGAGGAATCCGGAGGAAGTTCGGCTTCCGTAGAAGTCCGACTGAAGGAGAAGTCCGAAAGGAGTTCGGCTCCTCTGGAAATCCGACTGCAGGAGCAATCCGAAAAGAGTTCGGCTGGGGTGCGGTCATTGAAGAATTCGACCGACTGAAGGAGTTCGGCGGGGCTCAACAGCTAAGAAGTTCGACCGGCTGAAAGAGTTCGGCTAAGATTTGGCTGTTGAAGCTCTTCCGTGATTACCGATTGCATTGGGCTAAACATCAGGCTGAACTTCGGTGAGAGCGGGGTTTATCTCCAACAATAGGTAGGATAATTGGTTTAGTAAATAAGTGAGAGTTTTATGTATAAAAGGATGGTTTTGAATGTCTTCTGCATATTGATTGATCCCAGTTATCCCCAGATAAGAAGAAGATAGGTGAGACTATTGTTCAAATGCATGTTGGTTGAGGTAGAAAGGAATACAGTTACAACCTGGTTAGGGCTTAAAAGTGATTCATAAATGTGGATTCAATACAAAATTAGTATGAGAAATGAACATGCAAAATCTTCAATCAGGGATAGAACTAGTGAACCGCATAACCAAGACACATCAAGCAGTCTAAACCATCCTCTATAATTAAAATGATTAATTGTTTATATTAGAAACCGCAATCTACGAACGTGTCTCGAACCCCTGGAGAGCTACATACCCATACCATACAAATTGGTGTTAGCGGTATGACGTAGCGGTCAACTCTGCTAACCAAGCAGAACCGCTCTATCTTCTCAAACATCAACTCATACCGCCCAGTTTCTAGCAATACATGGGTGGTGGAGACTGTTGGGAGCCTCTGTCATTATTTGCAGACAAATAAACTATTTCATATATTGTGTTTCTATGTTTATTTAAGGTTTAGATATCTATGTCTGCAGTCCTCAATACCATCATCAGACACGATAATGAAATGACTGGGCGCATATGAAGTTCACAAAATTTCATATACAGAGTAAGCTACTTGTTCACAGCTATAGCTCAATGAATTTTAAATAGTTTATGTATGTGTTGTTTGTTAAAGGATAATTTTGGGCATAAGCGTTCCAATTTAAGAACTTGCAATAGCAGCCATTATAGAAGAAAAAAATTCTTAATGCCCAAAGTCCAAACCAAAGCGACCATCTAAGGTTTGAGTGCATTAAGCACATTCAAAGTTGCTTTTTTTTTAAATTAAACCTGATCAAATGTTTTCAAATTGAATAGAATTTTTTAGGGCTCTAGACTCTAGTAACACAAATGTATCGCAAGGACAATCTCCATGATATGCAAGACAGACGAGAGTCATTAATGTTGTAATCTCTTTAAACGTCGCTGATTATGATGTACGCCGCGTTTTGGTGGATAATGGAAGTTCGGCGGACATATTGTTTTATGATGCCTTCTTAAAAATGTCCCTACCTGACACCCGCTTAGGGCCTGTAAATTCCCCCCTGGTAGGGATTTGCCGGACACGCCGTTCCGGTCGAAGGCATGGTGACTTTGGCGGTGACGGCGGGCCAATCCCCAAAATTGGCCAAGGCGCGGATCGACTTTCTGGTCGTGAGGAGACCCCGTCCGCCTATAATGCAATCCTTGGGCGACCCGGCCTAAACGCACTACGGGCGGTAGTGTGTCAACCTACTACTTAAAGATGAAATTCCCGACGAGCCACGGAGTCGGCGAGGTCAGAGGAGACCAAGGCCCTGGCAAAGTACTGCTACTCAGTCGCCCTGCGCGGGGGAGACCGGCCCGACCCTTGCCTTGTTGATGGACTGGACGTCCGCGACGACCTCACTGAAGAACGGGGCGAACCTGCGGAAGACCTCGTCCCTGTGTCCTTACACGACGGAGACCCGGGGCATGAGGTGCGGATCGGCTCCAACTTGGCGGCCGAGGTTAGGAGACAGCTCGTCGCTTTCCTCAGAAGGAATGCGGACGTCTTCGCCTGGGCCCCAGCGGATGTACCAGGGATCGACGCCGATGTTATAGAACATCGGCTGGCCATCGACCCAAGGCACCGACCCATCAGAGAAAAGTTGCGCCACCAAGCCCCAGAGAGACAGAAGGCGGTAGCCGAAGAAGTGGATAAGCTCCTCGAAGCCGGACTCATCCGGGAGGTCAACTATCCGACCTGGGTCTCGAACGTGGTCCTCGTCAAAAAAGCAAACAACAAATGGAGGATGTGCGTCGACTTCAAGAAGCTGAACAAAGCCTGCCCAAAGGACAGCTACCCCCTGCCGAGGATCGATCAGCTGGTGGACGCAACCTCGGGCCACGAGCTCCTCACTTTTATGGACGCATTTTCTGGTTATAACCAGATACGCATGGCGCCCGAAGGATGAAGAAAAGACCACCTTTATTACTGACCGAGGTCTCTATTGTTACAGGGTCATGCCTTTCGGACTCAAGAATGCAGGAGCCACCTACCAGCGCTTGGTCAATAAGGTCTTCAAGGGGCAGATCGGCCGCAACATGGAGGTGTACGTGGACGACATGCTAGGTCAAAAGCCGAGCCTCGACAGACCACCTCGCCGACCTTGAAGAAACCTTTCGGTGCGCTTAGGAGGCACAAGATGAAGTTGAACCCGACCAAATGCGCCTTCGGCGTGACCTCCGGAAAATTTCCTAGGATTCATGGTGTCGAGACGCGGAATCGAGGCAAATCCCGAGAAAATCCGAGCCATCCAGGAGATGACTGCCCCGAAAACAATTAAGGAAGTTCAGCGCCTGGCTGGGAAGGTGGCGTCCCTGAACCGCTTTGTCTCGAGGTCGGCCGAGCGGTGCCTGCCTTTCTTCCAGGTCCTCAGGCGACCGAAAGATTTTTGCTGGACAGCGGAGTGCAAACAGGCATTCGAGGAGCTTAAAAACTACCTCGGCGCGCCCCCACTGCTGGCAAAGCCCGAACCTGGAGAAGGGCTGCTCCTATACCTAGCTGTCTCTCCAATGGCCCTGGCGGCTGTCCTGGTCAGGGAAGATGCGAAGGCGCAACAACCAGTCTACTACGTGAGCCGAGCCTTGAGGGACGCGGAGACCAGGTACTCCAAGTTAGAAAAACTAATTTACTGTCTTCTGATCGCAGCCAGGAGGCTCCGACCTTACTTTCAGGAGCATACCATAACGGTCCTCACGGACCAACCAATAAGAGCCGTCCTCCACCGAGCAGACGCTTCAGGAAGAATCGCCAAATGGGCGATCGAGCTCACGGAGTTCGACATCAATTACCGGCCCAGGCCATCGATCAAGGCTCAGATACTGGCGGACTTCGTGCTGGAATGCACCGCACCAGTTGAAGCCGAGCTTGAATCAAGCGAGACTATCATCGGAGGGAGACCAGGCCCCAACGAAGCCGAGCTGTGGCGGTCGAGCTTCCCTGAAGAAAGGGCCGACCTTCTTGAAGGCGCCTGGGTTCTGCATGTGGATGGCTCATCCAACTCTAGCGGGGCCGGCGCAGGGCTGGTCCTGGTTAGCCCCGAGGGGATCGTCACCGAGTACGCATTGCGCTTCGAGTTTCCCACAACCAACAATGGGGCCGAGTATGAAGCGCTGATAGCCGGGCTGCAGATAGCCAGGGAATTGAAGGTGGGTCGGCTTCAAGTCTATAGCGATTCCCAGTTGGTGGTCGGTCAGGTCGGCGGCAGCTACGAGGCGCGGGAGGAAAGCATGGTGATGTACCTCGGGAAGGTGAAGAACTTAATACCAGCCTTCGACAGCTTCGACATTCGGCACATCCCAAGGACCGGGAATACAAGGGCCGACCTCCTCTCCAAGTTGGCCACCTCTGCCCCGGCCGAACTACCAAAAGAAGGTGTTTCTGGAAACTCTGAAGTGCCCGACCACCGAGGAACCTCAGGCCGTCCTGCGGACGGACTTCGAGCCCAGCTGGATCGATCCGCTGATCGCCTACCTCGAAGAAGGGGTCCTCCCTCACGACCGGAGAGAAGCTCGGAAGCTCAGGAGAGTCAAGCCTCCCGCTACGTCTTTGTACGAGGGCAGGTTATATAAAAGGTCGTACTCCCTCCCGTTGCTGAGGTGCCTCCGACCCTCTGAGGCCTGCATCGCGCTACAGGATGTCCACGAAGGACTCTGCGGAAGTCACGCGGGAGCCAGATCCCTATCGCAAAGACTACTTCGGCAAGGGTACTACTGGCCAACCCTACTTCGTGATTCCACGGAATACGTGAAGAGATGTGACCGCTGCCAGAAGAACGCCAGCGTGCAAAGGCAGCCGGCATCCGAACTCACTCCGCTCACTGCACCCTGGCCCTTCGCGCAGTGGGGGATGGACATCCTCGGCCCCTTCCCAACGGCGTCCGGACAACGGAAGTTCCTCCTGGTCGCGATTGACTACTTTACCAAGTGGGTCGAGGCGGAACCACTAGCGAAGATCACCGAGGCCAAGGTGCAGGACTTCGTCTGGAAGACGCTGAGATCTGCCGGTTCGGTCTGCCCCGAGCCCTCATAACCGATAATGGGCGACAGTTCGCTGGAGCCCGGTTTGCCGAGTTCTGCGAAGGACTAAACGTCTCCCACCACTTCACATCGGTGGCTCATCCGCGCAAGCCAATGGGGAAGCCGAAGTGACCAATCGGACCCTGCTGCAAGGCCTCAAGAACGAGGCTCGACAGGGCAAAGGGGGCCTGGGCAGACGAACTCTACCACGTCCTCTGGGCATACCGAACAACGCAGAGGGTACCGACCGGCGAGACGCCCTTCGCCTTGGCCTTCGGCACCGAGGCAGTCATCCCGATCGAGCTCAAACTTCCCGTCTGCTCGAATCGTGGGCTTCAACGAGCAACTCAACCCCCAGGACCTCAGAGCCAACCTCGACCTTCTAGAAGAAAAGAGGGAAGGCAGCCCGCATCCGGATGGCCACCTACCAACGGAAGGTGGCTCTCGGTATTACAATTCCAGAGTCAAAAGCAAGGCGTTCAGAGTTGGGGACTTAGGTGCTCCGACGAGCAGCCGTCTCTCAGCCCCAGAGTCAAGGGAAGCTCGTCCCAAATTGGGAAGGTCCGTACGAAGTGGTAGAGGTCATCCGACCACCTGGAAACCTATCGCCTAAAGGAGCTCGGAGGACTAGCGCTTCCCCGACCTTGGAACTCAGAAAACCTGAGAATGTACTACCAATAGTTTCCCTCAATAAAACCTTGTTGCTCGACACTATCGTTTCAGGGTGCAAAAAAGCGACAGGGAAAGAAGCGAGCGGAAATGTCCCGCTAGGAACAGGAGGAGAACCTCGTCCTAGCGTGAGCAAAGTCGAAAGGCCCCCGTTCCACAAAAGGACGGGGATGGGGGGAGAAGCGAGGACGACGGTCCTCATGTGCCCCCACAGCCGGCTAGGAACAGGAGGAGAACCTCGTCCTAGCGTGAGCAAAGTCGAAGGCCCCGTCCACAAAAGGACGGGATGGGGGGAGAGAAGCGAGGACGACGGTCCTCATGTGCCCCCACAGCCGGCTAGGAACAGGAGGAGAACCTCGTCCTAGCGTGAGCAAAGTCGAAGGCCCCGTCCACAAAGGACGGGATGGATGGGGGGGAGAAGCGAGGACGACGGTCCTCATGTGCCCCCACAGCCGGCTAGGAACAGGAGGAGAACCTCGTCCTAGCGTGAGCAAAGTCGAAGGCCCCGTCCACAAAAGGACGGGATGGGGGGAGAAGCGAGGACGACGGTCCTCATGTGCCCCCACAGCCGGCTAGGAACAGGAGGAGAACCTCGTCCTAGCGTGAGCAAAGTCGAAGGCCCCGTCCACAAAGGACGGGATGGGGGGAGAAGCGAGGACGACGGTCCTCATGTGCCCCCACAGCCGGCTAGGAACAGGAGGAGAACCTCGTCCTAGCGTGAGCAAAGTCGAAGGCGTACAAGGATGGGGCAGCGTGCGAGGGACTTGAAAGATTCTTAACGCAGCAAGGCCCGTCCCGCGACTGCAGGTAGTCTTGATTATTCGAGAGATCTCCCCGAAGCGATCATAAGTCTACATGCAAAGGAGAGATCTCCTTCAACCTCGATTGGAGATAAGATCTCTTCTGAGCTTCAACTACAACTACAATTACAACTTCGACAGGAGATAAGATCTCCCCTGAGCTTCAAAGTCTATATCAACAGGAGAGATGATCTCCTTCAACCTCGGCTGGAGATAAGATCTCCCCGAGCTTCAACTACAACTTCAACTCAGTTGGAGATAAGATTCTTCGAGCTTTTACGTTAATAAGAGATAAGATCTCCTTCAACCTCGGCTGCTGGAGATGAGATCTCCCCGAGCTCCATCTTCAATCTCGGCTGTTGGAGATAAGATCTCTCCCGAGCTCCATCTTCAACCTCGGCTGTTGGAGATAAGATCTCCCCCGAGTTTCTACGTCAACAGGAGATAAGATCTCCTTCAACCTCGGTTGCTGGAGATAAGATCTTCCTCGAGCTTCAACGTCTATGTCAATCGGAGATGAGATCTCCTTCAACCTTGGCTGGAGATAGGATCTCCCCCAAGCTTCAACGACTGCGTCAACAGGAGATGAGATCTCCTTCAACCTCGGCTGGAGACAAAAATTTCTCCGAGCCTCGACTTTAACTTCAACCTTTGCTTCAACTTCAACCTCTGCTGGAGATAAGATCTCCTCCGAGCTTCAACTTCAACGGATGCAGAGCCCGAAAAAGGACTTCGACAGTCGCCATTTTGTACTTCCTTCGAATTTCGAACTCGGGAGTGGGGGGGACTATTGTTGGGGATAAATCCTGCTTCCGCTGAAATCCAGCCTGATGTTTAGCCCAATGCAATCGGTAATCATGGAAGAGCTTCAGTGGCCAAATCTTAGCCGAATTTCTTCAGCCGGTCGAACTTCTCAGCGGTCGAGCCTCAGCCGAACTCCTTCAGTCGGCCGAATTCTACAGCGATCGCACCCCAGCCGAATTCCTTCTAGATTGCTTCTGCAGTCGGATTTTTAGAGGAGCCGAACTTTTTTCGGACTTTTTCTTCAGTCGGATTCCTCCAGGAGCTGAACTTCTTTCGGACTTCTTCTTCAGTCGGACTTCTACGGGAGCCGAACTTCCTTCGGATTTTTTCTTCAATCGGGCTTTTACGGGAGCCGAACTCCTTTCGGACTTCTCCTTCAGTCGGATTCCTCCAGGAGCAGAACTCCTTCCAGAATTCTCCTACAGTTGGATTCCTTCAGGAGCCGAACTCCTTCCGTATTTCTCCTTCAGTCGGATTTCTACGGAAGCCGAACTCCCTTCGGATTCCTTCTTCAGTCGAACTTCTACGGAAGTCGAACTCCCTCCAAATTTTTTCTTCAGTCGGGCTTCTACGGGAGCCGAACTCTTTTCGGACTTCTCCTTTAGTCGGATTCCTCCAGGAGCTGAACTCCTTTCGGACTTCTCCTTCAGTCAGGCTTCTACGGAAGCCGAACTCCCTCCGGATTCCTCTTTCAGTCGGGCTTCTACGGGAGCCGAACTCCGTTCGGACTTCTCCTTCAGTCGGATTCCTCTAGGAGCCGAACTCCTTTCAGAATTCTCGTGTAGTCGGATTCCTCCAGGAGCCGAACTCCTTGCGGATTTCTCCTTTAGTCGAATTTCTATGGAAGTCAAACTTCCTCCGGATTTCTTCTTCAGTTGGACTTCAACGGGAGCCGAACTCCTTCCAGATTTCTTCTTCAGTCGAATTTCTACAGGAGCCGAACTTCTTTTAGAATTCTCCTTCAGTCGGATTTTCACAGGAGCCGAACTCCTTCCGGACTTCTTCTTTAGTCAGATTCCTTCAGGAGCCAAACTCCTTCCAGAATTCTCCTACAGTTGGATTCCTTCAGGAGCCGAAATCCTTCCGCATTTCTCCTTAAGTTGGATTTCTATAGGAGCCGAGCTCCTTCCAGAATTCTTCTTCAGTCGGATTCCTTCAGGAGCCGATCTCCTTCTGGATTACTCTTGCGATCGGACTCCTCCAACTCTGTCGAACTCCGAACGCATGCTTTCACCAGACGGCATGGCTGCCATTATGGGTTTGGCAGCATCTCTCTCTCCGTAACAAGTCCCATGCGGCCTACGATCGGACGGTATGGCTGCCACTATCAGTTTGCCGACATCTTCCTCTCCGTACCGAACCCCACGCGGTCTCGAGCGGCCCGCCACTAGACGGTATGGCCGTCACTATCAATCAAGCTCCGTCTATAAGAAGGGATCCTTCAGATACATTTTTTCTAAGCTCTCCTCTCCCACTCAAAATTCTACTGAACTCTTTCCTGAGCACTCCATTTCTGTTGTTCAGAAAGGCTGACTTGATCGTCGGAGGGTCCTGCTGGAGCCACCACCACCGATTCTGGATGGAACTTTAGTTTGTAGGTCACCGACAACGACCTCGTCTTCTTCGACTCTTGACCAATCTGGTGTCAATCAGATTTTGCATCAACACTACCTATTGGGAACCTAGAAGATTTACTAACTATGCTTAACCCTTGATTTTGACATCCAGCATGCATGATGCACCTAATCTTATTATCCTTAAATATGTCCTTACACATACCTCTATTGTTAGGCAAGTCGATATTCAGATATATTTATACATAACATATGGAAAGAATTGGACTCAAGGAAACTTTGTCATGTTCCTTTGGCAAACATATGGATTCTTTTAATTTTCTGTTGGCATGTCCTATAAACATTGTATTCACCTTGTGGACGCACTTCAAAATCTGCCAGAGGTATCTGATTAACTTGAGTAGGCCTGCTCTTCGTGTGAGATTGGGTCTGCACGATCTTTTACCCATTTCGACCCAAATATGTTACATTACCAATTCAAAGGAGTCGATGGTATACCCAATTTGTGAGCTCAGAAGTGGCGCTCTCAAGTCTTGGAAACATGAGAAGATGGATCATGAAAAGATGGGAGCGAGTCGAAAGAGAAATCAACTCTTCTAAAAAAGTTCAGAAACTGGGCTGGCTCACCCTGAGATTGATTCGGCTAAGTTGGGAACTAGGTCGGCTCAGTGCAGAACTGGGTTGGCTAGGTCTCAGAGGAAAATTCAGAAAGAAAGCAGCATTTTTGGGCTATTGGCACGGTACACAACCGAGCCAACCCAATTGGGCCGGCTCAGTCTGAAATTGGGCCGGCTCAGTTTTCGCGGGTTATTATTTTGTGTACGTGGGTTGTTTGGATTTGAAAAGTTTTTCTATGAGCTTGGACTTGACCCTTTGTAAAGTATATATACTGGAAACAAGTCAAGGTTGTAAGAGTTCTGAAATATACTGAATAAAAGCTCTTTTTTTTTGAAAATCTCTTCTTCTCTATTTCTTGAATTGTTTGATCGTGCTTTTGCAGAAATCTCTGAGAAGTACTTTTTTGTTGCTTGGCTAATTACCGATGGCCATGCTGATCTGTGTGGGAAGAGCGCGCATTTCCGACATTTGGTATCAGAGTGGTGTTGCATGGAAGGAAGACACCTAGGTTTTACTACATCCAGGATCTATTGCACTAGGTTTTATCCTAAAATTTCTAGTTTGCTTCGTGGTTGTCTCTAGATTGAGATGGAGATTGTTTACACGGAGGAACGGTGATACAGAAGTTTGGAAAGAGGATCTAGAGCTAGTTAGATTTTCTTTGAAGGGTAGTTTTGCCGGTGTGTGAGATCATGAAGGGTGTTAGGGATTTGTTCTTGACTTGTTTGAAGTCATAGGATCAAGTGGATTCAAGGTGGATTTTGAGAAGTTCGACGGTAAGGGAAACTTTACTCTATGGCAGCAAAGAGTAAAGGACTTGTTGGTTCAGCAGAGGATTTACAAGGTCTTGACAAAAGAAAGGCCGGAAAAGATCAGTGCTGAGGATTGGGAAGAGTTGGAGAAAATTGCTTTTAGCACGATCCGGATGTACTTGGTCGATTAGGTTTTGCCCGAGGTTTGCACAGAAACTATGGCAAAGAGGCTCTGGGAGAGATCGGAGAACACATACATGGGGAAGAACATGACGAATAAGTTGTGGTTGAAGAAACAGCTATATAGTCTGAGGATGCCCGAAGGTGGAGGTCTTGTTGCACATATCCAAAGGTTCAATCAAGTGTGTTCTGAGGTGATGAGTTTAGATGTGAAGATCGATGAGGAGGATCGGGCATTGCTACTATTATGTTCTCTCCCAGATTTGTATGATGGTCTCATAACAACTTTAGTTTATGAGAAGGAGATCTTAAACTATGAAGAGGTTGTTGGTGTGCTCAGATCAAATGAGCAAAGGGAAAAGATCTGCAAGGGAGATCCTAAGTTTGAGATCTTGGTTGTGAACGAAAGATAGAGAAGATCAAAGAAGAAGACAAGAGAAAAATCCAAAGGTAGGTCAGTCTCGCGATCAGAGGAAGATGACATTGAAATGTTATAAATGTCATCAGCCTGAACATCTGAGGAGAGATTGTCTCCTTTTGAGATCAGAAAAAGGAAAGGCCAGTAAGGGAGATGATACAGCTTCTATGAGCAGTGGAGAAGATCTGCTAGTTATCTTAGATGGATCCACAGAGTATGATACTATGCGGATATTGGATTTAGCATGCTCATACCATTATACTTCTCATCAGGAGTGGTTTGCTACCTATCAGAAGGTTGATGCTGAAAGTGTCAGTCTTGGAGATGATCACCCGTGCAAAGTAGCTGGAATTAGCTCTATCGGGATGAGGATGTACGACGGAATCATTCGTGTATTATCAAATATCAGGCATGTACCGGAGTTGAAAAAGAATTTGATTTCTTTGGGCGACTTGGAGGAGCAGGGTTATACTTTTAGTAGCCAGGTTGGGAGTGGATATCTGAAAATTTTCAAAAAAGCTTTGATGGTGATGAGAGATAGAAGACTGAGCAACAATCTTTACAGAATGGAAGGCTCAGTGGTAAATGATAGTGCAGAGGTGCTAGTAGCGGCACGGAAGGAGCAGACTTTATATCAACTATGGCACTATCGGATGGATCATATGAGTGACCATGAGCTCACTGAACTAAGCAGAAGAGGTATGATCTCAGCCTTGAAGGAGGGCACAGATCTTTGTGAGCCGTGCATCCTTGGCAAACAGCATGGGGTGAAGTTTGTCAGAAGTATCAAGCGCAGCGAGGGAGTGCTGGATTTAGTGCACTCGGATGTGTAGGGACTAGCTTCTGTATCGGCTAGAGATGGGGCAAAATACTTTATCACTTTTATTGATGATTTCTCAAGAAAGGTGTGGGTTTATCTGATCAGAGAAAAATCAGAGGTGTTTGTCCGGTTCAGAGCCTGAAGAGCTGAAGTAGAGGAGTCAGGAAGATAGGTGAAGTGTTTGAGGTCGGACAATGGAGGGGAGTATATTAGCCTGGAGTTCAGAAGGTATTGTGAGAAAAATGGCATCAAACGCCATTATACAGTGAAGATGACTCCCAGTAGAATGGTGTTGCGGAAAAGATGAACCGAACACTGACTGAGAAGGCACGGAGTTTGAGGCTGTGGACATCACTCCCAAAGTTCTTTTGGGGTGATGCTCTAATTTTTTCTTGTTTTATTGTGAACAGATCCTCTCATTATAAGCTGAATGGAGGCATTCCAAAGAAGGTCTGAAGTGGGAAGAAGGTGGAGCTTGGCCATCTGAAAGTCTTCGGTTTCACAGCCTATGCACATGTGGAGGCAACCGAGAGGAGCAAATTGGATCCAAAATCTCAAAAGATGACATTCATAGGGTATCCATAAGGAGTCAAGGGGTACCTGCTGTGAGACTCTCAGGCACTGGAGTCAGTGATCAACAGGAACGTTATCTTTGATGAGAAGAGCATTTTGAGGAGGTCTGGGATAGATGGAACTGAAAAAACAGAGGTGAACAGCGGTGGCCAATCAAAGAATGATGGCATGTAGGTTACATCCACTTACAGGAGTGTTCCTGTTGAGGTGGAGCTGGGCAGAAAAGTATTGTCTCAGATTGAAAATCAGCATGAAGGATCGGCAGTTCAGACAGATGTGCAGTAGCCACAAACATCAGATAGAGATGTGCCAGTGGGAGTGGCTTTGCACAAGCTCCAGCATACTATTAGGAGACCGGTCAGATATGACATTGATGAGGTTATCTCCTATGCATTCATCACTGCTAATGGAGATTTAGAGAATTATTCAGAGGCCATGGAGAGTGAGGATCATGATTCATGGATAAGGCCATGATGGAGGAGATGAAATCACTTGAGAAGAATCAGACATGGCAGCTGGTGGATCTTTTAGAGGGTGCTCGACCTATTGGCTCAAAGTGGATGTTCACAAAGAAAGAAGCACCTTCAAAACAAGGAGTCAGATTCAAAGTAAGGCTGGTAGCAAAGAGATACTCACAAAGGGAAGGAATTGACTATGCAGAAATTTTCTCTTCTGTGGTGCGTTATACATCTATTCGAGTTTTGCTGTCATTGGTGGCACAGCATAACATGGAATTGGAACAGATGGATGTGAAGACGGTCTTCCTTCATGGGACTTTGGAGGAAAGAATCTACATGAAGCAGCCAGATGGTTTCATGGAGATGGGAAAGGAAGAAAAGGTGTGTTTACTCAGAAAGTCTTTGTATGGCTTGAAACAATCTCCTCGTTAGTGGTATCGAAGGTTTGATAGCTTTGTCTTTGTCTTGAGCCTGGGTTTCAGCAGATGTGAATATGATTGTTGTGTCTATATTAAGGATGTAGATGAGGAGGATATCCTGAACTTATAATTGTATGTAGATGATATGCTCATAGCCAGTAGAAGCATAGATGCTGCGAAAAGGTTGAAAAGAGCATTATCATCTGAGTTTGAGATGAAGGATTTGGATCCAGCTGAGAAAATCCTTGGAATGGAGATTTGCAGTGCAAAGGAGTGCTCCGTTTGTCACCAGAAAAGTATGTCCAAAAGTTTTTGGAGAGATTTGGGATGGAGAAGGCTAAATCTACAGAGACGCCATTGCCGAGCCATATGTCTCTCTCCAAGTTATAGAGCCTCCAGTCAAAAGAGGAGAGAGTACATAGAACAAGTCTCTTATGCAAATGCTGTAGGTAGTGTGATGTACATTATAGTGTGCTGTAGATCAGATATAGCACATGCAGTGAGCACGGTTAGTAGATACATGGCTAACCCTAGGAAGGAACACTGAAAAGCATTGAAATGGATATTGAGATATCTGCATGGAACAAGAGATTATGGTTTGGTGGGCAGTCGGGAGGATTTGGAGAACAATCTGTGAAGATGTGTGAAGGTTCAGGTCCTTTGGAAGGGTTTATTGATGCAAATTATGCTGGTGATCTTGATACAAGGAGGTTTACTACTGGATACCTTTTCTGCGTATATGGTGGACCGGTGTCTTGAAGATCAATCCTTCAGCCAATCATGGCCTTGTCTACCACAGAGGGCGAGTACATTGGGATAACGGAGGCTGCAAAGGAAGCCCTTTGGCTTAGAAGGCTGATTGATGAGTTGGGGGTGGAGCAGAGCAAGGTTACACGGTTCAGTGATAGTTAGAGTACTCTGCTGTTGGCATAGAATCCAGTCTATTATGCACGCACAAAGTATATAGACGTGAGGTACCATAGGATCAGAGAGCTGGTGGAGGAAGGTGAAGTGGAACTGATGAAGGTCTATACCAAGGAGAATCAGTCTGATGCACTCACGAAGGTACTCCCCAGTGATGGCTTTCAGAGATGCGTGGTACGGATGGGTCTGTTGAGAAGAGATGAGTTCACAAGGACTTGGAAGTACCAAGGTGGAGAATGTGAGCTCAAAAGTGGCACTCCCAAGTTTTGGAAACATGAGAAGATAGATCATGGAAAGACGGAAGCGAGTCAGAAGAGAAATCGGCTCTGCTAGAAAAGTTCAGAAACTGGGCCGGCTCATCCTGAGACCGAGCCGGCTAAGTTGGGAACTGGGCCGGCTCAGTCTAGGACTGGGTCGGCTAGGTCTCAAAGAAAAATCTAGACAGAAAGCAGCATTTTTGGACTGTTAGTACGGTACACAACTGGGTCGGCTCAGTCCCAATGCTGTTGGCACGGTACACAATTGGGTCGGCCCAGACAGACTGAGCTGATCCAATCGCAGGTCAGACTGAGTCGGCTCAGTTTTCGTGGGTTATTATTTTGTGTACGTGGATTGTTTGGGTTTGGAGAGTTTTTCTATGAGCTTGGACTTGACCCTTTGTAAAGTATATATATCGGAAACAGGTTAAGGTTGTAAGAGTGCTGAAATATATTGAATAAAAGTTTTTTTTTTCTGAAAATCTCTTTTTCTCTTCTTCTCTATTCCTTGAATTGTTTAATCGTGCTTCTGCAGAAATCTCTGAGAAGTACTTCTTTGTTGCTTGGCTAATCACCGGCGGCCACGTCGATCCGTGTCGAAAGAGCGCGCATTTCAGACACGATTAGGGACTGGAAGGATGCTTGCAGATCTGTCATACCATTTCAAAGTGTCTTTCATGTCATGCTACTAAATAAAATTGTGGTATATAACATTGAGCTGATGAGCTATACATTGCTTGTTCTTGGTTGTTATGTTTGTTAGGGGCACATAAGAGCTTTTCCTTTACTTGGTTTATTGAAACTTTTACGAACCCATCACCGATTACTTGAATGTTTCACTTAATTATCCTTTTTAATGACCATCAGCTAACGTCAACGACTCTATCTCTATGAATAACCCAACATATTAAAGCTGTTATGTATTTATTTATTTGAGCATCATGAAGGTGAGCAATAATATTTCCGAGCACTAATTATATTCCGAGCACAATAAATTGGCCCCAATTAGATGAAAACAGCTTTGCATTGCCTGAAATGCAGCATTTGTGATTGGAGTTTGTTTTATCATAATAGTTGGCTGTTAAAAAAAATGTAATTCGTTTTACTAAAGTCATTCAAGTTTGTTTGACATGTTTGTTATGTAGACCATGCATATCAACTTTGTTGTTCTGTATGGCAATGAGATTCAGTTATGTGCTAGGTGTGAGACCATTTTACCATCCTTCGGTCATTTGGTTCTCTTTTTTTTTTTTATTCTTTTTATAATTTGTGCCTTGTCAGTTGCAAGAATGACATATTACATATTTACTTACAACACTTTGTACAATTATACAACCAGCCTTATCTCAGCTGGTTGGCATTCCTTTGCCCATGTGAGAGGTCTAGGGTTCAAATCCTAGTGGCAGCATGCCCACCATGTTTCTTGAAAAAGATATGGAATTTTCCCCCAAAAATATTTTTAAGTATCCAATCGGAATTGTTAATATGTCCTGTATAACATTACTTGGAGGATTTTCTTTTTTTAAAAACAGATTTTTTTTTCCTTTTTATGTTCCAAGGAAATATATAAATCCTTAAATTATTAGACCTATAAGCAAAAAGATTTTGTCCCCAGTGATGTGGTATGTTTCCTCTTTCCCCATTTTACCCCTTTTTAATAATACTTTATTAGAATATTTAAATTTCAGACCTAGATTAATATTGAATTTGGAAAACGTTCAATTTCCGCATTGAAAGTGGAACTCTGTTCGTAGATGGAATATTAATCCGATGGTTCAATCTGCTGACTGAAACTGTTTATCATGAACCTTAACTCTATTATACTCCTAGTAAGAACCCACTTGTGTATTTTCCTGATTGTGAAATTTATGACACATAAAGGTATTGAAGCAAGAGGCTTTATATTCGGTCCCCCCATTGCCTTAGCTATTGGAGCAAAGTTTGTTCCTATGAGAAAGCCAAAGAAGTTGCCTGGTATAATTTCTTTGCCCGTTCTTTCCTTTTTTCCTGTTTTACCAAGTCTTTTTGTTTCTATCTGATGGTGGAACTGATGCCATACTTAGCACCTAATGATCTTTGATGACTATTAGGTGAAGTGATTTCAGAAGAGTATGCTCTAGAATATGGCACGGACAAAATGGAGATGCATGTAGGAGCTGTCCAGTCAGGAGATCGGGCACTTGTCATTGATGATCTTATTGCAACAGGAGGGACCTTATGTGCTGCAGTCAGACTTCTTGGTGAATTGCTAGTGCTTCGTTTTAAATTTGTGGATATTTCAAATACAATAGCCTTGCTATCTATTTTTGTTCAAAAAGTCACTGTTAATGTTGCTATAGATTCTTCCCCAGCTTTGTAAGTTATTTTGTGCTCTGTAAAGGAGTGAAGGCATGCTAAATAGTAGAGCAAGGAAAGTGTTATGATTGTCATTGAATTTTGAACATGTATGGATGTTCTGTAGTCTGTTTTGCCTAGTTCTGTAATTTCTTTTGCTTGTGGATGCCAACCCATTTTATTCTGACTCAATCATTTTGCTTCCAGGATAAATATTAAAAGTTTTCACTTTCGGCATGAGTCTTAAAGAGTCAATGGTTGTGCCCGGCTCTCTCTCTCTCTCTCTCTCTCTCTCTCTCTCTCTCTCTCTCTCTCTCTCTCTCTCATTTTGTGTGTGTATGTGACTAACTGAATAGGCCATACTTGATGGTCAGTGGACCATGGATAGCTTAACTATTGTGATTGTGTTTCCTGGTGGAAAAGTTCTTTCTTAGAGTTGGTTAAAACTAATAGTGAAATGTAAATAAATATGTTTTCCTTGAGGCAATGGAATTCTATATCTTGGATGTTTGATCTTTATTCACAACAAAATTGTACATGTAACTGGGAGTTCTGATCCCTATAGAATATCAGCTACTATTTATGTCCTGGTGTTGCTGCATATTCTGCTGCTGCCATGTTAGTTTTTAATGTTTGACGTACCCCTTGAACTTCCATTGAAACCTTGTTGCTTTGATAGAGATCAGAGAAGAATGAATACTACCAAATTCATGAATTTAGCAATTAGCACAAGAAAGTTTTTTGATGTGTTTGCTTATTGCAGAGTTTGAATGGTATAACTTTTACATACTTTGGTTGTCTGGTCTAAATTTCTAAATGTAGAAATTTGAGAACACTGCTACTTGGATGTACTTCCATGTTTTCCCGATTCTGTGGTATTTAGTTCTCATATTAAATTTTCTGAATGTGCCGTATTAGTCAATTTATGGTGCATGTTGTACTTTATTTTGAGGCATTACTGGGAATTATCAGGACATAAAAGAGTTGGTTGCTTTTAAAAGGGGATGCAAACGCTTGGTGAAATGTGTAAATCTGAATGCATGCCTTATTTCTTCCAGGTGTAACAGTTTTTAGTTGCCTAATAAGGCTGACATATGCTCTACATGAATCCTAGTTACCATTGTTAATCTTACTAATATTTTATTCTTTTTTTGCAGAAAGAGCTGGAGCAGATGTGGTTGAATGCGCTTGTGTTATTGAGTTGCCCGAGCTAAAGGTGGAATAACTACTCTTATCTTATAAAAATGCATTACCTTTCTCATATCAGCTGTACGGCTGAAATTATAGTGATAAAATTTGAAATTTGGGAATTTGAGAAGGACAAAACTTCAAAAGATGTAGTTCCCTTTTTTTTTGCTTTTTATTTATTTGGATTGGCTGATCCCCACCTTCCACCCTATACCCATCCCACCACTCGAGGGCTGAACCCAATCAGAATTGAACCCCTGTTCCCTTGCTCAAGTGGCAAACAGGATGCTATCCTTGCAAATGCAAGGTGGTAAAAAGTTTTAGTATATTCAGAAGAATCTAATTTGAATAGCTAGAGTTGCAATAATTCCTGAATATGACAAAAGGTTGTCAAGAAGTTTCTAAGAAAATTCACTACATGCTTTTTCCTTTTTATCAAGTTGGTGTTATCCTTAGGGGAAAATAACTTTCATCTATATTTTTACAATAATTTGAGAATTTTCAATAGATCTCTTATGTCTTAATTGTATTTCATGACTTAAGCTTGGAAATTGTTGTCCAATAAACATATTTAATATTACCTTCATGTTACTAGTTGGCTTTAAATCTACATATGAACTTTTGTAGGTAGGGAATGTCAATGTTTGACATTGTAGTTTAATTGATGGGGAAAAAATTACAATATGATTTATAAATCAGCATGTAGACGTTCCTTTGTTTTATATTTTTGGTTTGCTTACATGGTATGCAATTCAATTAAATAAATGTAGTTGACCAGAAAATGCTTGTCGATATGGCATATGATATGAAAACGACAGTATTATTTTTTATTAAAGTTTGTTACTATTTTGCTATGAACATAGGGATATCTGGATAATGGAACATAATGATCAAGGTTGAAACCATCAATCAATATTTATTGTCTTAAAAGATTGACTATTAGCTGTAACATTGCATCTTGCATCTATTAGCTATGACATTAAGTCTTGCATCTCGTCATCATAAAATTGTAATTGTTTTGCTTGCTTGTCGAAGTTAAGATCTTGCTTGTTTGGTTTTATCCCTATGGTCATGCATCTTATATAAATTTGTGTCAGAAATTTTAAGTCACCGATATAAGAAAGGCAAGAACATATACATTATATTGCTTCTACATTTCATTTTTGGGTTTTTTGCATATTCACACCAATCTTTTGGCAATATTGCATTGAAACCTCTCCTCATCCCTATTTGCAAATCAACAAATAAAGTTATAATTATTTGCAGTATGCCCCATCTATTAGCCTGCCATCTCCCTTGTGAACTACTACATTTGGTTGTCCATGAGTAGTAGTTGACTATTTTGTCCCTAGTTAGCTTCAACTAGGTTCTAGATCATATTAAAGTAAAAGAGAAATGCAACCATGATAATTGAGGAAAGAGACAGGTAAATTGATTTTTGTTATGATGGAATATTAACTAGCAGCCATGGCCTCCACCTCCTGCTCACATTTGCTTCCATCTCTTCTTTCTCCACCCAACACCCTCCTGGAGCCCACAACTATTCTCCCCTCAAAAGAAAACCTTTTCCATTTATCATCACATTCTCCCCTGGCAAACCCCCTCCACCAACACTGAGCTCTCAAGCCACCTCCTTTCCAACCTTTTTGCCATCCTCGATGAGCCAACCCTCCTTAACCTCATGGCTAATGTATTCCTTGACTGGACCATCCATGTCACATGCTTCCTTAGCATGTCCCATGTCCTCCAACACCATGTTCATTTATAACTATATATGCGGCCGGCTACCCCATGTTGGCTCAGATGCTGACAAGTTCCCCTTCCTGGACCTCCTCAGTGTAGCCATCTACTAGTCCTAGCTCTCCTACAATATGCTCTCTGCTATGTCTACTGACCACCACAACTCTGTTTCTGTCCATGATCTAGCCATCTACTGCTGCTTTGATGCCACCCTCTCAAACACCACTGACACTCTCAAGAAGACTTTCCTTGACATCTGGGACAAATCAACCAGCTTCTCCTTCTTTGGGGTAGCCCCCCTTTGCTGCCACCTAAAGCCTCTCACCAGTTGTTGTATAAAGGATGGAGGAGCCACCAACTCGATGACAGGGTGCTAGGCATGGCTAGACCACCACCCACCAGGGTTGATGGTATATGTGTCTTTTGAGTTGCTGACCAACTGCTAGCGAGAGAGGCGGTGATGCTCACGGCAGTGCTGGAGGGGCAAGGGCAATCGTTCTTCTAGTTTATGCCAATGATAGACTAGGTGCTGGAGGAAGTTGTCGGATATGGGGTGGGAAAGTGGTGAGAGGGTGGATCATGTAAATCGAGATCTTGGTGCAGCAGTGACAATGGCGTTCATGAGCCACCATTGGTGGAACTTGGCACTACATAGCATGCAGCATGGGTAATCGGTGGTGGGTTGGTCATTGGAAAGCAATGTGAAGCTGATGGTGGAGGGGCTTAAGGTGTGTGTGGTGATAGGGAGTGCTATTGAGGCAGTGGTGGTGAAACTGATGGGGGAAGGGTAGAGGGGGAGGAAGATACAGCAGAGGGCGAAGGAAATTGGGATGGAGTTGGAAGTGATGGTGTTGGAGTGATGAAGAAGAGGGTCTTGAATGGCTTGAATTGGAGCAAAATATGCCATGGCTTTGAGGAAAATTAATTGTTTGGGAGGAGGAAATGGAGGGAGAAGAAAGAAAGAAAAGGGTCATGTAAACTTAATTTTATCCTACAAATTAAAATAGTCTCATCCAAATGCTTACACAAATGCCTGCTCGTACTCTGTCAAACTTAATTCAAGTTGTTCGCTGCAAAATAAATACAATTTATCCAGGTTGATATGTAAATAGTGATAAGAAGAGGCTTTATATATAATATTGATAAAATATTGGGTATGAAATGAAAAAAAGAAAAATCCTTTGATTAATTTATGTTCTTCAATAAATAGAAATGACTAGATCTGTTAGTGGTTTGGCTACTTGGGTTGGGCGTAGGCTTGAAGGAGCACGACATTGAAAGCTCTTTCTCATGCTCAACATAGCACATATCGGATGAAGGATTATTTGGTAGGGGTGTGCAAAAATCCGACCAAACTGTGAACCTAACCCGAACTAGTCACTTCAGTTTGGTTTATATCAGTTTTTTTGCAATTTGGCTTGGTGTCGGTTTGAGAAAGGCTTGAACCAGAAAAATGCGGTTCGTGTTCAATTTAGGGTTTTCAAAAACCAATTCAAACTGAACCAACCTGACCCCACATATATAGTATATATATTTTTAAAATTTTTAAAATTTTCTTATATTTTCTCTTATATATAAAATAGAATTTTTATTTTTAGACTTAGCTCAACCCAACCCTAAATAAAATGAAAATTTTCTGTTATATTTAGTCTGGTTCATTTAGCCCAGCCCATTGAACATCAACCCAATAAAACGAACCGAACTGAACTGAATTTCTTTGGTCAAGCAATTTTTTTAGGTGATTGGTTCGGTTTTGATTTTAGAAAACTGATTTAAGTTGGTTCAGTCTCAGATATATCTACAAATCAACCTGACCTGACCTGATCCATGCACACCTCTAGTATCAGGCCTGAGCTTGACCCTTTCAGGTTAGAACAAACTTAAGTTTTTGGGTCTATACATTTTCTTATCGGACTCACAACCTGGGCTTGACCTGAAAATTATTCAGGCCTATGTCTCTAGGCCTGTGCCTGGCCTAGTTCCCTAGAGCCTAAAGCCCAAGCCTGGTTTTCTCCTAGTCAGATCTTTGGCTATTTGTGCTGGCTTGGCTGATTGACAGCCCTGGAAATGATAAATACTAGATTAACTTTTTGAAAAAAAAATGTTGATAAAAAAATTCTGTATGATCTCATTAAAGAAATGGCTCAGTATTTGGGTCATTTCTTTTGTGCTTTTTTTTTGTTTTTTTTGGTCGGATGTTTCTTTCATACTTCACATCTGATGTCATTGATGAATAGTCATTCAACTCTTATACAAATCCAATTGATTGAAGTTCAAGTTGGATCCGATCAGGTGAAATGATATGACAGCGGTCTAATACTGATGATCTAGAATGTGATCTAAAACTTCTAAACTGCTTGCAAATCAATGTTTGCGTAATTTTGGAGACCCCAAACTGATACATCAAGTGGTAAAAAATCAGTATCATATAATTTTGTTTAAAATTGGCCATTTTTGGCCATTGTATACGTAGGCTAGAGGTCTCGATTTTTGGTCTATAAGCAGTTTAGAGTAGTTAATGACATTTATTGGCTTGGATCATAGGTGTTGGATCCCCATCTTTTGATTTCACCTGACTAGATCAGATTTGTAATCTGGTCAATTGGATCTTAATTTACCTTCAATGCGTGTAGAGAGATAGAGGAAATTGAATGTGTTTGAGGTTACTTCATCTTCACTAATGGCCAAAATGTGCGAGTATGCAAGATTGGCTTTATCTGCATCATTTTCTGATGCATTTAATACTTAATTTGTGGACAACCAACTTCAAAAAAAAAATAAAAAAAAAAAAGTAACTTATGCATCTGAACAATTGCGGCTGCTGGCACAATTCTAAGTTTATTTTACCTGGACAAACTTCAATGACATCAGCAAGAGTACTAAATCATGGGAGTAGTAAATAAGACATCATTTGTCATAGAATGATTCTCACCTAACCTGTAGGTATCCTTTATATAATTTTATCTATATCTTAGCTTTGCATTTGGTTTCTCCTAGTTATCCGTGCTTTGTATCACATTTGCATGGTCTTTGGTTCAAGGAAATTGCTCTTGTTCTCCCTTGCTTCCAGGATTTGATATATTTTGAAAAAATATGACATCACTGGCAGTTGATAGTTGTGTTACCACTTATTACAAACTCAATATGGAGTATGTTAAAATGAATCAAGTTTCTCTACCACGTGAATTGATTCCAGTATCCTCTTGATCATTGAGAAGTTTAAGTTGGAGATGAAGACGACAATATTAATTTAAGTTAATAATTGCTATACTGTTGCTTTCTATACACTGCCACTGAAAGATGGAGTTGAGGATTATGAATTATCTCTGATTAGATTTGGGGAATTTAAATGAAATGGAATGAAATAAGATGGGAATTTACCATGCATGGGTTAAGAGAAATTAATTCACCGGACTTTCAAGATTTCGGTATCTTGTTCTTTAATGTGGTCTTATGCTTGTTTGTTCTTGTTTATCGATTCCTTTCTACACTTTTTATGTCTCTAAAAACCAAGGCCCATGCATATGTATTATGTTTTTAAGACAGCAACATAAACTTTTTTAGCACTTGAGGTGACTATTTCTTGCATTTCATTCTTGCAATTAGCAGGTATTAGCAGAAAGTGTGCCTTAATTTAGGTATTTTAACATGTAAAACAGTGAAACGCCCACCCCTGCTCCTGCCTCCAAAAAAGAGAAACTAAAGAAAAGATGGTGGAGAAAAGCAAAAACAGTGGGTGTATTGATCTTTATTGTTCAGTGTTGTTTCCAAGGTGTCTAAGTTTGGAAATTCTTTGTTTCTATTTTTAGAATTATCAATTTTTGGACGTTTGTAATCTATCTCAACATATAGTCCTGTTATTTAGTAACGTAGGGCCTGTTGGTCATTCTTGTGTGTTGTCTGTGTTTTTGTTTCTTTACAGACTAATGAAATGCCACAGGGATAATGATGTTGGAAATAGCTGCTATTCCTTACGTTTTCCTTCACTCTTTTTGGAAAGCAATAAATTGTTGCTTCCAAAAGCTTGAAAAATTTTACAAGTTTTGTGTGTTCCATCTATTTCATTTTTCTTCCTGGTTTACACCATGTGATTTGTTTGCCTGTCATCTAGAGGTCTATTCTACAATATATTATATTCTTCTTGGTCAGCTAGAGGTCAATTGTACAATGTATTGTATTCTTCTTAGGATAATCATTCATGTTGTAAGATATCATGCTAATCTTCCATTATGCATTTCCTGTTTGCACTACTTCTAAACTAATAAATTTTGCTGGTTCAGGGCCGGGAAAAACTAGGTCACAGATCAGTGTTTGTACTTGTGAAGGGCTAAAATCAGTCTGGTACATGCTTATTTATTTCAAGGTCCTTCATGTTGCTTCCTCAGATTATATATGCTGCGACTTTTGCAGGATCACCTGAGCTAAATAATCTGTAATGTTATTATTGACATGTTTTTCAGAAGGGCTTGGTAATAAGAGTTTCTTATTTAGATTTGACGAGAGTGTTCTATGGCTTTTGTAAGTTGTCCAAAGTATGGTATCTTTTCTTTTCCTTTTTTTTGTTTTGTTTTGTTTAGGAAGTATGTATTCTTCACAATCATGAACAGAAAATGTTATTGGATGCCTCCAAACCAAACAAAAATTTCTGCTGGTAACTGGAGTCTGGTATTTTTGCATTTTTGTGTGCCTGGGTTGGCCAAAAAGTAGTTCAAGTGATGTTTGATTAGAGGTTTTTTTTTTTTCCCTCCCCGCGTGTGCGTGTCGCCTGCTTAAAATGCAAGCTTCTCGGTTAGGTATGTGTGTCTCATGTAAGCGTGGGTCAGATGGGACTAGCTGTATTACTTGAGATATTCTGTTAATCGTCTCCTCCGGCATCATTGCCAAAGCCAATTCTACCTGTCCTCCCATCTCCATTGTTTAGAAGACTCCGGGAACCCTTTCTGTCTGCGGAACCATGGGATGTGGCATCCCCCTATTGGAGATTACGGCATCTATTGTGAATCTATGCTTCATTCTTAGCTATCATATTGTCGTTTTAAGCTAATCTATGAGAGATTGATGCTTATCAAGTTATAAATATATGGTGGATATAAAGATCGTCAAGTACGATCTACTAAATTAATAGTGGCTTCTATTTTTCAATCAAATCTTGATTCATCCCATCTCATGATGATCTATCATAATTCATACATTGTCGATTAATATTTGGATGACTTATCATAGTTAATATATTGTCGATCAATTTTCGGATGATCTATCATAGTTCATATATTATCGATTAATTTTTGATAATTTATTTTAGCTCAAATATTTTCAATAAATTTTCGAAAATGGTTTACAGTAGATCAAATTATGATGATCTATTATAGCTTAGCTATCTTCACATCTCTCGAAAGATCTTTTCTAAATTGATTAGTGATGAGTTATTTCTATTCTATCTATTATAGCTCATTCATTAATAAGTCATCTTCCACCAATCTCATCTTCAGGTGACCTATTATTGCTTGTATACGTTCGACCATCTTTCAAAAATCCAAGTCAAACACCACCTTCAGCTAATTAGTCTCGGTTATAAGTAATGTATTATAGTTCATCATTTACCAAGCTATTTCTCGACGATCTATTATAGGTCATATGCGTCCGATCAATCTTCTACGATAATAATCTATCATAAATCGGATTATGGTGACTTATTGTAGCTTATCAAAGGACGAGCTATCCTCACTTTTCTAGAATGGTCCTCTTTGGCTTGACTACTGGCAAGCTATTCATATTCCAATGATCTATTATAGGTTATCTTTTGTCGAGCTATCTTCAGTTTCTATAGATTTATTTTTTTCTAGAAAAGTCCAGGTAAGAAAGGAGCCCTTCTCAATTCGACCTAAGGAAAGAAATCTTTCGAATCAATCTGGAGCGATAAATTCGGAAGGTTATTAGAGTCCAAAACGAATACGATTATAATTCCTCTTCTATAAATAAAGGGACTCCGAGATCCTTCAGGTACGTACTCAATTCGATGCTTTCTTCTTTCGTTGTTTTCTAGTATTCTAACTTGAGCATTGGAGGGTCTTCATCGGAGAATACCCTAATGAGAACTTCTTTGCAGGTGATCGGATGAAGCTCCAGCAATAGTTCTTCCTTGGCCATATATTCCTCGGTGGCCAATCTCAAGAGGGGAGATCAGGAGCAACACTTGGCGTTAGAGGAAAGGCCTTTGATTATTTTCGAGGTCCAGTTTTGAGAGGAGAAAGTTCGTCGACAGACATCATGAAGACTCGAAGGGGGCATCAAATGCATCTCAGTGTTCCAGTGGCCAGCAAACTAACAACGTTCAGCCAACCAATGCACCAACCCCAATTCAGGAGAACCCACTGGCGGCCTCAATAATCTCGCAAGAACAATACAACACCCTCATCTAGCAGGTGCAGGCACTTTCAGCCATGGTAAGGGGGATGTAGCAAGTCAGTGAACCTCATTCGACCAATGAAAATTCAAGATCAGCCCTTGGAAGGTCAGAAGAACGACGATCTAGAAGCCCGAGGGTCGAAGCTAGTCGTCACAGCCGACCTATCAATCCTCCTCGTCGAAGACCTGGGCAATCGCCTACTCCCATCTCCAGAAGGGACTCTACCCCAAGTCATGTAACTCCTCGGCGCCGAGCTATCCGAGAAGATAGCGTGGAGAAAATGCTACAGAAGATGAAACGATAGATAGATACATTGCAAGCACCAAAGCAGCAAGGGGATGACCTAGGGTTCAACATCGATCCTCCGTTCATCCAAAAAATCATGAATGAACCTTTGCCACCTCGATTTAAAATTCCTCAGATGAAGCCTTATGATTGAACGACCGATCCTATAGATCATCTGGACAACTTTCGAACCCTCATGCACTTGCAAGAAGCTAGTGATGCAATTATGTGCCGAGCCTTTCCTTCGACCTTAAGGAAAGTAGCTCAGCAGTGGTATTCGAATCTACAGTCGGATTCTATGGATTCCTTCCATCAGTTAAGTCGTCTGTTCGTCGCCCATTTCATCAATAGTCATCGATAACATCGTAACTCGGATTTCCTCTTAAGCATTAAGCAAAAAAAAATGAATCTCTTAAAAAATATATCAATCGATTCAACGCAGCTACTCTGAAAGTCCAAAATTTAGATCAGTTAGTTGCCATGACAGCATTGAAGGCTGGGCTTCTTCAGAATTAGTGGGGATAAATTCTGCTCCCACCGAAGTTCAGTCTGAAGCTTAGCCTAATGCAGCTGATAATCATGGAAGAACTTCAATAAAAAATTCTCTTCCTAGCAGTCAGATTCATTCAGTGGTCGAACTATCCAGCAGACAAACCTAGCCGAACTTCTTAGCGGTCGAGCTCCAGCCGAACCTCCAGCAGTCGAGCTTTTACGGAAGTCAAACTCCTCCAGTAGTCGGGCTCCTACAGGAGCCGAACTCCTCGGACTCCTCCAGAGGCCGAGCTTCTATGAAAGCCAAACTTCTTTCGGACTCCTCCAGCAATCGAACTTCTATGGAAGCCGAACTCCTCCAGCAACTGAGCTTCTATAGAAGTCGAACTCCTTCCGAACTCCTCCAGCAATCGAGCTTTTATGGAAGCCGAACTCCTTCCGGACTCCTTCAGCAGCCGAGCTTCTACGAAAGCCGAACTCCTTCCAGACTCCTCCAGCAGTCGAGCTTCTATGAAAGCCGGACTCCTTCAGTAGTCGGACTTCTACGAGAGTCGAACTCCTTCCACACTCCTTCAGTAGTCGGGCTCCTATGGGAGCCGAACTCCTTGGACTCCTCCAGTCGGGCTCCTACGGGAGCCGAACTCTTTGGACTCCTCCAGTTGGGTTTCTACGAGAGTCGAACTCCTTGGACTCCTCCAGTTGGACTTCTACGAGAGCCAAACTTCTTCCGGACTCCTCTAGTCGGGCTTTTATGGAAGCCAAACTCCGTACAGATTGTTTCTTCAGATGGATTCCTACAGACGATCCTACTACTGAATGGTTATAATTATCATGATAATTATGATTGTCATTTATCAAGATAATCACGATCGACATTTATTAAGATAATCATGATCAGCATTTATCAGAACGGTTATGATGGTTATTTATCAGGATAGTTACAATAAGCTCCGTCTATAAAATGGACCCTCTAGATACGTTTTTGCTAAGCTTTCTTCTCCTTCTCGAAACTCTATCAAATTTCTCTCTGAGCACTTCATTTCTGTTGGTCAGAAGAACTAACTTGATCGTTGGAGGGTCTTACTGGAGCCACCACCACCAACTCCGGACGGAACTTTATTTTGCAGGTCTCCGATAGGAATCTCGTCTTCCTCGACTTCAGTTCGATTCGATGTCAACCAAATTCTACACCAACAGAATTGATGCTAGAGGAAGGGCCCTCTATTCTTGAGGTTTTCTTGATCTTAAAGGAGTGCTCAGCAGCGATCTAGAGTTCTTTCCAGAAAAAAATGCCTCTCAAAAAAGCTTCGATCCGGTGATCAACGACCTGTACAGCTAGATCCCGTCTAGATACATCAGTTTTTACTTCAGCTCTGGTAACTCAAGCTCCACCTGCAGTCATAGTGGATCCGGAGTAGTTTAACCTACTGATGCAGCGGATTCAGGGCCTCATCGAGATGGTGCAGACCATGCGGCAGCCTCCGATGACGACTCCACCAAGAAATCTACCATCAAGATATCGAAAACTGATCCCAAGGAAGAGCATTTGGGCTAGCATACCCATCATCGCTGGAAAGAAAAAATAGAGAGCAGAGGATCTAAGTTTGGATCATGGTTCTCCTCTAGAGGAGATCTTTCCCATCTGTAGCCGAAAGTCCTTCAAGGTCTGCGATCGAGACAACGTCCTCAATCACAAACTGCAGGAGTTGGATTGATGGATTGAGGAGCTCGACCATGTCGCCCCAGCTCACCATGACGACGTCCGCACCGATTCTTCTTTCTCTCTCCAAATTATGCAAGAAATCATTCCACCGAACTTCAAGCTCCCTCAACTTGAAGGCTACAATTGAACGTTTGATCCGGTTGATCATTTGGAGGCCTTTCAGACCATGATGCTGCTTCATGGCGCATCAGACATCATATTATGTCGAGCTTTTTCATCTCCTTAAAGAAAGCAGCAAGAAACTGATACTCGACATTGAAGTCAGGTACGATCTTCTCTTTTGACCAGATGAGCCATCAGTTCGTGG
This sequence comes from Cocos nucifera, assembly GCA_006176705.1. Lineage (NCBI taxonomy): Eukaryota > Viridiplantae > Streptophyta > Magnoliopsida > Arecales > Arecaceae > Cocos > Cocos nucifera. The sequence continues at coordinate 809,478 of QRFJ01000618.1, forward strand.
CTCACTTCGTCAGCAGCCGACGTTCGCACCGAGGTTCGAATTCTCTGATGAATATCAAGCAAGAGGAAGAATCCATCCGGGATTATGTTATCCGATTTAATGCCACTGCATTGGAGATTCGAAACCTGGACCAATCAGTCACAATGGCCGCACTCAAGAGTGGCCTCCAGAAGAATGATTTGCTATTCTCCTTGGAGAAGAAGTACCCCAGGAATTTCGTTGATCTGCTAGCCCGGGCCGAGAGATATGCCCGTGCGGAAGAAGCCTTCAAGTTGAAGAATGAAGAAACCATAGGAGAGCGATGGGCGGACGGGTCTAATAGACCCACCATTGATGGAGAGCCGAGTGAAGTTCGGCTGCATTCACGGACACCCCCAAAGTGCAAGCGAGCTCAAACTTCTTTTCGAGCTCATCATCGAGGAAGCCCCGATAGAAGGGCGCGAAGAAGTCCTCTTTCTGAAAGATTCCATAATTATGCCCCCCTTAATGCTCCTAAAACTCAAATTCTGATGGAAATTAAGAGTCAGCTACCAAGACTAGAGGAATTACGGTCTTTTCTAAATAAGCACGATCGAAACAAACACTGCCTCTACTATCGTGACCATGGCCACGATACTGAGGAATGCATTCAGCTCCAAGACGAAATCGAGGAGCTCATCAGAAAGGGTCGGTTGGGTTAATTTCTTCGATGCCAGTCTGAAGCAGGAGAAGATCGATCAAGGGTGCTATCGTAGCCAGAACCATCCATGATGGAGGAACAACAAGAAGGTCGGCCACCTTCTGGCGTCATCAATGCTGCCTCTTGGAGGCTCGGTACCTCGGCGAGCCATCATCTCTCAACCTCAAAGCCAAGAGAAGTTTGCTTTAAATTAAGAAGGCCAGCATGAAATAGAAGAGGTCGTCCGATCTAAAACTTATCGCCTTAAGGAACTTGAAGGAACAACGCTCCTACGATCCTAGAACACAAAGAATTCAAAAATATGCTGCCAGTAATTTTTCTTCAATAAAATTTTTTATTTTAAATAATATTATTTTTTGGTGCAAAAGCTATGTGATGATAGAGAAGAAGCAATCAATAGTGGCCGTATTAGGAACAGGAGGAGAACCTCATCCTAATATGAGCAGGTCGAAGTCCTTCAACCTCGGCTAGAGATAAGATCTCTTCTGAGCATCCGAGTCAACCTCGGCTAGAGATAGGATCTCTTCCGAGTGTTGGAGTCAACCTCGGCTGAAGATAAGATATCTTTCGAGCTTCTACTTCAACATCAACCTCGATAGATGATAAGATTTTTTCCGAGCTTCAACCTCAATGGGTATAAAGGCTCTGACAATGGCCCTTATGTGCCCCTATAGTTCGTTAGGAACAGGAGGAGAACCTCATCCTAACGTGAGCAAAGTCGAAAGCCTCGTTCATTTTAGATAAGATGGGGGGAGAGGCCCTGGCAATGGTCCTTACGTGCCCCCATAGCCCGTTAGAAATAGGAGGAGAACCTCATCCTAACGTGAGCAAAGTCAAAGATCTCGTTCATTTTAGACGAGATGGGGGGAGAAGTCCTGACAATGGTCCTTATATGCCCCCACAGTCCGTTAGAAATAGGAGGAGAACCTCGTCCTAATGTGAGTAAAATTGAAGACCTCATTCATTTTAGATGAGATGGGGGAGAGGTCCTGACAACGGCCCTTATGTGCCCTGACAGTCCGTTAGGAACAGAAGAAGAACTTCATCCTAATATGAGCAAAGTCGAAGATCTCAATCATTTTATATGAGATTGGGGGAGAGGCCCTAACAATAGCCTTTATGTGCCTCCACAGTCCATTAGGAATAGGAGGAGAACCTCGTCCTAATGTGAGCAAAGTCGAAGACCTCGTTCATTTTAGACGAGATGGAGGAAGAGGCCCTGACAATAGCCCTTATGTGCCCCCACAGTCCGTTAGGAACAGGAGAAGAACCTCGTCCTAACGTGAGCAAAATCGAAGACCTGATCCATTTCGATTATTTTAGATGGGATGAGAGGAAAGGCCTCGAAGACGATCCCATTATGCTCGACAATAATAGGAGACAAGATCTCCCCCGAGCTTCAACTATACTTTCAACCTCGGCTGGAGACAAGGTGCATAGTCTTGAAGAGGATTTCGGCAGTCATCCTTTTTATACTTCTTTTCTTCGAGTTTCGACCTCGAAAGTGGAAAAACTATTGTTAGGGATAAATTTTGCTTCCATCGAAGTTCAGTCTGAAGCTTAGCCTAATGCAGCTGGTAATCATGGAAGAGCTTCAATCAAAAATTTTCTTCCTAGCAGTCGGATTCATTCAGTGGTCGAACTACTCAATGGACAAACCTAGCTGAACTTCTCAGTGCCCGAGCTCCAGTCGAACCTCCAGCAGTCGAGCTTCTATGGAAGTCGAACTCCTTCAGTAGTCGGACTCCTATGTGAGCCGAACTCCTCGGACTCCTTCAGAGGTCGAGTTTCTATGGAAGTCGAACTTCTTTCAGACTCCTCCAACAATCGAGCTTCTATGGAAGCCAAACTCCTTCCAGACTCCTCCAGCAGTCGAGCTTCTATGAAAGCCAAACTTCTTCAGTAGCCGGGCTTCTACTGAAGTCGAACTTCTTTCAGACTCCTCCAACAGTCGGACTTCTACGAAAGCCGAACTTCTTCTAGACTCCTCCAGTAGTCGGGCTCCTACGGGAGCCAAACTTCTTGGATGACTCCTTCAGTCGGGCTTCTACGAGAGTCGAACTCCTTAGACTCCTCCAGTCCGACTTCTATTAGAGCCGAACTCCTTTCGGACTCCTTCAGTCGGACTTTTATAGAAGCCGAACTCCTTATAGACTGTTTCTTCAGATGGATTTCTACCGGTGATTCCACTACTGAACGGTTATAATTATCACGATAATTATGATTGTCATTTATCAAGACAATCACGATCGATATTTATCAAGATAATCACGATCGATATTTATCAAAACAATCACGATCGATATTTATCAGAATGGTTACGATGGTCATTTATCAGGACAGTTACAACAAGCTCCATCTATAAAAGAAATCCTCGAGATACGTTTTCGCTAAGCTTTCTTCTCCTTCCTGAAACTCTACCGAACTCCTCTCTGAGCACTCCATTTTTGTTGGTCAGAAGAACTAACTTAACTGTCGGAAGGTCCTACCGGAGCCACCACCACTGACTCTGGATGGGACTTTATTTTGCAGGTCACCAATGGTGACCTTGTCTTCCTTGACTTCAGTTCGATCCGACGTCAACCAAATGCTGCACCAACAAGAATGAACTTCTTTTCTCTCTCAATCTGGACTATCCGAGGGACTTTATGGAGATGTTGGAGTAGGCGGAAAGATATGCCCAAGCCAAGGAAGCCCGGGATCAGCAAGGAGGTGACCTTGATAGTGGATCATAACCGACTCTAAAGCAAAAGAAGAAAGACTATCGGCGTGTGCAACATTGGCGTAAGGAACCACGACCTCACCATTCATGGACTCCACCTTCGGGCAACCAACCTACATCTCCTACAGCATAGTGCTAACCTCGGACCCCACCGTAGAAATTTCATTACTTTACTTCGCTCAACACCCCTCAAGCTCAGATCTTAATGGAAATAGAACATCAAGAAGAGCTCCCTTGATCGAAGAGGATGGTTGCTCCAGCACGAACAAGAAATTTGAGAAAATATTATAGATATTATTGCAATCACGGGCATGATATAGAGGAATGCAGGTAGCTCATGGAGGAGATAGAAGTGCTCATTCGACGTGGGCAGCTTCAGCACTATGTTGATGAACGACGGATCCCAGCGAACTCACACAGTGAGTCTTCTCGGCAAGAAGACCCCCACAGAGACCAACCAATAGTAGGCAAGATCCGAATGATCTATGGGGGGCAGCTCGGCCGTGGCACCTCAGGTCCGAGCTGAGCTGAAATTTCTTGCCTGACCAAATGATCAAAGCCGACGTCGAACTAGGAAGGCCCATATCGTGTTGCTAAAATAGTTCGGTCGAGAGTCTATCATCTTTGTCGGCTAAACGAAACCCCAATTTCTAGAATTGGGAGTGCTGACAATTTACGTATCCACCATCCTTGAATTATATTTTTTATTTGAAATTGATAATGGAAAATTTTCTTCATATAACTATGTGTTCTTCTGACAAAACATGCACTCTTTAGCTACAATCGAGAATCGAAACGTGTTCTCCATACGGTTCTCCAAAACACGCGCTCCTCGACTATGATCGAGGATCAGAACGTGTTCTCCATGTGGTTCTTCAAAACATGCGCTCCTCGACCACGGCCGAGGATCGGGACGTGTTCTCCATGCAGTTCTCTAAAACACGTGCTTCTCAGCTACGATCGAGGATCGAAATATATTCTCCATGTGGTTCTCCAAAACACGCGCTCCTTGACCACGGCTGAGGGTTGGGATGTGTTCTCCATGTGGTTCTGCAAAACATGCGCTCCTCGACTATGATCGAGAATCGAAACATGTTCTCCATGTGGTTCTTCAAAACACGTGCTCCTCGACCACAACCGAGGATCGGGACATGCTCTCCATGCGGTTCTTCAAAACACGCGCTCCTCAGCTATGGTCGAGGATTGAAACGTATTCTTTATGTGGTTCTCTGAAAATACGCGCTCCTCAATCACGATTGAGGATCGAAATATGTTCTCCATGCAGTTCTCCAAAACGTGCTTCTCGACCATGGTTGAGGATCGGAACATGTTCTTCATGCAGTTCTCTAAAACATGCACTCCTAGCCCACTGTCGAGGGTCGGAACATGTTCGCCATGCGGATCTCCATCATGTGCTTCTCGGCCATGGTCGAGGATCGAAATATGCTCTCTCCATACGATCTTTATCAAGTGCTCCACGGTCACGACCAAAGAATGATATGCATCTCCACCCGGTCTTCGATGGGCATTCTTCGTCCACAACCAAGGATTGGACGATTTGATAGGATCAACCTCGGCCTTGGACAAGTACTCTCTTCGGCCGACCTATCGAAAGCTCGACCTCGAGAGTAGGGGCATCTATTGTGGATTTGTACTTCATCCTCGACTGCCCCATCATTGCCTTAAGCCAATCTATGAGAGATTGATGCTTATCAGGTTATGAATATACGATGAATATAAAGATCGTCAGGTACGACCTACTAAATCAGCAGTGGTTCCTACTCAGTCCAATCCTGATTCACCTCATCCCATGATGACCTACCATAGCTCATACATTGCCGATCAATCCCCAGACAACTATCATAGCTAATATATTGCCGACCAATCCCCGAACGATCTACCATAGCTCATATATTGCCGATCAATCTTCGATGACCTACTTTAGCTCAAATATTTCTGATCAACCTCCAAAAATGATTTACAATAGATTAGATTATGATGACCTATTATAGCTTACCTATGGACAAGCTATCTTCACTTCCTCCGAAAGGTCTTTTCCAAATTGATTAGTGAGGAGCTATTCCTATTCTATCTATTATAGCTCATCCATTGATAAGTCATCCTCCACCAACCTCATCTCCAGGCGACCTGTTATTGCTTGTACACGTCCGACCATCTTCTAAAGATCCAAGTCAAACACCATCTTCAGCTAATTAGTCTCGGTTATAAGCTATGTTATAGTTCATCATTTATCGAGCTATTTCTCGATGACCTATTATAGGTCATATGCATCTGATCAATCTTCTACGATAATAACCTATCATAAATCGGATTATGGTAACTTATTGTAGCTTGTCAAAGGACGAGCTATCCTCACTTTTTCAGAATGGTCATCTTTAGATTGACTAGTGGCAAGCTATTCATATTCCGACGATCTATTATAGGTCATTTTTTGCTGAGCTATCTCTAGTTTTTATAAATTTATTTCTTTTTAGAAAAGTCTAGGTAAGGAAGGAGTCCTCTTTGATTTGATCTATCAAAGAAGGAAAGAAATCTCTCAAATCAATCTGGAATGACAAATTCGAAAGATCATTAGAGTCCGAAACGAATACGACTCTAATTTCTTTTCTATAAATAAAGGAACTCCAAAACCCTCCAGGTACGCACTCAACTCGATGCTTTCTCCTCTCGTTGTTCTCCGGTCTCTTAACTTGAGGATCGGAGGATCTTCATCGGAGAATACCCCGGTGAGGACTTCTTTGCAGGTGATCGAGCGAAGCTCTAGCAATAGTTCTTCCTTGGCCACATATTCTTCGATGCCCGATCTTAGGAGGAGAGATTAGGAGCTACAGCATCTTTGTACATGTGATATGAAAAATCTCTGAGCTACTGGAAACGGTTGTTCTTTTTTTTTTTTTTTTTTTTGTCTTACCAAAATTTTGATTAAGGAAACAGACGGTTTGGCAGCACGCCCTTTGCTGCTGACTGGCTGTGAGATGAGGTGGTTCATACGCTGAGTAAAAAAAATTTTGAAAGTAAACTTAATCTGTCAAGCTTTGGTCATGCTGAGCAGGTTTACGGAAGCAAAGTAGCAATCTCACCCGAAAAGATGCACTTTGATAGAAAGTCGGGATTCATGATACGCTTCGTTGGATCTTTCATTCTGCAACTAAAAATGGAAGCAGAAGGGTTGTGGTTGGCTGTAGCCGTATCCTGTGCCCTAAAACTAGCTCGGTTCAAATGAATGCTTAACCTAGCGAAAGTGTCATGACAATGGATGGTGAATGAAATACGGATGGTGCCACCTCTCCAGGAAATTCTATGATCCCTTGTGTGCTACACAAGAAGTTGCATCTCTGTATCATATGTTAAAATGATTATATTTAGTTAGCGATATAGCAATTCTGAACACAACTTTTAAGGTATAAGCAGCTTCTCAAAAAGCTATGCAGACTAAAGTGAGTTGCCAACTGTTACAAAAACCATAGGGCGGCGAAGGGGCAGCTCTTTCTGGTTCTCTCCCAGGTAAGTTAAAAAGACGGCATCTTTTTCTCCGTGTCTTGAACTAAGATGGAGGTACTTCAATTTCGTTGACGTTGCACATAAAGACTGCATCGCGTTCACGACTGCACGAACCATCATGGCAGACAATTTACCACCATGTAAAAGGAAGCGTAATAAGTGAAGCAAGTGTAAGCTGAAGGCGCAGCAGGTCTACGCTCACGGAATGTGTAACCGGACGCTACCGCTGGCAGACATGTTTGACTTTGTGGAAGAAAACTGGGCGAGGTTGCATGTCCTGTTCCAGGAGGAGACGAGAAGTAGATCGCTGGGTTTGAGAATCGGAGAGCCGGATGCCATTCGCATGGTCTATAAATTGTTACTTGGGAGAATCGGAAAGCCGGATGCCGTCCGAATGGTCCACGAATGAATTATTAGTTGGACCAGGTCCAATGGAACGCGCCAAATCCCACGGTGGATAACACGCCACATTACCCCTTGTATCTCACCAATTCCCGATGGCGCGTCATCCACCGTGCATCTGCTCCAAGATTTGCCCTGGTCCACCAGGACTTCGTCCATGCAACAATTTCTCTGGGAGGACGAGTGGCGCGTTAAAAATTAAACAAAGGGACTTACCTACTATTTTGGTGTTGCATCTAAGGATGCAAATATTGTATTGAGCTACTTAAACTTTAGTGGATCTGCTCACATATGGACCCTGAAAAATGTGATATTGGATATTGTTGTGGCCTTCCTCCAATGGAGTAGTTGGCTAGAAACTAAGGATTGTGCCTATGCGATGGTGGAGTACCATACTTGGGCGACGACGGTGGGAACATGCAAAAGAAAGTCCTCTTAGCAAAAGTTGTTTGGCGGGGGATCCTTCGATGATTAAGTCAGATAGAGAAAGGAAACAGCCTAAGAAAACCAAAGGCAAGAGCGAGAGTTTATGATAGGTCTCCCTTAGCCTACTAGTATTTATAGGATAGAAAGGAGCCATTACTATATAATTCTTGTTCCTGAATGTTCGGAGTATGGGAGTTATGGCTTTTAGTAAGCGGTTACCTCATTGATTGTCGTTAAAGACTGAATAATGGGCCACATATGGGCGAGTATTGCATGCCGAATTTATTAGTTAATAGCCCAGTTGAATAACCATCGCTCGGCCCCTATTTTTTTAGGATCAAGATAGTTGATAAAACACCAAGAAAGTCGTCAATCCCAAATATTATTCAGGATTGTCGGTTGCATATTGATCCGATTCGACTGAACTAGGTTGTACGTTGATTTTAATCGATTGAATATAGTCGGCAGAACATAGTCGATTCAACTTAATTGACAAAATATAGTCGGTTCAATTTGGTTGGTGGAACATAGTCGGCTTAATTTAGTCTGCTAAACATAGTTGGTAGAGCATAGTCGGCTTAATTTAGTCGGTAAAACATAATTGGTTCAACTTGGTCGGCAAAATATAGTCGGCTCAACTCGATCGACTAAACTTAGTTGGCTAAACATAGTCAACTAAGCGACAAGGATTTACCCCAACACTTGTCCTCTAACTCCTGAGTGATTCTGTAGCTTTTAATTGGATGAGAGGAGTTAATTATCATATGGATTCAAGTTGTTTTTTTCCAATAATCTTCACTTATTGTTATTCTGAAAGTTGTGTCTAGCTGTTCCATCATTTCATAAAATGAGTCATCGAATTTGAAGCATAGTCGCAATTATTCCATCGAATCAGAATACAAATGCGTAGAGAAAGTTCCTTTGATATATTCTTGACCAATCGATCCTTAGTCAGTCGGGAGCAAGCCGATTAACTATTTTTTTGTCCGCTCTGGCTTGCCTGCAAATTATAGCTTATATGCTTGCGACCCTTGGACCATAGCTGGTATGCTTGTAGTTGTCGAACCTTTCGATTTATTTTGCTTTTCTGTTTATCGGGTGTCAGCCAAATAACGTTTTGTTGGATGCTAACTGATGAAGCAATCATTTGGTTGGGTGTCAAGCGACCAAGTTGTGGATCAGTGAACACCTTAGACATTTTACATCGAGATCTTTAGTTTAGTGAACACCTTTAGGTATTTTACACCAAGATCTTTGGTTCGGTGAACATCTTTAGGTATTTTGTACCAAGATCTTTCAATCTAGTTATCGGTTTTTTATTTAGTTTGATTGTTTGAAGCTTTGAAGCCAGATTGGAGAGCATACTCGATCACCATCCCATTAATGTTACTCATCGACGTTTGGAGGAGCTTTCCGAGTCATTTGTCCTTCCAATGGATCCTCCGATGTTTAAGTTAGCTGGAGAAAGGCAACTGCTAAAGATGAAGTAGACTTAGTCTGCCTCTAGATGAGGTGGACTTAGCCTCCAGATGAAGTAGGGTAGATTTAGTCAGCCTTTAGATAAAGTAGAGTTAGTCAGCCTTCTCTGCTTTCTTGGCCTTTTCAACATTCTTAGTCTTCTAAGTATTTTAGTTTTCTTGATTTTTTGAGCCTTCTCGGCCTTCTCAATTTTTTCAGTCTTTTCGGCATTCTCGACATTTTTAAGCATTTTCAGCTTTCTCGCCCTTGGAGCCTTCTTAGCTTTCTAAGCTTTTTCAGCCTTTTCAACATTCTCGACCTTTTTAAGCATTTTCAGCTTTCTTGGCCTTTTAAGCCTTCTTAGCCTTCTCAACAGTCTCGGTATTCTCGATCCTTTTAAGCATTTTCAACTTTCTTGGCCTTTTGAGCCTTCTCGGCCTTCTCAAATTTTTCGGCCTTTTTGAGCATTTTTAGCTTTCTCGACCTTTTGATAATATGCTTTCTGAGGTCAGCTTTTTAATGTCCACGGCCTTTTTATGACCTATGGACATGGTATAGGGGATAATGAGGACATCATTAGCAACCTCTTTCTGCTCTTTGACAGATCTTCCAATCTTCCTCTCATATCCTATCCTTCTTTATGGCTTTGCCTTTTCTTTTCCTCTTAAGTACGTGTTGTCGTGGGCATTTAAAAGAGGACGTGAATTTATGCTGCTTTGAGGAGCATGTTAGACTAGAAGCTCTTCATGGCTAGAAGAGCATCTGGTGGAGCTGGTGGATGCATTTTGGGCTCTTCTTTTTGCCATGGGTCTTCCTTAGGAGGGATTTAGATTTTATATCCTTCTATCTAGGATACCAAATTGCTGCGGCCTTCCTTCAGTGGAGTAGTTGTCTAGAAATTGAAGATTGTGCTTGTGCGATGGTGGAGTACTACACCTATGTGACGACGACAGGGAACCTACAAAAGAAAGTCTTCTTACCGAAAGTTGTCCGATGAGGGACCATTCGATAATTAAGTCAGTCGGAGAAAGGGAGCAGCTCAATGAAGTTAAAGACAAGAGCAAGAGTTTATGATAATAAAAACTTTTTTCGTCCTCCTTAACTTATCGATATTTATAGGATAGAAAGGAGCCTTACTATGTAACTCTTATCCTTGAATATTCGAGATGGAAAGTTATGGCTTTTAGTAGGTGGTTCCTTTATTGATTGTCATTAAAAGCTAAATAATGGCCCGCATGTTGGCGAATATTGCATACCGAGTTTATGAGTAGTTAATAGTCCTATTGAATAACCATCGCTCGATTCTTATTTTTTCAGAATCAAGATAGTCGGTAAAACACCAAGGAAGTCATTAATCTTGAATATTATTAAGGATTGTCGGTTGTATGTTGATCCGATTTGGCCAAATTTGGTTGTATGTTGATCTTAGTCGATCCAACTTAGTCGGCTGAATATAGTCGGTAGAATATAGTCGATTTAACTTAGTCAATGGAATATAGTTGGTTCAACTTGGTCGGTAGAACATAGTTGGCTTAACTTAGTCGATGGAACATAGTTGGCTTAACTTGATCGGTGCAATATAGTTGGCTCAACTTAGTCGCTTCAACTTATTCGGCTAAGCCACGAGAATTTGTCTCAATAGATATGATTCTTGTGACATGTAAAGCTAGAGTTTAACACAAATTATGCGCCTGACTCGTGGAGAGCTATGATTCCATTGGAAAGGGACACAAGCAAGGGCATTTGAGGAAAAAAGAATATTTTACTTAAGACTCGTGGAGAGCCATGATTCCATTGGAAAGGGACACAAGCAAGGGCATTTGAGGAAAAAGGAATATTTTATTTCTTCGCAAAAGCATAAAATGTGTACAGGAAATAGAGGGAAATATATTTTTGGTGGTCAACGTGCAGGGGAGACACCGAAGCCTTCATGGCTTTGAGCCTTATAGGTCAGCTGGGTGAAATTGGTCTTCAAAAGTTTCTTATTATATAGTAAGATGCAGGAATATAAATAACTCTGAACTAGTTACAGCGTCTCATAAATTCTAAAATTAGTTTAAAATGACACGTACAAGTTTACATATAAACTCCAAGTTTTGGTGTTCTTTTAATGTGTTTTTGGTGAGCCAACCGAGTATTCTTCAGGAAAAACAAAATTTAGTTTGAACTAGTTCAAATTGGACAAGATGCAGTCTTACATCTAAGTTCTTGTAGAACACTTATACATAGGTATATTTGATAAATGTATAAACTAAGTTTCAAGCTCCAAGCAGTCTTGTAGTTGAAGCACCATGACCAGATCAGGGCTGGTAGATGTAATCTTGCATCCTAGAGAATGTTCATAATAGTCAGTACATACAACTCTTGTTTGCAAGCAAGAATGTAAATAATTAGTTTGACTATTGACTCCTTTCTTTGCTTTCTTTTTGTGTTTTCCTCGCTCGAGAGATCTATGTTATACACATAAATATTTTTATAAATATATTTATACATATAAATGTACTAATCAAAAGTTCAAGTGTATTTATCAAGTTACATAAAAAGCTGCAGCAATATATTAGGTCATGGCAATCCATATTTTTCATCTTCCATAATAACATGTATCCATCCACATCCTATGCAATTAAAATAAATGTACTCATAAAAAATTCAAGTCTATTTATCAAATTATACAAATAAGGGCAGCGATATATTAGGTCATGGCTATCGACATTTTTATCTTATATAATGATATGTATCCATCCATGCATGCAAACAGGGCATCTCACTTTCCTTATAAGAAAATGTAATATATATAATTATAGAGTCGAGTTAGAATCAGGTCGGTCAGATTTGAACTCAAATTCAATCAGATCAAAATTTTATAATAACGATTCTTATCAATAATTTAAGCCATTAAATATGATCTGTAGCATATAAAAAATCATATGATTTGGAGATCCCTAATCTATAGATCAAGTAGTCAAAAATAGATAGTCTAAATAAAATTAAATTAAATATATTTTTTGATTGCTTGATGCATAGACCAGAAGACTTCAAATTATATGACTTTTGTGTGTATGCAGTTTTAAGATAATAGATTACATCTAATAGTTTAGATTATCGATGTAGGACTTCCATTATCCAGTTTTGACTTAATCAAATCTAACCCCAAATTTGGTCAATCTTATCCAAGTTTGCCCCTGCACATATATTTGTATATATAAATATATATTTAGTCAAAGGAGACATCTAAGTTTTCAGTATACGAGAAGATTTCCCCTCCCTTGGCTCTATTTGAATATTTTTAATTTCAAAATCATGATATCAATATTTTCATGAATTCAAAATTCTAATCACTTTTGATAGAAAAGTTGAAATCCCTCAAATCACTATAGTAATTGGTTCGTACATTTTTAAAAAAAAATTAAGATGGAAATTAAGTAAGACTAGGAAGGGAGAAAATGCAAATTATTCTAAGTATAAAATTTCAAATTCATGATTTTGGACTTTTATGTGATTTTGTTGCAAGATAACACCCACGATACAAAATCATGACTAGAAGTTTCAAAAGATCATGTAAATTCATGAAATTGACTTTTCAACATAATTAATATGCTAAATAAGAAAATCATTTCAAATTTGATATTTTTCTAGTTATTGGTAGTTGTTGGTGCAGAAACTGGTCGTCGCCGGAGGTAGCCGAAGTGGAGGCCGATGAGGTCGCCACCGGGGACCTGCAAAACAAAGTTCCATCCGGAGCCGATGGGGGGTGGCTCCGGCAGGGCCCTCCGACGGTCAAGTCAGTTTTTGGCCAACAGGAATGGAGTGCTCGGAATGAGTTCCGGAGCTTAGAGAAGAAGAGGAGAGCTCAGAGAGGTTAGAGGTCAGAGAGCTTAGCCTTAGCATATCGGAAGGGTCCTTTTTATAGCGGAGCTTGATGGTGACAACTGCAGCCGCATGCTGGTGGGCCGCTCGAGGTTCGGTGGAGTCAGTCTCATAGGATGGTGTCGTGTGCGGCGGATTGATGGTGATAGCCATCGCCGCCTGACAGAGTGTCGCTATCGCTTGTGGCGGACTGATGGTGATAGCTGCAGAGCTTGCGGCGGACTGATGGTGATGGCTGCAGAAGGGTTGAAGGCCTTCATCGTGTGCCCATTTTGGAGGAGTTCGGACTCTTGAAGAGGAAGATTGGAGGGAGTTCGGCTCCCATAGGCGGAGGTATGCAGCTAAGGCTCATCCGCTGAAGAGTTCGACCGAGGGAATCCGAAGCTCGATCGTTGGAGAGTTCGGTCGGATGTTGGACTTCGGCTGAGGCTTGGACGCTTGAGAGTTCGGTAGGAGCTCGATCGGCCGAAGTTCGGCGAGGGCGACCGCTGAGGAGTTCGGCCGAGCGATGACTGCTTGAGGAGTTCGACCGAGGGGGCGACCGCTGAGGAGTTCGGCCGAGAGGCGACCGCTTAGGGAGTTCGGCCGAGGGGGCGACCGTTGAGGAGTTCGGGCGCTGGGGGATTCCGTTAAAGCCCGACCGCTTGGAGTCCAAGAAGCTCGATCGCTAAGCAGTTCGGCCAGCTGAACGGGTTCGAAGGAGCTTGGATGCTGGGGTTTCAGGAGCTCGGCCGCTAAGTAGTTCGGCCGACTGGAAGAAGCTCGGGCGCTGGGAGTTCAGCTGAAGCCCGTCTGTCGAAGCTCTTCTGCGGCTACTGATTGCATTAGGCTGGGCATTGAGCTAGACTTCGACTGGAGCGGGATTTATCCCCAACATTAGCCCCCCCACTTCCGAGTTCGAAAATCGAAGGAAGGGAGTGCAGAAAAGGCGACTGCCGAAGTCTTCCTCTGAGCTCTGTGCTGGTTTAGGTCGAAGCTCGGGGAGATCTCATTTTCAGCCGGGGCTGACACGGTTGCTTTCTCTAGCCAAGGTCGATGTTGAAGGCCGAGGTCATCGCGGGCCTTACCTCTATCCGAGGTTACTCAGGCGCTCCAGCCGAGGTTGATGCGGGCGCTCGGGGGAGATCTCATCTCCTACTATCGAAGTTTGCCTAGTCCCTCGGGGGAGATCTGATCCATAGCCGAAGTTGTCCATGAACGCTCGGGACAGATCTTATCTCGAGCAGCCGAGGTCGAAGTGCGCGCTCGGGGAAGATCTTATCTCCTGCAGTCGAGCTTTCCTCGGGGGAGATCTTATCTCCTGCGGCCGAGCTTCCCTCGGGGGAGATCTTATCTTCTGCAGCTGAGGTCGAAGCGCGTGCTCGGGGGAGATCTTATCTCCTGCAGCCGAGGTCGAAGTGCGCACTCGGGGGAGATCTTATCTCCTGCAGTCGAGGTCGAAGTGCGCACTCGGAGGAGATCTTATCTCCTGTGGTCGAGCTTCCCTCGGGGGAGATCTTATCTCCTGCAGCCGAGGTCGAAGTGCGCGCTCGGGGGAGATCTTATCTCCTACGGCCGAGCTTTCCTCGGGGGAGATCTTATCTCCTGCAGCCGAGGTCGAAGTGCGCGCTCGGGGAGCTCTTATCTTCTGCAGTCAAGCTTTTCTCGGGGGAGATCTTATCTCCTGCAGTCGAGGTCGAAGTGCGCGCTCGAGGGAGATCTTATCTCCTGCGGCTGAGCTTCCCTCGGGGGAGATCTTATCTCCTGCAGCCGAGCTTCCCTCGGGGGAGATCTTATCTCCTGCAACCGAGGTTGAAGTACGCGCTCGGGGGAGATCTTATCTCCTACGGTCGAGCTTCCCTCGGGGGAGATCTTATCTCCTGCAGCCGAGGTTGAAGTGCGCGCTCGAGGGAGATCTTATCTCCTGCGGTCGAGCTTTCCGTGGGGGAGATCTTATCTCCTACAGCCGAGGTCGAAGTGCGCGCTCGGGGGAGATCTTATCTCCTGCGACCGAGCTTTCGTAGGGGAGATCTTATCTCCTGCAGCCGAGATCGAAGTGCGCGCTCGGGGGAGATCTTATCTCCTGCAGCCGAGCTTTCCTCGGGGGAGATCTTATCTCCTGCAGCCGAGGTCAAAGTGCGCGCTCGGGGGAGATCTTATCTCCTACGGTCGAGCTTCCCTCAGGGGAGATCTTATCTCCTACAGCCGAGCTTCCCTCGGAGGAGATCTTATCTCCTGCAGTCGAGGTCGAAGTGTGCGCTCGGGGGAGATCTTATCTCCTGCAGCCGAGCTTTCCTCGGGAGAGATCTTATCTCGGGCGGCCGAGCTTCCCTCGGAGGAGATCTTATCTCCTGCAGTCGAGGTCGAAGTGCGCGCTCGGGGCAGATCTTATCTCCTGCAGCCGAGGTCGAAGTGCGAGCTCGGGGGAGATCTTATCTCCTGCAGTCGAGGTCGAAGTGCGCGCTCGGGGAAGATCTTTTCTCCTGCGGCCAAGCTTCCCTCGGGGGAGATCTTATCTCCTGCAGCCGAGGTCGAAGTGCGCGCTCGGGGGAGATCTTTTTCTTCTGCGGCCGAGCTTTTCTCGGGGGAGATCTTATCTCCTGCGGCCAAGCTTCCCTCGGAGGACATCTTATCTCCTGCAGTCGAGGTTGAAGCACGCGCTCGGAGAAAATCTTATCTCCTGTAGCCGAGGTCGAAGTGCGCACTCGGGGGAGATCTTATCTCCTGCAGCCGAGCTTCCCTCGGGGGAGATCTTATCTTCTACGGTCGAGCTTTCCTCGGGGGAGATCCTATCTCCTGCAGTCGAGGTCGAAGTACGCGCTCAGGAGAGATCTTATCTCCTGCGGCCGAGCTTTCCTCTGGGGAGATCTTATCTCCTGCAGCCGAGGTCAAAGTGCACGCTCGGGGGAGATCTTATCTCCTACGGTCGAGCTTTCCTCGGGGGAGATCTTATCTCCTGCAGCTGAGGTCGAAGTGCGCTTTCGGGAGAGATCTTATCTCCTGCAGTCAAGCTTTCCCTCGGGGGAGATCTTAATCTCTCCTGCAGCCGCGAGTCGATCGAAGTACGCGCGCTCGGAGGAGATCTTATTCTCCTACGGCCGAGCTCGATTTCGGGGAGATCTCTTATCTCTACGGCCGAGCTTCCCTCGGGGGAGATCTTATCTCCTGCAGCCGAGCTTCCCTCGGGGGAGATCTTATCTTCTGCAGTCGAGGTCGAAGTGCGCGCTCGGGGAGATCTTATCTTCTGCAGTCGAGCTTTTCTCGGAGAAGATCTTATCTTCTGCAGTCGAGATCGAAGTGCGCGCTCGGGGAGATCTTTTCTCCTGCGGCCGAGCTTCCCTCGGGGAGATCTTATCTCCTGCAGCCGAGGTCGAAGTGCGCGCTCGGGGGTGATCTTATCTCCTGCGGTTGAGCTTCCCTCAGGGGAGATCTTATCTCCTGCAGTCGAGCTTCCCTCGGGAGAGATCTTATCTCCTACAGCCGAGGTCGAAGTGCGCGCTCGGGGGAGATCTTATCTTCTGCAGCCGAGCTTTCCTCGGGGGAGATCTTATCTCCTGCAGTCGAGGTCGAAGCACGCGCTCGAGGGAGATCTTATCTCCTGCAGTCGAGGTCGAAGTGCGCGCTCGGGGGAGATCTTATCTCCTGCAGTCGAGCTTCCCTCGGGGGAGATCTTATCTCCTGCGACCGAACTTTCCTCGGGGAAGATCTTATCTCCTGCAGTCGAGGTCAAAGTGCACGCTTGGGGGAGATCTTTTCTCCTACGGCCGAGCTTTTTCTCGGGGGAGATCTTATCTCCTACAGTCGAGGTCAAAGTGCGCGCTCGGGGGAGATCTTTTCTCCTACGGCTGAGCTTTCCTCGGGGGAGATCTTATCTCCTGCAGTCGAGGTCGAAGTGCGCGCTTGAGGGAGATCTTTTCTCCTACGGTCGAGCTTTCCTCGGGGGAGATCTTATCTCCTACGGTCGAGCTTCTCTTGGGGGAGATCTTATCTCCTGCAGTCGAGGTCGAAGCGCGCGCTCGAGAGAGATCTTATCTCCTGCAGCTGAGGTCAAAGTGCACGCTTATCTCCTGCAGCCGAGCTTCCCTCGGGGGAGATCTTATCTCCTGCGGTCGAGCTTTCCTCGGGGAGATCTTATCTCCTGCAGCCGAGGTCGAAGTGCGCGCTCGGGAAGATCTTTTCTCCTACGGTCGAGCTTTCCTCGGAGGAGATCTTATCTCCTATAGCCGAGGTCGAAGTGCGCGCTCGGGGGATATCTTATCTCCTGCGGTCGAGCTTCCCTCGGGGAGATCTTATCTCCTACAGCCGAGCTTCCCTCGGGGGAGGTCTTATCTCCTGCAGCCGAGGTCGATGTGCGCGCTCGGGGGAGATCTTATCTCCTGCAGTCGAGCTTTCCTCGGGGGAGATCTTATCTCCTGCAGTCGAGGTCGAAGTGCACGCTCGGGGGATATCTTATCTCCTACAGCCGAGCTTTCCTCGGGGGAGATCTTATCTCCTGCAGCCGAGGTCGAAGTGCACGCTCGGAGGAGATCTTATCTCCCGCGATTGAGCTTCTAAGGCTTCCGACCTGCCCCCGTTAGCACGAGGTCCCCCATCAGTTCCCAATACGGTAACTATTTGACTGCTCCATCCCCTGTGACCGTAGTTTCTGCGCTAGGGAATAACATTATTGCAAGGGAAGAATTTTATCGAAGGAAAGTTACGGGCAGCACATCCCCGTTAGAGGGATCGTCGGGGCGTTGTTCCTCGGAGCTCCCTCCCTCAGGCTGTAAGTCCCGTCCAGACGACCTCCTCTATCCCATGCTGGCCTTCTTGATTTAGAGCAAGCTTTTGGCTTTGTCGCTGGGAGCCGACAACAGTCGATGTACCAAGCTCCTCCCTGGGGTAACGTTGATGACGCTGTGAGGCGGTCGACCCAGGAGTTTTTGGTTACGGCAGCACCCTTAGCCGACTTTCTCCAGCCGCTCCTTCCTGATGAGCTCCTCAATGCAGTCAGATGCATTTCTCAGCATCGTGGCCGTGGTCGCGATGGTAGGCGCAGTACGACCGCGCTTGTTTAGGGGAGACCGTAAACCTTCTGGTTTTGGCAGCTGGCTCTTAACTTTGCTGAGAATTCGAATTAGAAGAGCGGGACGTAGTTGCGGAACCTTTCGGGAGGGCTTCTTCGCATTCTTTTGTCGGGGCCTCCTTGGTGGCGAGCTCAAGGAGTTAGGGGTTGTAAAACCTGCGGGAGAACTTTATGCCCAATTGTCGGAGCTTCCTTGGAGTCATACTCGAGAGGGAGTCCTTGCTTGCCCTAGGGCGGTTGTGAGCTCGACCGAACTTTGTCTCACCTTGTGTGAAATCTTTGTTGGGAGCTTCCTTGGTGACATAATCGGGCTGGAGTTCCACCTCACTTGCGCCGAACTTCATTCCGCCTTCCCGCGAAAGCCTCCGCGGGAGGAATAATGCCCCTTCCTCGATGACGGGCTTCGAGGTGAAGTTCGGCCTCACTTGCGCCGAACTTCATTCCATTTTCCCGCGAAACCCTCCGCGGGAGAACTTCCTCTGCTGCTTTTGTCCGAACTTCCTTGACGACGAGCTCGAGTGGGAGCTCGGCTTTGCTTGCCCAAACTTCACTCCACCTCCTGTGAATTCTTTGTAGTGGTTTCCTTGGTGTCATACTCGAGCGGAAGTTCGGCCTCACTTGCGCCGAACTTCATTCCGATAATGAGATTTCAGGGGAAGTTCGGCCTCACTGTCGTCGAACTTCATTCCGCTTTCCTGCTCGTGGTAAACTCCATTCCGCTTTCCCGCGGAACCTTCCCCGTGCCGAACTTCATTCCGCTTCTGCGGAAGAACTTCTGTGGGAGGACTTCATACTCCTTTGTCGGGGCTTCCTCGATGACGGGCTCGAGGGGGAGTACGGCCTTGCTTGCGCTGGGAGATCGTGAGCGCGGCCGAACTTCATTCCGTCTCCTTTCGAAACCTGGGGGAGAACTTCCTTGATGATAAGTTCGAGGAAGAGCTCGGCGTCGCTTGCCCGAGCTTCATTCCTCCTCCTGTGACTTCTTCGTAGGTGGCTCCCTTGGTGTCATACCTGCCGAACTTCATTCTGATGATGATATTTCAGGGGAAGTTCAGCCTTGCTGCCGCCGAACTTCATTCTGCTTTTCTGCTCGCGGTAAACCCCGTTCCGCTTTCCCACGGAACCTTCCTCGCGCCGAACTTCATTCCACTTCTACAGAAGAACTTCCGCTTTCCATTTCTCTCCGCTCTCCGTTTCTCTCCTAAGGGCGATTGGCATGCCCAAATGCTCTTCCTTAAGGTCGGTTCCTCGCATTTTTCTGGCAAAGTCTCCACCGAAGGTTGTCGCACGGCCTGTATCACCTCGGCGGGCCGCAAACCCACCCGGCAGGTTGAACTGCTCTACATCTGCAGTGGCTTCGGGTGGAGCCTGGGCTACCGGGGCTGCAACGCAGAGCAGGCATACGGGCCTGGACGGGATCGCAGGATGGCCGATCGAGCCGCGTGCCGAAGCTCTCCTGGGGGGCATTTTCTCTTCAGGAGAGAAAGGGGAGATCTTCGGAGAGGGAAAAGAAGAGTCGCCGAACACTCCTTTAAGAACAAGGGAACCTCGAAGGTTCGAGTGTCCCTTCTTCCAGCACCAATCTGTTGGTGCAAAAATTGATCGTCGTCGGAGGTAGCCAGAGTGGAGGCCGATGAGGTCACCGTCGGGGATCTGCAAAACAAAGTCCCATCCGAAGCCGGTGGGGGGTGGCTCCGGCAGGGTCCTCTGACAATCAAGTCAGTTTTTGGCCAACAGGAATGGAGTGCTCGGAATGAGTTCTGGAGCTTAGAGAAGAAGAGGAGAGCTTAGAGAGGTTAGAGGTTAGAGAGCTTAGCCTTAGCATATCGGAAGGATCCTTTTTATAGCGGAGCTTGATGGTGACAACTGCAGCCGCATGCTGGCGGGCCGCTCGAGGTTCGGCAGAGTCAGTCTCATAGGATGGTGCCGTGTGCGGCGGATTGATGGTGATAGCCATCGCCGCCTGACAGTGGGTCGCTATCGCCTGCGGTGAACTGATGGTGATAGCTGTAGAGCTTACGGCGGACTGATGGTGATGGCTGCAGAAGGGTTGAAGGCCTTCATCGTGTGCCCATTTCGGAGGAGTTCGGGCTCCTGAAGAGGAAGATTGGAGGAAGTTCGGCTCCCATAGGCGGAGGTATGCAGCTAAGGCTCATCCGTTGAAGAGTTCGGCCGAGGGGAATCCGAAGCTCGGCCGTTGGAGAGTTCGGCCGGATGTTGGACATCGACTGAGGCTTGGACGCTTGAGAGTTCGGTAGGAGCTCGGTCGGCCAAAGTTCGGCGAGGGCGACCGCTGAGGAGTTTGGTCGAGCGACGACTGCTTGAGGAGTTCGATCGAGGGGGCGACCGCTGAGGAGTTCGACCGAGGGGCGACCACTTAGGGAGTTCGGCCGAGGGGGCGACCGCTGAGGAGTTCGGGCGCTGGGGGATTTCATTAAAACCCGACTGCTTGGAGTCCAAGGAGCTCAGTCGCTAAGCAGTTCGGCCAGCTAAATGGGTTCGAAGGAGCTCGAATGCTGGAATTTCAGGAGCTCGGCCGCTAAGTAGTTCGGCCTGCTGGAAGAAGCTCGGGCGCTGGGAGTTCGGCTGAAGCCCGTCTGCCGAAGCTCTTCTGCAGCTACTGGTTGCATTAGGCTGGGCATTGAGCTAGACTTCGGCTGGAGCGGGATTTATCCCCAACAGTAGTCATTTTCTGGTAGAGGCAAATAGAGTAATATATTTATCATGCATATTCTCGATTTGAGATTGCAAGCCAAAGATCATGGCAACCACCGCACACTTATAGAAAACTCTTCTTACAAGTATACAAGATATCTCATCATACTATCATAAAGTAACAGCAAAATAAGTAGTCATAAATTAAATTCAAAATTTAACTAATTAAAATCTAATTTCAATATTCCATAAAATTCAACAATATTCAAAAATTTTATATCAACTTTCAGTAAAACTTTTAAACAAAAATAGAAGTATCGATGTTCTGTTTCTAATCACTCTCCTGATATATAATCCCATGTCATCTTAGTTCTTAATATTTATAAAAATAGTAAAATAGAGATAATAAGCTTGACAACCTAGTAAGTAATGATCATTTCAACTAGATTGCATCAGGTAATAAAATAAATAATCATTTATAAAAAAATAAGCATATAGAAGTCATCAGTTTGAAATCAATTTCCAATATGTAGCATTATCAAAACATTTATCATGCCAAATTTACTCTTTTCAAGTTTCTTTCAAGGATTAAATTATTTCAAATCATCAAATTCTCATCAACCATAAGCTATGACCACATTATCCTTACGGTAGGGTTATAATACTGTATATCATCTTACGGTGAGCTGCGAATCATCTGATAGCAAAGTCTTTTAGAATCGCTGATCTTATTGGCAATTTGTCACTAGTCTCATTGGCGACATATATAGATCCTCACGACTAATTATTTACCAATTTATTAGCCCCCATTGGTGAGGTCCTCCACATAATCAAGCTGAAACTTCAAATTATCATAATTCATAATTTTTTTCATAATTTATATTTGTGATTCTAGTTCGATAAGGATATATGCAATTATGTGGTATCAAAATCAATCAAGTGTAATACATAATAAGATCAATACTTTCAATTATGCTTCATTATAATATTTTAAAAATAAGATACTTTTAATAACAAAATATCATTCATCAAATTCACGCATCATTTCATAAATTATGTCAAGAGCATATTGTATAATTTATCGATAAATCTAGAAAAATGTGAAATATTTCTTATCTCCTATCCATTCCAATAAATCAACATACTTCTAGCAATTTCTTTCCAAAATTTTTTGTTCATAGATCATATCACAGTACCTTATTACCAAACATCTACAATCCTATATAGATCAATTTTAATAATTAAAAAGGATATGAATAATCCAAAAAGACAAGTTGATGGCAGTCATTTTCTACGATCCAGATTGATCCAACCATTCTAACTTCATCGATCAAGATTAGACTAGGAGATAGATAGCTCAACAAAGATCGAGGGCAATCTAATCAATAATGTTTGATAAGAGATCAAGATGAAGATCGATAAACTATTTGATAATCAAGATTATTAAAGATATAAGAATTCAATAGAGATCAATAAAAATAAGCTTTTATAATATTTGATGAAAACTCGAATGATATAGATATGCTGTTTGATCGATAAGTGGTTCAAGTTTATTTATCTGAATCAAATCAGATTCGAAGTGGCAGGATCAGAAATCTTTTATTGAATTCATAAATCAAGTGAAGAGAGAAGCTTAGAGGAGAGAGAAACTATGAGATACAATAAAATTAATTAGAGAGCATAGTCTGACATCTCGATCGATCCAATCAAGATGATTGAAATTAAATCATGATGAAATTAATACATAGATAATTCAATAAAATCATAGATGATAAAATCGACTGGTATCTAATTTGATTAAGATGGGGGCCAATATATTGTTCGACAATCATGGATTAAGATCTCTTCATTAGGATCATTCAAATTTATCATCAATCTTTTTAAAGATCTAGAAAATCTTAGGAGAGAAATTATGAAGAAACATAAGCAGTCTATAGAGAAAAAATTTTAGAGAGAGAAAATAGATCTTGCTTACAGAGAGAAAGGTGAGATTCACACTCAAAGTTGGGAGAGAGAGAAAATTTTTTTCTTTTTTTTCTTTTTTTCTAAGATCCAAGATCCTAATAGAGAGAGAAAATAGGAGAAAGAAAGTAGAAAAAAAATAAATCTTCTAAAAAGAATTCAAAATCAGAGATGAAAGAGAGAGAAATTCTCTCCTTTTTTTTCCTTTTTTCTCTATTTTTCTCCTTCTTCCATGGTAAAACAGAGGACTCACGTCCTCTTTTCTTAATGGAACTGGGGAACTCCAATTCTTAATTTTTTTTTCAAATAGAAGACCTCCCGCCGGCCATGGCTGGGGCCATAGAGACCCAATGGGTCATCCCACTGGCTATCAAAAGCGGCGAACAACGACTGGAAATAAAGGCATTACGGATAGCAAAAATAGGGGAACCAGAAACTCAACTTTTCAAGAAGAAGTCCAACAAGAGATCGTCCAAAATTCATGGATCAAGGATGAAGGACATAATAAATTTGAATAATATATCTTTTACCTAGATTTTTTATGGTATTTGATCTGTGGTGGTGGTGAAAATCGTCGGATGAAACCCAGCAATCGCCGACGTGATTCCATCCAAGATTTGATTCTTTTGGTATGAATCGGAGAGAGGGTGGAAGAGCTCTCTAAATGGAGCCATAAGGGTGCAAGAATCCTTCTCAAATTTGGGCTTTGTCCGGTGAATTTGGGGAGAAGCAGAAGATGAGTCCTGCTCAGACTCTCCTCCCCTTTCCATGGTATTCCCAGCATGTGCAACGCACATGCTGGCTTTCTTTTTTTCATTTTCCTTTGCTTTAATATCATGCAATTGTTGAATTTTTGATTTGGGGTATTATATTTTCCCCACCTAAATAAAAATTTCATCCCAAAATTTTCTATCAAAGGTTCTTAAACTTTAGGGTTTCAAAATATTGACCTTATTTCCAAATTCCTTTACATTCTACCTATAAATTTGTTTTCATTATTAGATCTTATCATGAGAATAAGGTTCAATACCTCATGACTTGATTCTTATTGTAGATGATCTAAATCGAACTCATCTCTTGCAAATGAAAGAAAATCAATATCTTAATAAAAAAATATCAAGTTCCTATGTCAAAACATAGGCTACCCTTAATTAATCGATCCATCATAAGATAGGAGAACATACTAATATAAATCACAATGGTGATATCCAAATCAATCGATAATTGAAAATATTTTTTCTCATCCATGCTTTTAAAAGATAGAGATTCACCATTCTAATCTCATCCTCAAATATTTTAATATTTTAATTATCGATGCAAATTTTTTCTTAAATCCTTTCATAAGGGAAATTAAGTCAATACCTCAAGAATTAATTTGAATCAAAATCATTCATTTCTTATAATCTAAATCAAAATATTAATTCCAAATAAGAGTATCAAATATATCACCAAAACATCAACTACTCTTGACTTATTTGATCTATCATAAGATCATGAACAACCTTTATCATACTCTTAATAGATAAACATTCAAACATAAAATCTAAGATCAATAAACAACCTTACATTCTTTTTATCATATAGAGGAGAATAAATTTTTAAAATTATGAATCCAAAATCAAGAATCAAGAGTCTACTCATCAAGATTCAGGATGCTAAAAATTTTCTTGACATAGTAGATAGGAGACCTACTTATGAAAATCATACGGTGACATCCAGAATAATCCAGAATCCAAAATGTTTTTCTTTCCATTATACATGAATTTTTTCTTCAAGGAATATCAAATCATATCATCTATCATAAACTTTTAACTCAAAAAATCAATATTGTTGACTAGCTTAAATAATTCAGATCATCATGCTTCCGTTGCATACTCTAGTTTAAACCATTAAAATTTCTTTGAGTACATGAAATGGCTTTCGATCAAAATACATTATTATGTATTGAAAAGATCCAAATTTAACTTCCAAGTTGGTCAAATGAATCTTTTAATTCTCATTCTCAATATATATTGAGCATATCCATCTAAACCAGTTTTTAAATCAATTGATTTATTCAGAACCATCATTTATACCAAAGATGAACTTCCAATTCTTATTCCTAATTTGCCTGAAGCACAACCATCCTGATTAATCCTTGAGACAATAATACATTCAAAATCATCATATAGGTTTACTATAATTTAATATGAATCCGATCTTAATTCTTTTATCAATTCATTTAAGTAATTCTAAATCAAATCTTGTAAGTAAAATCAATAAGAAAATATTCTGATCCTTCATCAAGATAGAACTTAAATCAAAACATATAAGTAAAATTAACTTAATCACCTCTTTTAAAGTTTCTTCCATTGAGATTTTTGACATCTATCAAAATACTTCCTACGGTAGTCATAAGAATCTTTTAAAATCAAATTCCCAATGTTATACTAGATTTTTATATTTACCTCAATATCAATGGCAAAGAAACTTCATATCAACTCATAAACCCACACTTTTGAATTGCAATTACACATATGTCCCCAAAATCTCGAATAGACATAAATAGGATCTTTTATTTAAATCCAAAGATAATAATCAAGAATTTCATTGGCAACCTCAACAATAATGATAGAAAATCCCTTGATCAATTTTGTAAATCCAAACTTTGAATTGAAGTTTCATGCACATTATACAGTCTCCCATAGACATAAATAAGATATATCATTTGGATCCAAAGATGTCAATCAACATTGTTAATAATTCCATTGAGATAAATACTCTATGATCTCATAATTGATTTTAGGAAATAGATTTCTTTATAATATACATTCCTCCTAACATCCAAGTTTATATATGATCTATATACTAAGTTGAACTTTGAAAAATATTCTAATCAGATATCATAAAAGATTTTTTTAGTCTAAATCATAAGCAACTTTTAGAGAATAACATTCATCTTGCTACCAAATAACCAACTTCAAGGCTTAGAGCAATATTGTGATATTATTCCCATATTAAACTTGAGCTTACAATTCACTTAAACAACTGATGATCAAATTAATGGTCACAACGCACAATAAAATTTTATGATCAATTATCTTGCAACTGAAGGAAAAATCTGACTAAAAGGAACCAAAATCGAATTGCCCAGGAAAGGAAGAATAGGTTTCAAAGTTTTTATACCTTGATTTGCAATGGAAATGAAATCAAAGGTTGTTGAAAAATTAAACTATGCAACAGCAGCAGGTGCGGCTCCTCATCAGCAGGTTCCTTTTTACTTCATGAGATGGTTTTAATTCATAATTCAAATGACAAAAAACTCTCCAATCGAAAGATGGTTTTAATTTGAAGTTTGGATCCTAACCAATCTATCGAGTGATTATAGTTCTAAGGACTTTATCATTATTATTATAAGAGTAGAAGATGCAAGAAATGATGAATTGCCAAATTCTTTATTAATCAAAGTATAATACATTTACAAATGCACAATCGTCTATAGTTAGACAATTGGATTTAGGACAAAATTCCAACAAACTCCTACTTGAATTAAATATGTATCTAATACCAATCTTTTACTTGAGTTCGTCAAACTCCTTGATCTTGAGAGCATTAGTGAAGGGATCGGCCAGGTTTTCTTTTCCATCAATCTTCTGTACAAAATATCATCTCTATCAATGATATCTTGAATAAAATGATAGCGACGCAGAATGTGTTGGTTCTATAATGAGATCTGGGTTCTTTAGCTTGAGTTATGGCATCAATGCTATCACAATATAGTAAACTGGACCGCCAATAAAAGGAATCATCTCAAGCTCACTAATGAACTTTCTTAACCAAACTGCCTCTTTGGCAGCATCTGATGCTGTAATATATTTCACTTTGCATATAGAGTCAACTACTATGTGTTGCTTGAAATTTTTCCATCATATTGCCTCGCCATATAAGATAAAAATATAAGCAAACATATTTTTGCTATATATCATCATTGTCCAACTGAAAATTGAAATTTGTATATCTTACAAATTTTAAATTTAAGTCTCCTTAAATAAGCCATTGGTCCTTAGTATTTCTTAAATACTTAAGGATTGTTTTTACAATCTTCCAATGCTTATAATCCAGATCGAACTGATACCTACTTGGTACCCATAGTGAGTAAGCCACATCCAGTCTTATGCATGTCATAGCGTACATGATAGATCTTAATATCGAGGCATATGGGATTCTACTTATGTGCTCTCTTTTTTGAGGTTGTCGAATAATCCTTCTTAATGAGAGATATCCCCTGGTCTGTCAGTAGATAGTCTTTTTTAGAATTCATCATGCTGAACTATTTCAGCATGGTATCAATATACATGGATTAGGATAATCCAAGCATCTTTTTAGATCTATCTCTATAGATCTTCATCTCTAGGATGTAGGATGCTTGTCTCAAATCCTTCATGAAGAATTATGATGATAGCTAGAGCTTCATACTTTGTAATATAGGGATATCATTTTCAATTAAGAGAATGATATCCACATACAGTATAAGAAATATGACTACATAACCATTATCCCATTTATAGACACAAGACTCCTCTCCATTCTTAACAAAGTCATACATTTTGATTATTTTATCAAAATATATATTCCAACTCTGAGAGGCTTGCTTCAATCCATAAATGGATCTCTATAGCCTTTATACTTCAGATTTATCTATGGATGTAAACCTTTCAAGCTGTATCATATATATCTCTTTCTCCATTAAGGAAGGCCATCTTGACATCCATTTGTTAGATTTCGTAATCAAGGTATGTTGCTATCGTAGGCATAATCTAAATAGATTTAAGTATTACCACAAGAGAGAATATCTCATCATAGTCTATTATATTGATGATATCCCTTAGCAATCAAATGAGTTTTGTAGGTCTTTACTTTCCCGTTTGCACCTTTTTTCTTTTAAAAATCTATTTGCATCCTATGAATTTTATCCCTTCAGGTAAATCAATGAGTGTCCATACATCATTGATTTTCATGAATTCCATCTCAAATCTCATAGCTTTAAGCTATTCCTCGGAATCAGTCTTTTGCATAGCATCCATATAGATGATCGGATTTTCGTTGTTCTTATCTAGTTTAATAGAATCACCACCCCAGACTAAAAAACTATAGTATCTATCTAGCTGATGCGACACTCTACTAGACCTCCTTAAAGACATATCTATGAGGGGATTAAGATTTGATTCTCTAATCAAATCCAGTTCTATAAGTTCATTTGATTGTGTCAGCTTTTCTACCTCTCAAACTTCACTAAGCCAAATTTTAATGGCATTAGTTTCTTCCTCAAGAAATTTCTTTTGTAAAAAAATTGCCGTATTGCTAACGAACATCCTTTATTCTTCAGTAAGATAGAAATAGTATCCTCTTGATTGCTTTGAGTACCCAACAAAAGAGTACTTTTCAGACCTAGGTCTAAGCTTATCTGTCTTTGAACATTTGACATAAGCCGAACATCTCCAAACCCTAAGGTGAGAGAGTATCGGCCCTCTATTCATATCTCATATGGTGTTTTATCGATGGATTTACTCAAAATCTTATTTAGCACATAACAAGCAGTATCAAAAGCATATCCCTAAAAGAAGATTGATAGATTTGCAAAGTCTGTCATGGATCAAATCATATCTAATAGCATTCGACTTCTCATTTCAGATACCCCATTGTGTTATGGTGTCTCAGGAGGAGTCCATTGAGAGAGAATCTCATTCTTTTCTAGATATGTCAAAAATTTATTAGCTAGATATTCTCCTCCTCGATCTGATTGAAGAGATTTAATACTCTTTATAGTTTATTTTTCTACTTCACTATGAAATCATTTAAATATTTTAAATGATTCAAACTTATATTTCATAAGATAGATATACCCATATCTAGATAGGTCATCAATGAAGGTAATGAAGTAATATTATCTATCTCTAGCATTTATGTTCATGGGTCTACATATATCACTATGTACTAGACTCATGACTATTGTGACAATCGGTATTACTCTAATACCAATTGTTGGGGATGTCTCAATCAGGACACCACCACTTTAGAATTTGATACCCTTTTGTTGACAGTAGGAAGAAAGAAGAAATAAAAATAAAAATATAATCAGATACGTGGATTAGCCCAAGTGCTACCTCCATGGGGCATGCAAGCTTCACTATGAAAGAGAAAAATCAAGTATAAGAGGAGAATACCCACTCTCAACTCTCAGTACATGAATTTCTCTCAACTAGAAGCTACCCTCATAAAAGCTCTCTCAAAATCTTCAAGAAGATCCTCTCATAGGCCTGCCAGTATCAGGATCCTCAACGCCCTTGGATGCTTCCTATGAAAGTTGCTACATCATGCCTAATGACTAGTTACATGGCCGTTGCCTCACTTGGCCTGACGTTTTGCTCTATCTTGATGCTCTGCCTACATCTACTCTGCGGGATGCATGCTCTCGATGCTCTGTCCTGATGGCTGCCAAAGCCTTTTGTGCTCTCTTCTTTCTTCATAGCACCAATAGTCTTTAAAAACGATGAGAATCCTCTTCTCAGTAGTTTATAGGAGTCCTAATAAGGCTCTTTCTCCTAATATGAGTCGAACATAATCTTAATAGAGTCTTAAAATATTTTTCAATCTTCAGACCACGACCGCAACCCTTCATGGCCACTAGATCTTATGGTCCATGCGCAACTCCGATAGACCCTGTTGACGTAGAAATTGGTCGTCGTCGGAGTCCGCCGGAGTTGACGTCGATGAGGTCTCCGTCGGAGACCTACAAAATAAAGTGTGGCTCGGAGCCGATGGGGGGTGGCTCCGGCAAGACCCTACGACGCTCAAGTCAGTTCCCGTCAATAGGAATGGAATGCTCGATAGAGTATAGAGGAAGAGAAAAAGAGTTTTTAGAACCTGGCATCAGTGTATTCGGAGGGTCCTTTTTATAGAGGGAGCTTATTGTAACCGCCTTGATTGATGAGCATTATAACTATTCTGATTAATGTCGATCGTTATTGCTGATCGTTATTATCGATAAATGTCGATCATTATTGCCGATCATTATTGTCGATAAATATCAATCGTTATTGTCGTGTAACCATAGCGAGATCGCCTGCAGGAATTCATCATAAGGAGTTCAGCCACTGAGAAGCTCGTCTACTGAAGAAGTCTGTAGGAAGTCCGGCTTCCATAAAGGCTCGATCGTTGGAGAGGTTCGCTGGGAGCTCGATCGGTTGAAGCTCAGCTAAGACGACCGCTGAGAAGTTCGATCGGCTGAAGGGACGGTCGCTTGAGGAGTTCGACAGAGGAGGTGACCGCTTGAGGAGTTCGGTCGAGGGGCGACCACTTGAGGAGTTCGGTCGAGGGGCAACCACTTGAGGAGTTTGACCGCTAGAGAGACGGTCGCTTGAAGCCCGACCGAGGGAGGGTTCGGTCCTGATGCTGGGAGTTTGAGGAGCTCGACCGCTTGGTAGTTCGGCTGAAGCCCATCCATGGAATCTCTTCTGCGGCCACTAGTCGCATCGGGTTGAGCATCGAACTAGACTTTGGCAGGAGCGGAGTTTATCCCCAACAGTAGCCCCCCCACTCCCGAGTTCAAAAATTGAAGGAAGGGAGTGTACCAAAACAGGCGACTGCCGAAGTCTTCTTCCAGGGTCTCCGCATTTGTTGCAGCTCTGAAGCTCGGGGGAGATCTCATCTCCAGCCAAATTTGAGCTGAAGTTGAGGCTCTTTAGCCAGGTTGATGAAGCACTTAGTCATCACCGGGTCATCGGAGTTGCAAACAAGTATTCGGGGAGACCTCGGGGTTCTGATCCAAGGACTGTGGGGGCACATGGGACCGTCGTCCTCGCTTCTCCCCCCATCCCGTCCTTGGTGGACGGGGCCTTCGACTTTGCTCACGTTAGGACGAGGTTCTCCTCCTTGTTCCTAACGGGCTGTGGGGGCACATGGGGACCGTCGTCCTCGCTTCTCCCCCCATCCCGTCCTTGGTGGACGGGGCCTTCGACTTTGCTCACGCTAGGACGAGGTTCTCCTCCTGTTCCTAGCCGGCTGTGGGGGCACATGAGGACCGTCGTCCTCGCTTCTCCCCCCATCCCGTCCTTTGTGGACGGGGCCTTCGACTTTGCTCACGCTAGGACGAGGTTCTCCTCCTGTTCCTAGCCGGCTGTGGGGGCACATGAGGACCGTCGTCCTCGCTTCTCCCCCCATCCCGTCCTTTGTGGACGGGGCCTTCGACTTTGCTCACGCTAGGACGAGGTTCTCCTCCTGTTCCTAGCCGGCTGTGGGGGCACATGAGGACCGTCGTCCTCGCTTCTCCCCCCATCCCGTCCTTTGTGGACGGGGCCTTCGACTTTGCTCACGCTAGGACGAGGTTCTCCTCCTGTTCCTAGCCGGCTGTGGGGGCACATGAGGACCGTCGTCCTCGCTTCTCCCCCCATCCCGTCCTTTGCGAACGGGGCCTTTGACTTTGCTCGTACGCTAGGACGAGGTTCTCCTCCTGTTCCTAGCGGGACATTTCCGCTCGCTTTTTTCCCAGTGACCCTGAAACGATAGTGTCGAGCAACAAGGTTTTATTGAGGGAAACTACTGGTAGTACATTCTCAGGTTTTCTGAGTTCCAAGGTCGGGGAAGCGCTAGTCCTCCGAGCTCCTTTAGGCGATAGGTTCCAGGTCGGATGACCTCTACCACTTCGTACGGACCTTCCCAATTTGGGACGAGCTTCCCTTGACTCTGGGGCTGAGAGACGGCTGCTCGTCGGAGCACCAAGTCCCCAACTCTGAACGCCTTGCTTTTGACTCTGGAATTGTAATACCGAGCCACCTTCCGTTGGTAGGTGGCCATCCGGATGCGGGCTGCCTCCCTCTTTTCTTCTAGAAGGTCGAGGTTGGCTCTGAGGTCCTGGGGGTTGAGTTGCTCGTTGAAGCCCACGATTCGAGCAGACGGGAAGTTTGAGCTCGATCGGGATGACTGCCTCGGTGCCGAAGGCCAAGGCGAAGGGTGTCTCGCCGGTCGGTACCCTCTGCGTTGTTCGGTATGCCCAGAGGACGTGGTAGAGTTCGTCTGCCCAGGCCCCTTTTGCCCTGTCGAGCCTCGTTTTGAGGCCTTGCAGCAGGGTCCGATTGGTCACTTCGGCTTCCCCATTGGCTTGCGGATGAGCCACCGATGTGAAGTGGTGGGAGACGTTTAGTCCTTCGCAGAACTCGGCAAACCGGGCTCCAGCGAACTGTCGCCCATTATCGGTTATGAGGGCTCGGGGCAGACCGAACCGGCAGATCAGCGTCTTCCAGACGAAGTCCTGCACCTTGGCCTCGGTGATCTTCGCTAGTGGTTCCGCCTCGACCCACTTGGTAAAGTAGTCAATCGCGACCAGGAGGAACTTCCGTTGTCCGGACGCCGTTGGGAAGGGGCCGAGGATGTCCATCCCCCACTGCGCGAAGGGCCAGGGTGCAGTGAGCGGAGTGAGTTCGGATGCCGGCTGCCTTTGCACGCTGGCGTTCTTCTGGCAGCGGTCACATCCTCTTCACGTATTCCGTGGAATCACGAAGTAGGGTTGGCCAGTAGTACCCTTGCCGAAGTAGTCTTTGCGATAGGGATCTGGCTCCCGCGTGACTTCCGCAGAGTCCTTCGTGGACATCCTGTAGCGCGATGCAGGCCTCAGAGGGTCGGAGGCACCTCAGCAACGGGAGGGAGTACGACCTTTTATATAACCTGCCCTCGTACAAGACGTAGCGGGAGGCTTGACTCCTGAGCTTCCGAGCTTCTCTCCGGTCGTGAGGGAGGACCCCTTCTTCGAGGTAGGCGATCAGCGGATCGATCCAGCTGGGCTCGAAGTCCGTCCGCAGGACGGCCTGAGGTTCCTCGGTGGTCGGGCACTTCAGAGTTTCCAGAAACACTTCTTTTGGTAGTTCGGCCGGGGCAGAGGTGGCCAACTTGGAGAGGAGGTCGGCCCTTGTATTCCCGGTCCTTGGGATGTGCCGAATGTCGAAGCTGTCGAAGGCTGGTATTAAGTTCTTCACCTTCCCGAGGTACATCACCATGCTTTCCTCCCGCGCCTCGTAGCTGCCGCCGACCTGACCGACCACCAACTGGGAATCGCTATAGACTTGAAGCCGACCCACCTTCAATTCCCTGGCTATCTGCAGCCCGGCTATCAGCGCTTCATACTCGGCCCCATTGTTGGTTGTGGGAAACTCGAAGCGCAATGCGCGTACTCGGTGACGATCCCCTCGGGGCTAACCAGGACCAACCCCGCACCAGCTCCAGTGGAGTTGGATGAACCGTTAACCATAAGGTCGGAGGTTCAAGCCCTCCTTCTAGCGTCAATCTGTTGACGCAGAAATTGATCATCGTTGGAGTCCGTCGGAGTTGACGCCGATGAGGTCACCGCCGGGGACCTGCAAAACAAAGTCTGGCTCGGAGCCGATGGGGGGTGGCTCCGGCAAGACCCTCCGACGCTCAAGTCAGTTTCTTTCAACAGGAATGGAATGCTCGGTAGAGTATAGAGGAAGAGAAAAAGGATTTTCAGAACCTGGCATCAGTGTATTCGGAGGGTCCTTTTTATAGAGGGAGCTTATTGTAACCGCCTTGATTAATGAGCATCGTAACTGTCCTGATTAATGTCGGTCATTATTGCTGATCGTTATTATCGATAAATATCGATCATTATTGCCGATCGTTATTGTCGATAAATGCCGATCGTTATTATCGTGTAACCATAGCGAGATCGCCTGCAGAAATTCATCATAAGGAGTTCGGCCACTGAGAAGCTCGTCTACTGAAGAAGTCTGTAGAGAGTCTGGCTTCCATAAAGGCTCGATCGTTGGAGAGGTTCGCTGGGAGCTCGGTCGGTCGAAGTTCAGCTAAGACGACCGCTGAGGAGTTCGGCCGGCTGAAGGGACGGTCGCTTGAGGAGTTCGGCCGAGGAGGCGACCGCTTGAGGAGTTCGACCGAGGGGGCGACCACTTGAGGAGTTCGGCCGTTGGAGGGACGGTCGCTTGAAGCCCGGCCGAGGGAGGGTTCGATCCTGATGCTGGGAGTTTGAGGAGCTCGGCCGCTTGGCAATTCGGCTGAAGCCCGTCCGCGGAATCTCTTCTGCGGCCACTAGTCGCATCGGGCTGAGCATCGAACTAGACTTTGGCAGGAGCGGGGTTTATCCCCAACATACCCCTTGGATTAATCATAATTCGAGTCCAAATAGAAAATCCCATCCTATTCTATTTGCCTCCGTCGAGCCGGCTCGGTCAGTAGTCGAGCTGGCTTGACTGCATCTCATCCGAACTCCTACTTTCTATCTATCTGAGAGAGCGGCTCAGCTGTGGTTCGATCCAGCTTTATCTAAGCTTGAGTCGGCTCGACCTCGTATCAGAGCCGGCTCGACTGCTATGCTAATACTGATTCTCCTCCATCCAGACTCCATTTGAGCTATTCTTGGGCTCGTTGGACTCTACTTATCATCCTGGATCTCGCTGTGGGCTTCTTGTGGATCGAATTTAAGGCATCAAATTCTAACAATCTTTATCTTGACTCGACATTCGATGGTCACCTGACTTTGAGAGCTCGTGATCCATCTCACCTCTATGTCCTGGGGCACGCCTGCTACTCATGGATGGGCAATTATGAGAGTTGAGTCAGGCCACTCAATCCCATCTCCATCATGTGCCATGCTTCACCTGACTCGAGACCTGCTCAGGATAGCCTTCTCATGATGTTGCTCATCCTTCCAAGTCTCCCATCTCGTGCTCAATTCATCTCCATCTAGAGGTCCACCTTGCAATGGGCTTCTGCTGGTATCTTCCATGTAGATGGCTCCTTCTTGTATAAAAAAGCATCGATCAATCCTTTGCGATTGATCCTCATCTTGATTGTGCCTGTCTTATCCATCTTCAATCTTGATCACCACCATCGCAACTTATTCCAATACCAATCTACCTCTACCTGGCTCTGATATCAATTAGTATAACAATCGGTACCGCTTTGATACCAATTATTGGGGATGTCTCGGTTAGGACACCATCACTTCAGGATCTGGTACCATTTTATTGACAATAGAAAGAAAAAAATAAAAATAAGAACATAATCTGGTATATAGATTAGCCTAAGTGCTACCTCCATAGGGCATGCAAGCTTCACTATGAAAGAAAAAAATTAAGTACAAGAGGAGAACACTTACTCTCAACTCTTAGTACACAAATCTCTCTCAACTAGAAGCTACCCTCACAAAAGCTCTTTCAAAATCTCCAAGGAGACCCTCTCACAGGCCTGCCAATACCAGAATCCTCGACGACCCTGGATGCTTCCTGTGAAAGTTGCTACATCATGCCTAACAATTAGTTACACGGTCGTTACCTCACTTTGCCTGATGCTTTGCTCTATCTTGATGCTCTGTCTGTGTCTACTCTGCAGGATGCATGCTCTCGTGCTCTGCTAGGCTCCTTTTGGTGGCTGCCAGAGCCTTCTATGCTCTCTTCTTTCTCTACAGCACCAATAGCCTTTAAATAGGATGAGAATCCTCTTCTCAGTAGTTCACAGGAGTCCTAACAGGGCTCTTTCTCCTAATTTATGTCGAACATGATCTTGATGGAGTCTTAAAATATTTTTCAACCTTCAGATCATGATCACAATCCTCTATGGCCGCTGGATCCCGTGGTCCATGCGCAACTCCGGTAGATCCCTTGAATTAATCATAATCTGAGTCCAAACAGAAAACCCCATCCTGTTCTGTTCGCCTCCATCGAGCCAACTCGGTCAGGAGTCAAGCTAGCTCAACTACATCTCATCCAAACTCCTACTTTCTATCTATCTGAGAGGTTGGCTCAGCTGTGGTTTGAGCTGACTCGATCTCAGCTCGAGCTGGCTTAATTTCATATCAAAGCCGACCTGACTGTTGTGCTGATATTGATTCTTCTTCATCCGAACTCCATTTGAGCTGTTCTTGGGCTCGTTGGACTCCACTCGTCGTCTTGGATCTTGCTGTGGGCTTCTTATGGGTCGAATTTGAGGCATCCTAAATCTTGCTGTGGGCTTCTTGTGGGTCAAATTCGAGATGTCAAATTCTAACAATGATATTACTGGCCCATTCTTTCTTTTAAAAGTTAAACTTTATCATTTTTTCAAGAAAATAGGATTCATGGGTTGGTAATGATTCACAATCATTGATATTCTTGTTTATATGACCAAGCTAACAATGCTAAGGATAGGTATTGATGATATGCATATTCTATTTTTGGATATATTTAATGTGTACATTACACTAATAGGCTGTGATAAAAGGTATATACTATATCTTAATTATCCATGCATAATTGTAATATCATTCATAATGATGTCACAAAAATCATCCTTTATTAAAAATTTAAAACCATCTTTGGCTAGAAGGCCAATAGAAATTACATTTATTAAAAAGAAGAGACAATAATGACAATCCTTCAAAATGATAATTTGAGAATTGAAAATGAGCTGAACTATTCCTAAGGTTAGAATTGGAACAATACTTCCATCTGCAATGGTTAGAAATCGCTCGTCATTTTTGAACATTCTACTGACCTAAAGTCCTTGCAATGAATTACAAATATTAGTTGGACTTTCAGTATCCAATACCTAGGTAGTAGTATCATAAACAAAAAAATTATAAGAAGTTATCATATAAATATCTTGATCAGCAATCATTTGCTTATTTCTTTTTTTAGACCCATTAGGCTCAAGGAAATTAAGATATTCAGGATTATTCCTCTTCCAATGATCTAGCTTCTTGCAAAAAAAGGTATTTTGCCTAACTCTGGTCCACCTTGAACTTCTTGTTCTGCTTGGGCTTAGAAGCCACATCACAAGATTCTGCACCTTTTTCTTCTTTCCTCTCTTAGAGGATCGATGTCGTGTAGAGGACCTACCTGTCAAATTGATCAGCTCCTTGTAGAGCTGATTATCCTTCTCAAAAGTCTACAATAATCCTAACAAACCATGATAATTCATTGCAGGCTTAGTCTATAATGACTCAAGAAGGGAAGGTAAGA
This sequence comes from Cocos nucifera, assembly GCA_006176705.1. Lineage (NCBI taxonomy): Eukaryota > Viridiplantae > Streptophyta > Magnoliopsida > Arecales > Arecaceae > Cocos > Cocos nucifera. The sequence goes on from QRFJ01000618.1 coordinate 846,215, forward strand.
TTTGGAGAGCAAGTTCAGAATAGCATCCTTTCCTAACTGTTCGTGCAACGGAAAGCCAAGTTTGCTTAAGCGTTTGATTTGCTCTATCATGTATAATACATGATCCATAATCGATGCCCCTTCTCACATTGAATACTACACAAAAGGTTTTGTGTCTCTCAGCATCCTCGGGGTGTCGAAGGATTCGTTCAATATTTGAAGCATTTTCTTTGGTTATGGGTCCTCGAATTTACGACTAAATTAGTCATTCATCGCCACCCTCATAATGCAACATACTATTGTACAGTTATTGAGCTACTTCTGATAAATATCTTTAACTACACCATATGCATTCGTATTAGATTCTTTAGGTGCAGCATCCATAAGAATATATAGTATCCTTTCATGCTTTAGAATAATTTTCAACTTTTGATATCAGCTATCGAAGTTGGATTCCATAAGCTTATCACTATTTAACAGTGAGTGGAGCAATAAATTCTTAGCCATTACTATAAAAGAAACACAAAAACCATTAAGTATATAAATTATACAATCCTAAAGATATGGACTTTAGTCTATAGATTCCTTCCATTATTTTAATTGAATTGCTAGCTCTCCCTCTAATTTGAGGAATTTATTTAATACCTTAGTAGGTTCTAGAATCCACATAGACTGCATATGGGCCCAAGTGTGGCTCAGCCAACCCATATGCATCTATGAGTAGGTTCTTAACCAATTATTTTTTAAAATAATTTTTAGTAGAATATTATATCGTAGGCTCTTCTTTAGCAGACATATGGTGCCTCCACTGAAAGACCTGGTTAGGTCCAACCATTAACATGACCATACCCAATGTATCTAACTAATGAATAATGAGTGTGGCTTGGAACCTGACAATCCATCAGAAAGACACAACAAGGTTGTGATATCATGGATGATAAATCCAATATCTGTTTATCTAGACTATTGGACCTATTATCATTCACCTTAATGGGAGGCTATGAACTAGTTATCCCTATAACTATATCATTTTAAGAACCTAATAATTTAGAGTGTTTAAGACATGATTAACTAGCAATTAGAAAATCCTTCCACTGACTTTACTAAGTCTTCAAAGAGGACTAGAAACTAAGCTAGTCCAAGGACACCTTAATAAGTCAGACTTACTAACCTAGATGGTATGGGTGAACTCGAATAACCGCTAAGTGACTTCATCAAAATAGATTGACCACATTGACTAGTAAGTGGAGATTAGCGGGAGGGTTCTTGTTTCTTTCCTTAGACACCATCATTGGCTAGGACCTAATTAAAAACCACCGTCAACTATTTACCTCAAATACTAATTAGTTTATTAGTTCTAATTTGGTCAGCCTAAGGACTCGGGCTCAACTACTGAGCCATAATCAGGTTCATTTGGTAAACTCAAAAATATTGACTTGATTAACTATAACTATTGTATAAGATTTAGAGTAATATTGACTTTCATCTCGAGATCGACCGAGCAATTCATGTCCTTCTTCCGAGTTCTCAAGCAATCAAAGAACTTCTATTGGATGGTGAAGTGCCAACGGACATTTGAGGAGCTTAAAAACTACCTCGGCTCACCCCCACTACTAGCAAAGTTCGAATCCAGAGAAGAGTTAATCTTGTATCTAGCAGTCTCTCCGACGGCCTTGGCAGCAGTCCTGATCGAGGAGGAAGTGAAGATGCAGTGACTGATCTACTACATAAGTCGGATCCTGAGGGATGCAGAGATCAGGTACTCTAAGCTGAAAAAATTGATCTACTCTCTTCTAATCGCTGTCAGGAGACTCCGACCTTACTTTTAGGGGCACACCATAACGATCCTCATGGATCAATCAATAAAAGTAGTTTTTCATCAAATGGATGCTTCTGAAAGAATCGCAAAATGGGTGATCAAGCTCATGGAGTTCGACATCAATTATCGACCCCGACCATCAATCAAAGCCTAGATATTGATAGATTTTATAGTAGAATGTACCATTCCTGATGATGCCGAGCGAACAGAATGAGGTCGGTACTCTGTTATCACAATCGAACATCTTCGAAGAGAGTGCCGATCCTTTCGAAGATTGTTGGGTCCTGTACGTGGATGGTTCATCCAATTCCATCGAAGCAGGTGCTGGGTTAGTCTTAATTAGCCCCGAAGAAATCATCATCGAGTATGCGCTATGCTTCAAATTTTCTATAACTAATAATGAGATCGAATATAAAATGCTAATCGTCAGGTTAAAAATAGTAAGAGAGTTAAAAGTAGATCGACTTCAAGTCTACAGTGATTCTTAATTAGTGGTCGGTAAGTTGATGGCAACTATGAAGCACGGAAGAAAAGTATGATGAAATATCTTAAGAAAGTAAAGGATTTGACTCCAGCCTTTGATAGTTTTGGCATTCGATAGATTCCGAGGGCAGAAAATATAAGAGCCGACCTTCTCTCTAAATTGGTCACTTCAGCTCCAGCCGAACTATCCAAAGAAGTATTTTTCGAAACTCTAAAATGCCGAAGCTCAAAGAAATCACAGGTCGTTATGCAGACCGAGCTTGAGTCGAGCTGGATTGATCCATTGGTTGCCTACCTCAAAGAGAAAGTTCTTCCTCATGATCCGAAAGAAGCTCGAAAACTCAGGAATCAAGCCTCTCGGTACGTTTTGTATGAGGACAAGTTGTATAAGAAATCGTATTCACTACCGCTGTTGAGATATCCCCGACCTTCAGAGATCGACTTCGTATTATGAAAAGTGTACAAAAAAATTTATGGAAGTCATGTAGGAGTCAAATCCCTATCACAAAAACTACTTTGGCAAGGATACTATTGGCCGACCTTATACCATGATTCCATGGAGTATGTCAGAAAATGTGACCATTATCAAAAGAATACAAACATATAAAGACAGCCAGCCTTCGAGCTTACTCCGCTAAGCACATCTTGGCCATTTATACAGTGGAGAATTGTCATACTTGGTCCTTTTTCGATGGCATCCGGGCAACGAAAGTTTCTCCTGGTCGCGATCGACTACGTTACCAAATGAGTCAAAATCGAACCACTAGCAAAAATTATCGAGGCTAAGGTACAGAACTTCGTTTGGAAGCCAATAATCTATCGGTTCGATCTACCCCAAACTCTCATAATAGATAATGGGCGATAGTTCATTAGGATGAGGTTCGCCCAATTCTACGATGACCTAAACATCTTCCACCATCTTACATCAGTAGCTCACCCATAGGCAAATGAAAAAACTGAAGTGACCAATCGGATCCTGCTGCAAGGCATCAAGATAAGGCTCGATAGAGCAAGGGGACCCTAGGTGGACGAACTCTACCACATTCTTTGGGCATACCAAGCTACTCAAAGATTACCGACTGGAGAAACACCATTTACCTTGGCCTTTGGAATGGAGGCAGTCATCTCAATCGAACTTAAGCTTCCATCAGCATGGGTCATAGCCTTCAACGAGCAGCATAACCCACTAGACCTCAGAGTCAAGCTCGACCTACTGAAAAAAAAAAAAGGAAGGAAGCTCAGGTTCGGATGGTGGCCTACAGATGAAGGGTGGTCCGATACTATAACTCTAGAGTCAGAAGTAAAATATTCAGAGTGAAAGACTTAGTACTTCGATGAGCCACCATCTCTCAGCCTCAGAGCCAGAGAAAGCTTACCCCAAATTGGGAAGGCCCATATGAGGTAGAAGAGGTCGTCCAATCCAGAACTTTTCGCCTGAAGGAGCTTGGAGGAACAATGCTTCCACGACCTTGGAACTCAGAAAACCTGAGGATGTACTATCAATAATTTTTTTTAATAAAATACCTTCATTTCAACATTATTATTTCTTGGTGCAAGAACTATGTGATGATAGAAAAGAAGCAACCAAAAATGGCCATGTTAGGAATAGGAGGAGAACCTCGTCCTAATGTGAGCAACGTCAAAGGCCTCATTCATTTTAGATGAGATGGAGGAAAAGGTCCTGACAATGGCCCTTATGTGCCTCCATAGTCCGTTAGAAATAGGAGGAGAACCTCATCCTAACACGAGCAAAGTCGAAGGCCTCATTCATTTTAGATGAGATGAGAAAAGAGGCCCTGACAACGATCCTTACGCGCCCCTACAGTCCGTTAGGAATAGGAGAAGAATCTTGTTCTAACATGAGCAAAGTCGAAGGTCTCGTTCATTTTAATCGAGATGAGGAAAGAGGCCCTGACAACGGCCCTTATGCGCCCCTACAATCTATTAAGAATAGGAGGAGAACCTCATCCTAACGTGAGCAAAGTTAAAGACCTCATTCATTTTAGATGAGATGAGAGAAGAGGCCCTGACAACGGCCCTTATGTGCCCCTATAGTCCGTTAGGAATAGGAGGAGAACCTCGTCCTAACGTGAGCAAAATCGAATTGCTTGTTCATTTTAGACGAGGTGAGAAGAGAAGATAAGATCCCCCTCAACCTTGGCTGGAGATAAGATCTCCCCCAAGCTTCAACTTCAACCTTGGCTGGAGACAAAATCTCTCCAAAGCTTCAACTTCAACTTCAACCTCGGCTAGAGACAAGATCTCCCACGAGCTTCAACCGCAATGTTAACAGGAGACAAGATCTCTTTGAATCTCGGCTGGAGGCAAGATCTCTCTTGAGCCTCAACTTCAACATCAACCTCGGTTGGAGATAAGGTCTCCCCCAAGCTTCAACCCCAATGGATGTAGAGCTTGAAAAAGGACTTCGCCAGTTGCCTTTTTTGTACTCCCTTCCTTTGAATTTCGAACTCGAGAGTGGGGGAACTATTATTAGAGATAAATCCCGCTCCCATCGAAGTTCAGTCTGATGCTTAGTCTAATGCAACTGGTAATCTTGGAGGAGCTTCGATCAAAAATTCTTTCTTCAATGATCGAACCCCTCCAGTGATCGAACTCAATAAGTAGTCGAACTCATCCGATGGCCGAACCCTAGTCAAACTCTTTTCAGACTCCTTCTTCAGTTGGATTTCTATAGGAGCCAAACTCCTTTCGGATCTGAACTTCTTTCGAATCTTAGTCAAGTTCCTCCAAGAGCCGAACTCCTTCCGGATCTATCCTTCAGTTGGATACTTTCAGGAGCTGAACTCCTTTCGGACTCCTTCTTCAGTCGGATTTCTATAAGAGCCGAACTTCTTTCAAGCTCCTCCTTCAGTCAGATTTCTACAGGAGTCGAACTCCTTTCGAATCTCTCTTTCAATCAAGTTCCTTCAGGAGTCAAACTCCTTTCGGATTCATCCTTCAGTCGAATATTTTCAAGAGCTGAACTCCTTCCGTACTCCTCCTTCAGTCGGATTTTTATAGGAGCCGAACTCCTTTCAGATTTCTCCTTCATTCGGATTCCTTCAGGAGCCGATATCCTTCTAGACTCCTTTAGTCGAATTTCTATAGAAGCCAAACTCCTTCTAGATCTCTCCTTCAATCAAGTTCCTCGAGGAGCCAAACTTCTTTTGGATTTCTCCTTCAGTCAATTAACTCTAGGAGCCGAACTCCTTTCAGACTCCTTCTTCAGTCGGATTTCTATAAGAGCCGAACTCCTTCTGAACTCCTCCTTCAGTCGGATTTCTACAAGAGCCAAACTCCTTCCGATTCTCCTTCAATTGGATACCTTTAGGAGCCAAACTTTTTTCGAATCTCTCCTTCAGTCGGTTAACTCCAGTCGATTAACTCTAGGAGCCAAACTTCTTTCGAATTCATCCAGGAGCCGAACTTCTTCCAGACTTCTCCTTCGGCCAAACTTCTCCACCAGTCGGACTCCTCCTGGACTTCTCCATCAGTCGAACTCCATCTGAATTCTTCTAGTAGATTTTTTTCAGATTTCAACTAACATTTTTTTTGGATTATCTTCTCTAGCCGTATTTCCTTTAGGAGTCCGAACTCTCCTGAAATTGATTTATGTCAAAGCTCTTCACCAACCAACGTCTGCTTCCACCGAACTTCGACTATTAAATCTCAATGAACGGCCACTTCATGACAACAGACACCACTCTCTATAAAAAACTCCATGTGGCCCTGAGCGGCCCCCTATCGAACGGTCACATCATAACAATGGACACCTCTCTCCATAACAAACTCCATGTGGCCCCAAGCGGCCCACTACCGAACGATTATGATAAGCTTTGGATCAGATACATTTTCTCTAAGCTCTCTTCTTCTTTCCAAAATTTTGCTGAATTCTTGTCTGAGCACTCCATTTTTGTTGGCTAGAAGAGCTGACTTGATCGTCGGAGGGTCCTGCCGGAGCCACCACCACCGACTCTGGATGGAACTTTATTTTGCAGGTCATCGATGGCGATCTCTTCTTTCTCAACTCCAGCTCGATCCGGCATCAATCAGATTCTGCACCAACAGTCAACTCTTGGTTAGATTTGATAAATAGCTCAAATAAAAGTTTTGTCCATTATGCATTTGATTTTTAGACCCTAGGTCTAACATAGTCAAAAGGACTGGATTCGACTTAATCCATCGCCATAAATTCATGTTTAAGCATAAATAACAGATCTTTAAACTAATTTTTTAGATCAAAATTTAATAATTAACCATGATAAATCTGATCTAAATAACATGCATACATCTCATATACAATGATTAAATTTAGATCTAAATTAAGAACATCATATGTAACAAAAAAATTCAGATCCTAAAACTAATTTTCAGATCTGAAAATATTGCATAAAATAGTAATCATAAAACTCCTTTTTAGATCTAATCTAAACTCATTCATGATAAAAAAAAAAAAAAAAAAATTAGATTTGTTCTTCTCATGATTTTTCTTCTTGATTCATACAAGCACCCCTTCCACCATAGTCCTCTATGGCAGGACAGTCTTTACTATGAATTTCGAAGAGTACTAGCCTACTAAGAATATTATCTACATCTATACATACATGTCGAGGATTTCAAAATTTAATGACACTTTTCCAAAAAGCATTGGCGTTGACTAAAGCATCGTTAAATCCACCATGCTTTTTAAAGCATCGGTAGGTCAGCGCAACTTGATGACGCTTTTAAAAAGTGTCAGCAGAAAACAGTCCTTAATTTCACCTTTTACTGTAGTGAGAAATTAAGGAGAACAAAAAATTTATGTCTAATCATATTAGAACAATCGTAACTTTACATAAACTTCAGATCTGAATCTGAATGTACACAGGATGCAAATAATCAAATTCAGATCTGAATACCCATAGAAAACTGTTCAAAATCATATCTGAATATGCATCAAAATCTGGTAAAAACCTGATCTGAATATCCATAGTAATCTGTTCAAAAACTGATCTATAATTCCATGGGTTCGAAACAGAACTGAAATTTCATGAAAATCTGTTCGAAAACAGATCTGAAATTCCATGAAATCTGTTCGAAATAGAACTAAAATTTCATGAAAATCTGTTCAAACATAGATCTGAAATTCCATAAAAATTCTGTCAAAACAAATCTGAATATTCATGGGAAAAATCTGTCAAAACAGATTTGAACATTCATGGGAAACATTTGTCAAAACAGATCTGAATATTCATTGGAAAATCAGTCAAAATTGATCTAGATTGTATAAAAATCAGGTCAAAACCAGGTCTTGAGAAAACATATATGACCTTTTTTCAAACATTTGAATCTAAATTTTATACAAGATATAAAACATCAGATTCTCATTGTATCCAGATCTAGAACCTGCTCTGATACTATTTAAAGAAAAAATCCGACTTAAAGGAACCTAAATCGGATCGCCCAGAAAGGAAGAACAGGTTTCAAAGTTTTTATATCTTGAGTCGCAGTGCAGCAGGTGCAGCTCCTCTTCAGCAGGTTCCTTTTTGCTTCGCGAGAACTACATGCGCAAATCCTTTACTTCGCATGCATCTCCAGCAACACAGAAACCAAGAGATTCTCCACTTTAGAGGGGACTCTCTCCTGATTTTTTGAATTTTTTTCGGTCAGTTATCAGGGAGGAAGAGGGCGTCGCTTTATATCTGTTCTCAGTGAGAACAGAAATCTGTTCGCACGCTGAGAACAGATTTCTGTCCTCAGCGTGTGAACAGAAATTCGAAATTCAAAGCTTCAAAACCCACGCCTGACGAGAATGAATCAGATACAGAAAAAAAAAACTCAGCGTGAACGTGAACAGGATTCTATTCACGCGAACAGAGTTTCTGTTCGCACGAACATAAATTCTGTTCACTGTTTTTTTTTTATTTTTTATTTTATTTTGAATTCATAATTCAAATAACCAAAAAATCTATGATGAAAAAGAGATTTTTATTTTTTCCATGTATTTTCTGTACAGAGCAAACTCCATTATATAGGATTTTTCTTCACTTTTACAAGGAAATTAGCCTTGCTGTTAATAGCTCATACCCACCTATACCATCCTTAAGTACAGAAGCTAATCAAGGAAATACAACCTATTTTCCAACACTCTCCCTCAAGATGGGGCGAAGATATTATGGAGTCCCATCTTGTTATAAATAAATGTAAAAACTGAAGTGCTAAGCCCTTTCATGTAAATATCAGCTAGTTGTTCCGAAGATTTGACAAAAGAAAGATAGATAACTCACTAATCTAGCTTTTCTTTAATAAAATATCTATCAACTTCAATATGCTTCATCCGATCGTGCTGAATAGGATTATTAGCAATATTAATGGCTAGCTTGTTGTCACAGAAGAGAAGCATAGGAGAAGGCTAAAAAAGGTGCAACTCAATCAGTAATTGTTTTAACCACATAACTTCACAGACCCTTTAGACTAAAGCACTATATTCAACTTTTGCACTGGAATGAGCAACCACATCTTGCTTCTTGCTGCGCCATGTTACAAGATTGCCATCTAAGAAAGTACAATAGCCTGATGTGGACTTTCTATCATCTAGAGCACCAGCCCAGTAGCATCAGTATATCCCTCTATCTTAAGGTGTCCATGATGAGAAAATAGAAGACCACGTCCAAGGCATCCTTTAAGATAACGTACAATCTGATAGGCAGCTTCCTGATGTCGCTCATGAAGATCATACATATACTGGCTGATGACACTGACAACAAAGAAGATATTGGGATGAGTATGAGAAAAATAAATTGGCTATCCCACCAAGCACTGATATCTCTCTCTACAACAAGATTACCACCATCTGCTATGAGATGATAGTTTTACTCAATAGGAGTAGCCATAGGTCTACAACCCAATAATAATGTTTCTATCAGTAAGTCAAGTATATACTTTCACTGAGAAAGAAAAATACCATGTGATGATCTAGCAACTTTAATCCCAAGAAAGTATCTCAAAGGCCTAAGATTCTTGACTTCAAATGTTTAAGCTAAATGAGTCTTTAAACGATCAATCTCTGAAAGATTATCACCCGTTAGGATTATATCATCAACATATACTATTAGAACTGCGACCTTCCCATTATCATATCGAAAGAATATAGTATGATCAACATTACTTTGCTGATAACCCATCTTCAGAACTGCACATCGAAATCGATCAAACCAGGCTCGAGGTGACTGCTTCAAGCCATAAAGAGAGCAACGCAGGTTGACACACCTTTTCAGTAGTTATGACACTAGAGAAACCTGAAGGAATTTTCATGTACACTTCCTCCTGAAGATCCCTATGTAAAAATGCATTCTTAACATTTAATTGAGAAAGACTCCAGCCAAGACTAACAGCATAAGAAATAAGGATCCTCATAGAGTTGATATTTGCAACTAGAGCAAAGATTTCATCATAGTCTATTTCATATGTCTGAGTATAACCTTTTGCTACCAATCATACTTTATAGTGATCAACAATCCCATCTAGAGTTTGTTTTACTGTAAAAATCCATTTGTAGTCGACTGCCTATTTTCTACTAGGTAATTGAACAAGCTCCCATGTATTGTTCTTGGCCAAGGCCTTTATTTCCTCAAGCATTGTCTCCTTCCATTTTGGGTCTGCCATAGCATCCTTCCAGTGCGAAGGAATAGAGATAGACTCTAGAGATGCAATAAAAGTCCCATATGAAGATGAAAGGGACTCATAGAAAATAAAATCAGCAATATCATGGCGATAATGAGAGGAAATAATGTGTGGATGAGAAGCTTTTCTATGAGCAATAGGAAGATGTAAATCAGTAAAGAAATGTTACCACCATTATCATTGGAGGAGGAAGATACCAGAGTTGACTCTAAAGGAGACTATTGGGTAGTGGGAGAATGCATATCAGGCTCAATAACATTTGGCAAAGATAGTTATTCCCCCTATCGATCAAAATTACTCTCAGATTGCTATTGTTCCCTAGACTCCTGCTCCTCAGACTCCCCTTCATGACTGGCAAAATTAGATGAAACATCGGGTGAGAAGAGAAAATCGGATACAACAGTCGGTTGATTAGTAGGCATATCTACTAGGTCACTACTAAAGAATGCTTCAAACTCCCTGAATGTCATATCCATACTGACCAATATAAGCCGCTCAGGTGGATAATAGCATTTATATCTTTTTTGAGTGGTAGAGTAGCCAATGAACACACACTTGAGAGCCCAAGGATCAAGTTTACTAATTATAGATTAATGATCTTAGACGAAGCATACACACCCAAATACTCGAGGAGGTACAACAAAAGATGGCAATCTTTGTAGACATTCAAATGGCATGCGGTAGTCTAAAGCTTGAAAAGGCATACGGTTAATAAGATAGGTTATAGTAAGAACCGCCTCTCCCCAAAGAAACTTAGGGATGCTCATAGTGGAAGACAAAGAATGAGCAACTTCCAATAAATGTTGGTTTTTACATTCAGCAACTCCATTCTAAGCAGGATTATCGACACATGTAGTTTGGTGGACAATTCCTTGAACAGCCAAATACTCTTGGAACTCCTTATTAATATATTCAGTGCCATTATCTGATCTTAAAGTTTTGATTGTGGCATTAAATGGAGTATTTACAAACTTATGGAATTCTTTAAAGCACTTGAGAACCTCATCCTTTGTCTTTAGTCGATAGACCAAGGTCACTCTACTATGACAATCAATAAATATGACAAAGTACTAATGTCCAGAAAAAGAGACAGTACTACATGGTCCCCACACATCAAAGTAAATAATATCAAAGATCTTAGTACTTCGAGTGCCAGAAACAGGATAGATAGTTCGTATGTGTTTAGCAAATTTGCACGCATCACAAACCAATTTATGCTTATCATAGATATTATATAAACTAGAAAAAAGTTTTGCTAACATAGAGAAAGAAAGATGTCCAAGCCCACGATGTTGTAATTGAAGTTTATGCATAGCATTCTTGGAAGAAGATACCACCAAGCCAGTCTCCAAATTATCTTATTATCCTTTTCTAGTCAGATAATAAAGCCTATCATGCATTCTACCATACGCAATCGTCTCCCCCATTGTCAGTTCCTGGAAGACACAATAGGTGAGAAAAAAAAGTGACTTTGCAATTTAAAGCTTTTGTAATGGAGCTGATAGAAAAGAGGTTTGTGGAAAAACTAGGAACATGTAAAACTACGGACAATGTTATGTTTGGTGTACAGTTGATAGAACCTTTTTCTGATACATTGGAGAAGGATCCATCAGCTATACGAACTTTATCCCGACTAGAGCAAGTTGAATATGACACGAACAACTTGGATTGTCCTGTCATATGACTAGTAGCTCCTGAGTCTAGGATCCAATGTTGAGAAGTATCTAAAATAGTAAGTGCACTAGAAGTATAATAACTAGATTGTGCAAAACAGGAGTAAAAAATGGAAGAAAGACTAGAAGAATCACTAAGCAAACCTGTAATAGATGAAGAGGAATTGCTAGAAGAAGTGTTCAGTTTGGCCAGAATATGATGTAGGGTTTGTATTTCCTCCATAGATAAAGAACCTCTAGTATCAACAGATGGAGTAGAAACAAATGAAGCTGTCATAGGTTGAGGAGCTAAAACAGATGAAGTAACATCATGAACTTCAAATACAATTGGCCTAGCCACGGCCAATAGATCTAAATCGTCCACCACCTTATCGTCCTCCTTTACCATGACCCTAGCTAGATGGAGGGCGACCATGTAACTACCAGCATGTATCATGGATGTGCCCTGATTTATTGCAATAGAAGCATATCCGTATATCTCGATCACCTCTACCATGAGATTGTGATTGTGGCTGAGCAACCATCGCTGAACGGGCTGTATCAGAGGAGGTGATTATCATACGTCGATGAGTCTCTTCATTTAGAATGAGTGAGAAAACTTGATTGAAGGAGGTAGATCGAAACTTCAACCTTGATAATTATCATAAATTAATAAATAAAAATACTAAAATATATATCAATTTAATATTTATTTAAAAGAATTAATACAACTAGAGCTCGATTTATAGATTTCAATGTAATAAATTTGACTCAAATCAGAGCTAAAATAAAAAAGTTATGAAGTCCAGAAGTTAAAATAAAAAAAATAAAAAAAGATCGATGTGCGGTGGATCGATCGGTTGATCCATGGAATAGGCATGGATCGGCCAGCTCAGCAGGCACGGCCAATCAGCGCATGCCACATGGCGAACCTAGACCGCTAAGAGGTTCACAAAATCTTTATCACGGCATATAGGGGCATTTCGATCATTTTATTTGGCATGCTAGCTTCTGATTGGCTGCGATCCTTGACGAGCTCGCTCCACAACGGTCCATGGGAATAGTGATGCATAATCCAATGGTCATTATCACAGCCGATGAAGATCTGATGGTAGAGATTAATTCTAATTTTGAATAGGATTTTCCAGCCTCCAGTGCACGATCCGACGGTCGAAAACCATCATGGCTTCGATCCAATGGTTGAAAATCAATCCAGAGCTAATTTTGGTGGTTTTTAAGAGAACTTTGGGGTGTTTGATCAAGATCTAATGGTCAAAATTATTTTAAGTGATTAAATTCGATCTGGACTCTGATTTAAGCTTGATAAGAATCCAAAAACTCATGATTTTCTCCTCTATTTAATCTCCGATATGCGAGAAACTGAATAGAGAGCCCCTTTAGGAAAAAAATAGTTTTTTTAGTTCTCTTTCTCTCTTCTTTCTCTTCTTCTTTTCTCTCTTTTACTTTCTTCTTTTCTTTTTTCCTTTCTTTTTCTTTTCTTTTTCTTTGGGAGATTTGAAGATGCCTGAAGAATTTCAAATCATGTGTAGCTAAAGATCAAAATTCTAGAATATAGATGAAGCCTTCGAACATTGGTTATATTTTTTATTATTTTTTATAATTTTTTTATGCAATGAATAAATTATTCTCCTGCCCAATTCTAAATCTTATTCTTCATGCATGAGATTTAATAATATGCTTATAATTGATTGATATTTAAATAGGCTATATTTATGGAGATGGATTGTAATCGAAAGATACAATTCATGCTCGATTTAATAGTTTATATTAGAGAGAATCGATAAAAGTCATGTTACTAATTTTTAAGAATTAAAGTATTGAATAGCTTATGATTCTATTGAGATGGATTGTGGTCAGAAGATACGGTTCATGTTCAAAAAAAATAGATTATAGTCATAACTAAATTTTTAAAAATTATTAAATTTTTGTATTAAAAAAAATTACCACAATCATGCTAGAGAAGGATTCAAAATTCTAGAATACTTTTCATCAATTATAAAACTCTAGTTAATTAAGTATTTACTATCTTTTATTTTAATTTGCTAAAATCTAAATTAATCCTCTTTGATTTAAATTTTTACTTAAAAATTAAATTAAAATTTTATTTTTTTGATAAATTGAACGTAACTTAGCCTTTAATCTTCGAGAAAATCAACACCTAACTTACCACTATTTTAAAAATTAAAATCAGGCTTAATCTTTATTTATTGCTTTAACGATAAGCAGTAAATTTTTGGCATCATTGTCGAAGATTATAACACAATTACTTTAATTAATTAAAAAATTAATTAATCAATAAAAATTAAAAATATAAAAATATAAAAAAAATATTTTTTTTTAATTTTATTTAGCTATTACTGTCTTTTATAATTGATTTCTTACTTTAGTATTAATTTACTACTTTCTGTAGTTTAGATTTTACTATTTTTAAGACTTAATCACTTGAATTTACTTTCTTTTGCAAAATCAAACAAATCAAACACTTAAAATATATCAATAAAAAGATAAAATTCAAACTCTAAAAAAATCACTAACACTTCATAACACTTAATTAATTTAGTATAACCATAAATATAAAATAAAAAATTAATTTTTAACATATTTGGACATCTTTTTTTATTTGCATTGCATATTCATAATATACTTTAAGGGTACAATCCATTAAATAAGATAATATGAGAATTTGATCATCCTTCCTTAGCGTATAAATCACCATCTTTCATATTACATTGACCTAGATCTTAACTTAAAATCAATTAGATGTTGGCCCTAAGAATAATCTAGACCATTAGGATAAGAAATCCTAAGAGTTGGACCGGATTAGGGTTAGTCAGTTCGACGGATGTTTAAAGCAAATGGTTTAGGAATTGCATCCCGAAGGAAGGTGGTTACTTAATTGGTTCCATTAGCTTACTTGGCCAAGATAATTGATGTCTAAGAAATGCAATGAGGGAACTCCCATCGATCTTACACTTATCTGATCAATTGAGTGGCTGATTCTTTACTTGAAGGACTTGAAGATAACCTTAGTAGTTAGGAGCTATCTAGATCTAGGTAAATCCTAGGATAAAGAGTCCATGCTAACCTAACTTGTTTGCTATTATAACTTAAATCCTAATTAAAACACTCTCTTCTACATCCTTAGATCTAGAATCCTCTAGGCTGTCATCTTTAAAATTCTCTCTCCTCATCTCTTTTCTTTATTCTTTAAAGTAAAATTAAATATAATAAATAATAATTAAAAGAGGATTGCTCTGATCTAGAATCATTAATTGAACATATTTAAAAAATTAGAATAATTTGAGATGGATCTTAAGAATAGAGTGGATGAGTTATCCTATAAATTAGATCATCTAATAGCCAATGAAAACGCTTCCTATCCATCTCTTCTTCCTGCACAACAAGTTTGTGCAATTTATTCGAGCCCCACCTACTTTGCAAGAAGATGTCCAAACCAATTTTCTGAATATATGTATGAGCAAGTTTATCAAGATCAAACCCAAATAGCCTATAGATCAGAAAATAATTCATACTTTAATACTTACAATCCAAGCTGTGAGGCTCAATCAAATTTTTCGTGGCAATCACAACCAGTGATTATCTCGGTGCCATAAAGACGCACATTCATGGATGCACCTTATAATATGCCCTACCTACATTATCAAACCTCTCTAAAAAATAATGAGTCAATTTTTGAAGAGAGGATTCAACAAGCAGTTGATGAGTTAGAATTTACCAATCAACCATTGAATAAACTAGAGGACCAAAGGCTTAATTTATTAGAAAAAAGCTTAAAGGACCTCACGCAAAACACAAACCAACTTATAAACTCAAACTCCCAAGCTATTGATCATCTAGAAATGTAGATAGGTTAGTTAGTCAAGGTTATTAGTGAAAGTGAGCAGTCCAGTCAACCCGAGAGTGACCCTAAGGGACTATATCTAATTGAAAATTTTAATGTTCCAAAAACTTTTTCTGAACAATCATATATAACTCTTGAAAATAATATGGTCATAGAGCAACCCTGTATAACCAAAAAGACCCTCTTAGACCATATCACTAAAGCAGCAAAATATAGGATAGAGCCAGCATGATAGGATGAACCAATTTCATCATCATCTTCTATACCTATGGTTAGAGAACAACCTCGCAAAACTAAAAAGACCCTCTTAGACCATATAATTGAGAAAGAATATATAGAAAAAAATCAGAATTATGGAACAAACCAATTCCATCATCTTACTTATATATGGACCCATCCCTAAGTGCTCGAGAATCATCCAGTCCTTTTAATAAGGATGGACAAACTGATGAGATGATGGAATCAATAGAGACTTTCTAAGAACTATAAGTAAATAACACATTACAGGAATCTTCACCCATAATTCTTTTCCAAAATTCGTTAAATCCCTATTTGGCCCATTATAAGGTGGATGATTTTGATGATGATGGGTACAATACAGAAGTTAATGATCAAGTAGATACATCCTATCCTAAAACCATCCCACATTGGATTGAAAAACTTGAGCCATCACCTAGCCCACCAATAGCTCTCCTGTTAGAACCACCAGCTAATATAGAATTAAAGCCACTTCCTGAGATCCCAACAGACATACTACCAATGATACCTACCCAGGAAGACTAACTTATAGGTATAGTAAAAGCACATAAAGAAACTGTTGGATGAGACATTGCTGAAATAAGAAATGATGATTTTATGAATATTTTTCTATATTCAGCACTACTTTTGAGAATAGCCTTCAAAATTTATCTATAATATTAAAATGATGTATGAAGGTAAATTTAAAATTAATTTAGAAAAAGTGTCCTACTTTAAATCAGAAAGAATTGATACCTAGTTATATCAAACCTAAGAAAGAGAGTGGGGTAGATTAAATTATAGTTGAAGAAATTCAAATACTACCATCCCTAATCTCAACCCAACAAACACAATCTCTTTCTTATTATAAAAACTATAATAATCTTAAATTCTCGTATAATATGCTTGCTCCATATACTTTATTGATCAGGGCTAAACTTAATCATCGTAAATCATTCTATGAACATTTTTTTGCCATAATGATAAGATCTCTTGATTGGCCTTATTTTTCTAAAACTCTGAAGGATGCATTAAAATTAATTTTATCTAAAACTCCTTCTTAGGATCGGCTGAAGACATTAAACTTAGCGCTTACTAGAAGATAACCTAACTTTTTTTTTTTGCATCTGAATTTTCCTTTTGTTTTTAGTTTACCTTTCTTTCAGAATTAAGTTGGGGGAAGAACTATAAATTCATGTTGAATGAAGAATAATTAAAGTCCAGGTCAAGACCAAAGAATTAAATTAAGTCAGGTCAACTCTTTTCTTGTTATTTTCTTATCATTTATCACATTCTATTTCTTTTCTCCATTGAAAACAATAAAAATTAAGTTGGGTGGGAAGGATAAATAAATTCTTTTAGGTCCTCAAGTATAATGATAATTAGTCTTATGTACCTAATTTTGTGCCAATTTGAAATTTTTCAGATATTTTAATCGATGATTGATTAATGGTCTAGAGAATTTTTGAAATACTAAGGATCCAATTATTAAGAAAACCTAATAAATGGTCAAGTTTAGAGTAGAATGAATTTTTGAGTGATTCTGAAACCTTCTTCAGATCTATATTCAATAAAGAATCTACTTTATATGGGTATGAGTGCAAAAAAAATATGATAAAAAAATGAATGATGGTGAAAAAAGAGAGAAATAAAAAGCAAGTTCTAAATATTGGTCTCCCATCGAGTAACCAGATTCCGTTATTTAAGTAAGCAATATTATTTGAATAAAAAAATAGGCAATGTGAAGAAGCTTGTTATACAGTTAATTTTAACCTGTAGCTTATTTGACTCAAGTCAATAAGCCCGAGGGATGTTCTACACCTAATATTTTAAAATCAATTGGTTTGGAAGTCATTGATCCAAAGCTCGCTATAAGAGTCAGATAAAAAGCTTAAGAGGTTAAAACATTCTAATAGTTGTTAAAAAAAAAAACTCTAGCCCATACTAAAGATAGAGGATCTAAAGAATAAAGGTGGAGAATTAGTTAAAAAAAAGTTCCAAATTTTATGTTCTTCACTTAACCACTACTTGGGATGGAATTAATAATCCAATGATGTACTTTTTCAATTTCTAATCAGGTATCAATTGACTTTTGGATGATCTAAAGAAACTTTCACATCTTATCAAATTGGTATATATCTCTATTTTTTTTTTACTCGAAGACAAGTAAAGCTCAAGTTGGAAGGTGTGATAATTATCATAATTTAATAAATAAAAATATTAAAATATATATTAATTTAATATTTATTTAAAATAATTAATATTTTTATTAATATTTTGTAGGAAAGAAGACCACCAATGTGAAGAGCTCGATTTATGGGTTCCGACGCAATAAATTTTACTCAAATTAGAGATAAAATAAAAAAAATTATGAAGCTTAGAAGTTAAAATAAAAGAAAAATTAAAAAAAAGATTGGTGCATGATGGACCGACTGGTCGGTCCATGAAATAGGTGCAGATCGGCTAGCTCAGCATTTCATGATGTACAGGAGTATTTTGATCATTTTATCTGGCATGCCAGCTTCTAATTGGCTGTGGTCCTCGACGAGCTCAGTCCACAGCGGTCCATGGGAAAAGTGATGCACGATCCGACAATCATCATCCCAGCTGGTGAAGATCTGATAGTAGGGATTAATTTCAATTTTGAATAGAATTTTTCGATCTGCAGTACATGATCCGATGGCCGAAAACCATCCTGGCTTCAATCTAACAGCTGAAAATCAATCTAGAGCTAATTTTGGTGGTTTTTAAGAGAATTTTGGGGCATTTGATCAAGATCCAATGGCCAAAACTATTTTAAGTGATTAAATTCGATTCAAATTCTGATTTAAGCTCAACAAGGATCCAAAAACTTCTGATTTTTTTCTCTGTTTAATCTCCTATATGCCAGGAACTGAACAGAGAGCCCCACTTGGGGAAAATTAGCTTTTTTAGTTCTCTTTCTCTCTCCCTTCTCTTCTTCTTTTCTCTCTTCTTTCTTCTTCTTTTTTCCTTTCTTTTTCTTTTCTTTTTCTTTGGAAGATTTGAAGATGCTAGGAGCTGGAGAATTTCAAATCATGTGTAACTAAAGATCAAAATTCTGGAATATAGATGAAGTCTTCGAACATGGGTTATATTTTTTTTTCTTTATTTTTTATAATTTCTTTATGCAATGAATAAATTATTCTCCTGCCTAATCCTATATCTTATTCTCCATGCATGAGATTTAATAACATACTTATTATTGATTGATATTTAAATAGGCTATATTTATGGAGATGGATTATAATCGGAAGATACAATCCATGCTCGATTTAATAGTTTATATTAAAAAAAATCGATAAAAGTTATGTTACTAATTTTTAAGAATTAAAGTATTGAATAGCTTATGATTCTATTGAGATGAATCATGGTCAGAAGATACGGTTCATGTTCAAAGAAAATAGGTTATAATCATAACTAAATTCTTAAAAATTATTAAATTCTTGTATTAAAAAAAATTACAACAACCATGCTAGAGATGGATTCGAAATTCCAAAATACTTTTCATCAATTCTAAAATCCTAGTTAATTAAGTATTTGCTATCTTTTATTTTAATTTGCTAAAATCTAAATTAATCCACTTTGATCTACTTATTTAAATTTTTACTTAATAGTTTAATTAAAATTCTATTTTTTTTATAAATTGAATGTAACTTAGCCTTTAATCTCCGAGAAAATTGACACTCGACTCACCACTATTCTAAAAATTAAAATTGGGCTTAATATTTATTTGTTGCTTTAATGGCAAGCAGTCAGACCTAAAATTTAAACTCTAATTGGATCGAATTCTTCATTGAGAATGGCAAGAAAATCAAAAATTTGCTCCTCATTAGTAAATTTTTTGAACTCAACAATATCATTAGCATAATAGGCCTTGAAGGGACGATAAAAATCCAGCTCTGACCATAGACATCGATGTTCTACTATATAAGCATTGACAAAAAGATCCTCCCAACTGCCTTTACAATCTCCAGCTGCACGGCCATCCATGGTCCCACCCCACCGCGATCTTGTGGGTTGGTGGTGCCGGAGGGGCCGTGTAGGCCGCGAAGTGGAGCAAGGGTGCAAGTGGCAGAGCGAGCAGAGCAGGGAGTCGGTCTTCACGAGAGGAGGGAAAGAATTAGAACTATGGATTGAGAGGATTGGAGAGAAGAAGAATCGGTGGTGAAAAAGAAGAAGGAGAGTAGGAGGGATTGATCAAGATAACTATGGATCAGAATGAGACTCTAATACCATGATGAAAAAGAGATTTTTATTTTTTCTATGTATTTTCTATATAGTGAAAACCCCATTATATAGGGTTTTTCTTCTTTTTTACAAGAAAATTAGTCATGCTGCTAATAGCTCATACCCACCTATACCATCCTTAATTAGAGTAGCTAATCAAGAAATACAACTATTTTCCATCACTCTCTGATCAGAAGATGGTTTTAATTAGAATTTTGGGTCCTAACCAATTTAGGACTTGAACCAATCCCCTCTGAATTCAAATCAAACACTGATTGGAAGTTTGGATCCTAACCAAATTCGGACTCAAACCCAATCCCTTCACATTCCTTGGATTACAAATTAATTCAAGTTCATCCTCATAATTAATTGTGTAGCTAATGCCCAGTGCTAGCTAGATGTAACCAATATTTAATTTCATATGACCTAGAACCTTGATTCTTAATTAAGTTAGTCTATTTATTCAATCAAGTCACCTACTTCCAAATTGAACATATAGATCATCGATCATGCCCTTTTCCATATTGCCCGATAATGTGCACGACTCCATAGGTTTGAACACCAAGTTAGTAGTATAGAAACTAATTCCTATACTAATTGAAGTGACTATCTAGCAATGATACTCAAAATTTAGATAGGTCGAATAAATATAAAGTAATATTCAAGAATCTTGGCATATGGTTACTGCATAATTTATTTTTTTGACCCTCAATGCTCAGTACGGCTTCAAGGTAAACCATCAAACCATTAACAATCTTATATATTGTATTTCAACCTTATAAATCCTATGACTAATTACATGGATTATCCATGTTGCTCCAAGAATTAATTTTGATGATTATAAAATATTTGAGAGGATTGCTAATAATTTTAACTTAAAAAAAATTTATTATATTTTAGAGACAAAATCATAATTTTATTAAGTTCTAATTCAAAAGCCTCAAGAGCAAGTATAGAAGATTTTTTATCTTTTTGAGGTAGTCCTATGATTTTTTGATCTATATTTTAAAAGAAAATCAATTTTGAAGAAAAGAATCGACTCATAGGTCGATCCCTGCTAAGAGGGGCTGATTGGCATGCTGTTCTTTGGCTGGCACACCAAAGAGGATGATCCTAAGGTCGACCCCTAACCCTAGGGTCAATCTCTGCTATTTTTGCAAGCTAGAAAATAGAAACTGGCCATTTTCAGACTTCTGCCATAAAGGTCGACCCCGGTGCAGGGGATGACGCCAGGGTTGATCCCTGTGATGAAAAATTTTTATATTGATTAGTTTTTCAGTCCTTTTTATCTGCATTTAATACTCTAAAATAGATCTCCAACAGCTATAAATGGAGTCTATTTTCTCTCCAACAATCATAGAGCATATAAAGACTTTCAAAAGGAAGGAACAAAATAAGAGATTCAAGCATTCATTTTAGTCCTAAGCAAAAAGCCCTCTTCAAGCAAAGAAGCTTTCATTTCAAGTTCACCAACCTCTCAAGAGCTCATTCAAATTTTCAACAATCTTGAGAAAAATTAGAAAAGCTTCCTCCTTTGTTATGAAAAGTGTTCTTAAGATTTTATTTGCTCATTAAGAAAGCTAAACTTATATTTCATTGTTATTAACTCCTATACTCTATTTTGTATTGTTTTAAGTTTTGAAAGAATTTCAAAACTTGGGAAGATCTCT
Organism: Cocos nucifera; assembly: GCA_006176705.1. Classification (NCBI taxonomy): domain Eukaryota; kingdom Viridiplantae; phylum Streptophyta; class Magnoliopsida; order Arecales; family Arecaceae; genus Cocos; species Cocos nucifera. The sequence continues at coordinate 867,848 of QRFJ01000618.1, forward strand.
CCGAACCTTGAATTAGAGTGTGTAGGATTGGCTTATACCCAAAAAACAAGCATGCTAGATTGAGATAGCTAGGGTTAGAGATTTTCAATGGTGTATTTAGTTTGAATATGATTAGTGGATTTAAATTTTTAAGTAAGAGCTTGAGAAGTGGATGTAGATGAAAGATTGGCACCGAATCACTACAAATCTTACTTGTTTATGATATACTTGCTCTTTCTCCATCCTTATTTTATTAAATACTTGCTTTCTTATTATTTATCTTTTTATCTCACTTAAATTACTCACCACATACTACTTGCATATCATCACATAATTTTGATAATTCTAAATTAGTTTTAAAAATTTTAAAATCTAAATCACCCTCCTTTCTTGGGTTGCATAGTTGGACAATAAGTGGTATCAGAGTCTGATGCTCAAGCTCTACTTTGATTTAACCATCAAATAGCTAAAGATTTATAGCAACTCAAGTTAGTGCTTCACTAGCTGAGGGATAGTCCATAAACTGTCTTCCACTTTTTAATGGATCAAACTACACCTATTGGAAAGCTCATATGAGAATTTTCATTCAAGCACTTGACTATAATATGTGGAGTATTATAGTTAATGGATCTCACACATCCACTAAGATAATTGATGGTGTAGAATCAACCAAATCCAAAAAAGAATGAGATAAGATTGAAAAGAAAATGGCTTAACTCAATGCTAAAGTCATGAACATTTTATATTGTACTTTAGATGCTAATGAATTTAATCATATTTCAACATGCATGTTGGCTAAGAAAATATGGAATAGGTTAGAAGTAACACATGAAGACACTAATCAAGTTAAGAAATCAAAAATTAACATGCTTGTACATAAATATGAATTCTTTAAAATGGAGCATGATAAATCAATAACTAAAATATTTACTCATTTTGCGGATATTATTAATGATCTAAAAAGTTTTAGTAGGTCTCATTCTAATAACGATCTTGTAAGAAAAATTCTTAGATCTTTACCAAAGACTTGGGAGGCCAAAGTGACCACAATCCAAGAAGCCAAAGATTTGAATATATTATCTTTGGAGGAGCTTCTAAGATCGCTTATGACACATGAACTAAGCATGAAGCAACATCAAGAAGAAGATGTCAAGAAGAAGAAGATAATCATACTCAAATCCACCACTCAACTAGATGAGGAATCCGATGAAACAGAAAATGAAGATCAAGATGAAAAATTGATCCTCATCACTAGAAAATTCAAGAGATTTTTGAAGAAAAGAAACAAGGGGTGAGGAGGAGGCCACCTACAAAAGGGGAGCATAGCAAGGAGAAGGATAAGGAGCAACCCTTAATATGCTATGAGTGCAAGAAGTTAGGACACTTTAGGTTCGAATGTCCATAACTCAAGAAGGGCACCAAGAAGTATAAGAAAAAGACTATGGTGGCTATGTGGAGTGATAGTGATAATTCGACCTCTGAAGAAGAAGAGTCACGTAAACAAGCCAACTTGTGCCTTATGACACATGAAAATAAGGTAAATGCTAAAACTTTAAATGAATTTACTTTTAAAGAACTTTAAGAAGCTTTTTATGATTTAGTAGATGATTTAAAGAAGTTAGGGGTTAAAAATAAAGAACTCAAGTTAAAGAATCAATCCTTACTAAAAGAAAATAAAAGTATTTTAAGTAAAAAATTAGCTTTAACTTAAGAGAATCTAAATTTAAAAAATAAAATTAACAAGCTAAAACCAATAGTAAAAAAATTTACTTTAAGCTCAAACAAACTATAAATGATACTTGAAAATCAAAAGACTATTTATGACAAGACCGAACTTGGCTACAATTTCTTAAAGAAATAAAAATTTCTAAAAAATATTTTTTGTGAATTCATCAAGCAATAAGTTTTCAAATATTACTTGCTTTAAATATGGTAAAGTAGTGTTAAAAAATGTATCCTAAAGCCAATCATCTAGATTATAAATGATTGAGCTAAATATAATTATACTTAAATTATTAATAAATAAAATTATTATTTTGGCCTTTTCATCACTTTGTGCATCTTTCTATAATGAACTCTTCTGCGATGAAGTTCTTAGGACTATTTAGACTTGACAAAGAAAGATTTATCGTTTAGTCCTTAAACTAATTCACGATCAAATGATTCATTGTTACCTAGGATGACAACGTATCGAGATTAGGTCGTTGTGTGCCATAAGCATTGGTTGTCCTCTTAACCAAAAAGTATGAAGATACTGTTATGATATGCAAGTGAAGTGTAGGGATACATTTTACTGAACATGATCCAACTGTGGAGCTCTCTACTGTCAAGAATTGTTCACAAAGGATATGGATATAAGTATCCCTTAAACCTAAGATCACCATAGTGACTTGCAAGCAACTCACTACACTTAGGTATCAGACTACCTGACCTTTTAATTTAGTGATGGAAGGCTATTGGGTGTAGTCAAGTACTTATAAAGTCGGTGTGTGAGTCAAGATGGGATTGATCTCTTCAAGTATTGGAGCAAGTATATCACTGTATTTCAGTTTAGCAAACCCTCGGTCGGAGTGGTCCATGTTATGGACACTGAATTTTGAAATATACTGTAGATAAATTTTAGAATTTACAGTAAATTTTAGATCATCCTTTGAGCATCGAGATCAAGAGGATGAATTATATGGTAACCATATGCAATAGGTTTGTCATTATTGCGTTGCAATTTTTTGATCTATCTGTACATCGAGTACCATTGCTAGATGGTTACATCAATTGGTATAAAAAATTAGTTCTTATACTATCGACTTAGGATTTGAACCTATGGAATCACACACATAAGGAGTTTCTATCTGATCTGATGGCTGATCATAAGTCCTGATGACCTAGGATACTATGATCAAGAGTCCCATTGGACTGAAACTCTATGACCAAGAGTCCTACTGGACTGAAACTCTGAGTCCTACTTATCTGAGACTCTCTGATCAAGAGTTCCACTAGTCTAGGACTCTTCAATTGTGAGTTTCATTTATTTGGGATACTGAGTTCAAGAGTTCCATTGAATTGAAACTCTTCAGGAGTTTCATGTTGATGGGACTCTGTTGTCTGGACACCCATCTGATTGAGACTCTAATATTTTTGGAGGATTAATTAGTAATTTAATTGCTAATTAGCTCAATTTGATTGAGTGATGAGAATTTGATCGAGTCTGATTAAATTTGATTCGATTGGGTTTGACTCAATTGGGTCATGAGATGACCTAATCATTATGGGAGATTTGATCCTGATTTGATCAGAAATTGGATCTAATTAATTTTTAATTTGATTAAAAGTTTATTAATTTTGATTAAGTATAATTTGATTAAGTTTGACCTAGTCTAATATGGTCTAGTTAAATTAGTTTGGTTGAAACAAATTTGAATGAGTCAAATGGTTTGAATTTCAAACTCATTTTTCTCCCTACACCACTTTGACTTTGTCCATGTCATTCTCCACGCCCCTTTATTTTTTATGTGAGTTTTTCTCATGTACAAGAGAGTCTTGTGCGCCATCTCATTTCCCTTTTTGACCCGGTCCAAGCATTGGATCAAATTAAATTTATTTGAATTTGAATTCAAATGAGTTGGAGGTTGAAACAAGTTCAACCTCCCTATCTCATCTATTCCCCATGCCAACCTATGTTATGTTGCCCATTTTTGAATGGTTCAAAGTGTGGGCACACTAATGAGAAGTCCCTCTATGTGTTTCTTAAAGTGGCATTGGTGTTGGAAGTGGATGAGGCACTTGTTTGAATTCAAATTTGATGGGAGGTTGAAACAAGTTCAACCTCCAACCATTATCTCAACCCACATGGAATTCCCCTTGGTTGTTGTCAATTTAAAACATGTTTTTTGATGGGTATGCATGGATTTGCATGAGGGATCTAAGAGGAGGCTGTGAGGTTTCCTGGAGAGAGAAAAATTGTGAGGAGGCACAAATATTGAGCATGGAAAAGTCTAGGAAAAGTTTAGGTCTTCCCACACCTACTTTCTTCCCATGCCATGGTATTTTTTTTATTTTTGATCACCCATTTAAAAAGGAGTATGAGAGTGGGTGATGATAGAAGGGAGAGTCCTTGACCCATGAAAATTTGTTTCACGAGAAAACTCCAGAGAGAGATGGCGTGAGAGGATTTTCGGTGCATCAAGATTTTTGGGTAAGTGAAACCCTAGAACTGGATCTCTGGGTTCAGATGGAGAGATTGAGTGCTGTGAGTACCCAATCGCCATCAAACTTCAGATACCAACTCGTCAGCCTCCATATTCTGTGTTCTAATTTTCTAGAGTATTTGAGAGATCATAAAGGATGATCAATTGGATCGATCGTGATCAGTCATCGAAGGCCCAGCGAGGAGCTAGCACTCCAGTAGAGTTGATCGAGATTAGGAGCTCCATGTAGACCAACCATAGAGGTCGAATGAGTGTGTGGCTACAACACAATACTAGAGACTTATTTTGATAGATTTAGATTATGAAGATCAGCTATCCATGCATAGGTATCGAGTTCTGAACTCATATCGATCAGCAAATTTGATTTGCTGATCAATCGCATTTGAATTTTAAATTATATATTAGCATGTCTAGATCTTGAGTAGGATTTATTTAATTAGATCAATACATACAGTAGATTAATTTTAGATTAATCTAATTCTTTTGCTGCTATATAATTCAAAAATATTTTGAAAATGCATGCTTTTATCCTGCTCAATTTCCTTCAAGTAGGACATAAATCCTATACATGCTTCTCTAGCAAATCTAAAAATTCAAATGTGAAGAAAATATGGATTCTAGAAGAAATCATTGTGACTAACCAAAAATAATCCAAGAAAACTTGGTACCTAAAGTCAAAACTTAATTTTTGTATGTAGGTGTGTCTTGTATCCAAAGAAGCAAATCAAAAATGATATCTTGATAACGGATGCTCAAGACATATGACCAGTGATGAATCTCAATTCATCATACTTGATGCTAAAAATGGAGGGATGGTCATCTTTATAGATAATAGCAAAGAAAAAATCATCAGCATAGGTAACATTGGTATCACTCCCTCCAAATATATTGAAAATATTTTATTAGTAGATGGCTTAAAATATAATCTCTTAAGTCTTAGTCAGTTTTATGAAAAAGGGTATAAATTTATTTTTAAATCTTCATTATGCATTATAACTAGTCTTAATGATGATGGCATTAAATTTGTTGGGCATAAGCATGGTAATGTTTATATGGTAGACTTGAATGATCTTTTCATGATAAACATGTAATGCCTAGTAGCTATGAATACCAAAATTAATGAGACTAGTTGGCTTTGGCATCGAAGGCTTGGACATATTAGCATGCATTTACTTTCAAAATTTATTAAAAAGGAATTAGTTACTAGTTTATCTAAGTTAAATTTTGAAAAAGATAAGATTTGTGATGCATACCAACTAGGTAAGCAAACTAGAATTTCATTCAAATCTAAAAATATAGTTTTAACTTCTAGGCCATTGGAACTATTGCACATGGATTTGTTTGGTCCTTCAAGAACTACAATCTTAGGTGCAAAATGTTATGATTTTGTAATTATCGATGATTTTTCACGTTTTACATGGGTTTTCTTCTTGGCGCATAAAGATGAAACTTTTCAAGTTTTCTCAAAGTTTTATCGAAAAGTTACTAATGAGAAAGGATTTTCAATTCAAAATATTCGAAGTTATCATGGAACCAAATTTAAAAATATTATGATTTTGTAATTATCGATGACTTTTCACATTTCACATGGATTTTCTTCTTGGTGCATAAAGATGAAACTTTTCAAGTTTTCTCAAAGTTTATCGAAAAGTTACTAATGAGAAAGGGTTTTCAATTCAAAATATTCAAAATTATCATGAAACTAAATTTGAAAACCAAGACTTTAAAAAATTTTGTGATGAAAAAGGTATAGACCATAATTTTTGAGCACCTAGAATATCCCAACAAAATAAAATAGTAGAAAGAAAAAATAAAACTCTAGAAGAAATGGTACGTACCATGCTATGTGAAAGCAATCTCCTAAGTTATTTTTGGACGGAAGCAATTAACACAGCATGTTATATTTTAAATCGTACCCTAATTAGACTAATTTTAAAGAAAATATCTTATGAGCTTTGGAAATGAAGAAAACCAAATAATGCATATTTTCATGTTTTTGGTTGTTGATATTTTATTTTGAACAATGATAAAAAAATTAGAAAAATTTGATGCTAAATCCAATGAAGCTATTTTTCTTGGTTACTCCTCTTCTAGTAAAGCTTTTAGAGTGTTTAACAAAAGAACTTTAGTAAAAGAAGAGTCGATACATATTGTATTTGATGAGAGCAATGATCTTCCATCTAGGAAGAGTAAAGATTTTGATAATGCAGATCCTCATATAGAAGGGATAAAAGAGCTCATCTTAAAGAACACAACAATTCAAAATGAAGAAGAATATGAGAATAAACAAGAGAATGAAGGTGAAGGACAACAAGAACAACCTCAAGATACCAATGATCTATCAAGAGAATGAAGGTATGATCACAATCATCCTAAAAAATTAATTATTGATGATCATACACATGGGATAAGAACTCGTTCTTCACTTAGAGATGCATACAATCATTTTGCATTTGTTTCTCATTTTGAACCTAAGACCATAGATGAAGCCAAAAAAGATTATAATTGGATAAATACAATAGAAGAGAAACTTAATCAATTCAAAAGAAATAATGTATGGACTTTAATATCAAAATCTAAAAATCATTCAATAATTGACACAAAATGGGTATATAAAAATAAGTTGGATGAAAATAAAAATCTCGTTAGGAATAAAGCAAGATTGGTTGCAAAGGATTATAATCAAGAAGAAAAAATTAATTTTGATGAAACCTTTACATCGGTTGCTAGATTAGAAGCAATTAAATTTTTACTTGTTTATGCTTGCTTTATGAACTTTAAATTATTTCAAATGGATGTCAAAAGTGCTTTTCTAAATGGTTATATTGCTAAAAAATTTATGTAGAACAACCATCCAATTTTGAAAATCATGCCTTTCCTAACTATGTTGTCAAATTAAACAAAGCATTATATGGTTTAAAACAAACACTTCGAGCTTGGTATGAAAGGTTAAGTAAATTCTTGCTTAATAATATTTTTTTTAAAAAAAATATAGATACAATCCTTTTCATTAAAAGAGATCATGATGATATCCTAGTTATACAAATATATGTTGATGATATTATATGTGGGTCTACTAATGAAACTATATGTCAAAATTTTGCTAAGCTCACATAGGGAGAGTTCGAGATGAGCAGGATGGGTGAACTAACAATCTTCCTCGAACTCCAAATCAAGCAAACAAAGGAAGAGATCTCCATCATCCAAAGTAAGTATATAAAAGAGCTACTCAAAAGATTTGGGATGGAGAGCTCTAAAGCCATTGGTACCCCCATGAGTCCATCATCTAAGCTTGATAAAGATGAAGAAGATAAAAGTATTGATTTAAAACTTTATAGAAACATGATCGATTCTTTATTGTATTTAACTGCTAGTAGATCAGATATCATGTTTGGTATTTATCTATGTGCTCACTTTCAATCAAATCCAAAAGAATCATATTTAAATTCTTTTAAAAAAATTCTTAAATATATAAAAGATACATAAACTCTAGGATTATGGTATTCTAAGGACTCTTCAATTGATTTAATAGGATATGTAGGTGTAGACTTTGTTGGATATAGATTAGATAGAAAAGGCACTGATGAAACTTACCAATTTTTAGGAGTTAACTTAATCTCTTGATTTAGCAAGAAGCAAAATTTAGTGGCACTATCTATGGCTGTGGCCGAATACACTATAGTCAGAAGTTGTTGTACATAAATTTTATGAATTAAGCAACAACTTGAGAACTTTAGCATTAAACTAAATAAAACTTCTATAAGATGTGATAATACTAGTGTCATAAATCTAACTAAGAACCCAATTCAACACTCTAAATCAAAATACATTGAAATAAGATATCATTTTATTAGAGAGTATGTTCAAAATAATGATATAATTCTTGATTATATATGTACTAAAAAATAATTGGCTGATATTTTTACTAAAACCTTAAATGAGGATAGATTTCGTAAAATTAGGAGAGAATTCGAAATTCTTGATCCATGGATCTAAATATTTTTTTAATTCTAAGTTCATTTCTATCAAAATCATCTTGAACCAAATCTTAAGCTTAATTCTCATCTTTCAATCCTTAAAAGGCTCAAATTTACACCTTCTTTGATCAATCAAATGAATAAAATTCTATCCTCAAAGTTTCAATTTTTTTTAAAATTTTTCTCATCATTTTTTGATTTTTTTTTATGCCATGGGTCGACCTAGAGGCCGACCCTCGGGCATTTTAGTCAATTCTCACCCAAACCTTTGGGCGGCTTAGTTTATTTGGGAATTAATTCAGCCGAACAAGCCAACCCTTCTTCTTCCTCTGTTCATCATCCCAACCAAGCCAAATATCCTCTTTTTCTTCTTCCCAAAATCGGCAAAAACCCGCCAAACTCTTCATTCCACCAAATTCTCCCCTCCAAATCGCCACTAAGGAAGCCGAATCCCTCTCCACTTTCTCCCATTTTGGGCGGTTTCAAAGCTCTAGCAGACCCTCACCCCAAAACCCACTCTCGGCCATTCTCCTCCAAATCTCCTCTCTCCCTCCAAAAACTTCTTCCACTCTACCTCTCTTTGAGTGTCTTAAACTAGTGGCAAGCCTCTTGTATTTAGAATGGCACCCAAGATGAAGTTGCCGCAGAGGATGAAGTCCGTTCGTAGCCTAGAAGAAGAAGCTCGCTAAAAAAGGATGGTAGCCGAGCCCTCTCTAGCTCCAACCCCTGCTCCCGGTCCTGCTCCAGCTTCCTCACCATCCTCTCTCACTCCAAGTAAGGACCCCTTTTCAATTGTAAAGTTGAACCAGGAAAAATATGGACTTTGGATTTTTTGAGAAAGAGGGGTTTTCTGTTGTTTCAAAAATTAAAAATCAGAGATGGGAGTTTTACTATCTGTTGAGGAAGAATGCTTACGTTGATTTGGTCAGAAAATTTTATTTGAATCTAAGTTACTCCAATGGAATGGTAAAATCATCTGTTAAGGGTATTGAGATTATACTTGATCCAGTCCACTTTGGGAAAATTTTATATTTACCTTGTGAGGGATACAAAGAAATGAAACTTACTCATAAGAAAGAGGGACTGAGAGCTATTTTGGGAAGGAAGTTTGAAGAAAATTTGAACAAATTGGAAGCTAAAATTCTTTCTATGGAGATGAGACTGCTGAACCACATGGTCACCAAGTTATTTATCTCTAGGAGTGGTAGACATGATCTCTTATCTAGTAGGGACATATGCATTATGTACCATATGATCACTGAGATCCCTTTGAACCTTTCTGTTTTGAAGATTGAGGCCATGAGGGAGACACTGAACAGATCAAAGGCTCACTTGCCTTATGGTATGACCCTTATCTTAGTCTTTAGGAGGTTCGGTGTCAGTTTTGAGGGGGAGGCTATCACCAAATTATCATACACTGATACCATCAACCGCCACACACTGCACCACATGAATTTTTCAAAAATTGATGGTAGTTGTTCGAAGGATATTGAGGAGGAGGAGAGAGCAGAGGAGGAGGGACCATCTTCACCTCCTCGTGATCATAGAGCATCTATTGATATTCAGTTTGTGTCTGATCACGAGGCTAGTCCCTTGGTATCTATGAGGGATGCACTAGTATCACCATCTGAAAGCAGAGATACAGCTATCAGATTCATACATGATCAGCTTAGGACGATCGCCAACTTTGTATCTCAGCAAATTGTCGACCGTATATCATAGCAGGTTGCCAATCGTTTGTCCCAGTAGATGGCTAGCAGGGGCACTTCAAGCTTCTCTCAGAAGGAGAGATCTCAGGCTGATCCTCTACTAGACCAGTCGATGGTTCCACATATTACGATAGTATTTCAGATGCTTACTGCGATGTCAACTCGTCTTGAGGAGCTAGAGGGTTCAATACTGAGATTAACACGGAGAGTGTTGGATCTTCAGAGGCAGGTGATGGGATTGGAGATCTCTTAATCGAGCAAGTTTGTTCCCCCGATTTCTACTTTGTCGGTAGAGCATGACAGTCTTCATCGTGCTCTGGAGGTCGAGATTCAGTTCTTGAGGGTTGAGATCAGAGGATCTAGTGAGGATGTCTTTACTGCTATTGGTACACTCATGCAGTCTTTATCGAAAGTAGTGGGACAGCTTGATTCCATTCGACTTATTCTTCTATCCTAGACCTCATCTTCCTTCGCATTAGACCCTCTCGCCCTCCTGTTCATGCCACTCCTGCTCGTGCCACCTCTGCTCATGCCGGTGCTTCTACCAGTGGCCGAGGCAGACATGGTCGAGCACATGCCCATGGATTTGATCCTGATACTCATCATATTTCTGACTCTTCATCTGATTCTGATGCCTCCAATCGTGACTTCTACTCGATCTAGTTTAGTCATCTATGTGTTAGTTTATGGCCTTGTATCTTTTAGTTATTTATATGTATTGATGGTTAAGTCATGGTTGGTTGTATTTTTTGGATACCCATGACTTTTATATGTATTGATGACTTATGTAGGCTTATATTCTAACACTTATCTATTTTGATGATCTTATGTTTTGGTTTGTTGTGTGTGGAATGTCTATATATATGATAATATTATTTGGATGATGTTAGAATTAACTCTTATGAATTGTTTAAGATTCCTATTATAGTATGCCGTAAACACTGTCTTGCTTCCCCTATATGATTGCTCTATACATTTTCTTTATAAACTCTTGTTTTAACAGAAAAACATATGGAATAATGTAAGGAGGATGCTTTTTTCTCTTTTTCTTTAAAAATTCCTCAAGATCTTAATTGATGATGTCAAAAAATGAGAGTAGAGAAATAAAATTGGGCAAGCAATAAGCAAAATTAACAAAAGAAATAAATAATTCAAATAAGTAATTCAAAATTTCTCTAAACAATTTTCAGACTACTCTTTTTGCAAATTACTCAAATGCTTGATCATATGTAATCATCAAATTGCTCTTGATACAATATTATTCAAATGATTGTCTATAATGTTCAAGTGATGCATCTTCATAAATTTAAAGTTCTTAATCAATGCTTCATATATGCTATATTTTGCTTTTGCTCAAGTATTTTATCATCATCAAAAAGGAGAAGATTGTTGCTCCAAGAATTGATATTGATGATTATAAAATATTTGAGGGGATTACTAATGATTTTGGCTTGTAAAAAGATTTATTATATTTCAGGAGAAAAATCATAATTTAATCAAGTTCTGATTCAAAAACTTCAAGAGCAAGTATAGAAGATTTCTAATCTTTTGTAGGCAGTCCCATAATTTTTGGATCTATATTTTAGAAGAAAATTAGTTTTGAAGAAAAGGATCAACTCCTAGGTCATCAGCATGCTGTTTTTTGGCTGGCACACCAAAGAGGACAATCTTGACGTTGACCTATGCTATTTCTACAAGCCAGAAAATAAAAACTAGTTGTTTTTTAACTTCTGCCATAGAGGTCGATCCCTGTGCAAGGGACGACCTCAGGATCGATCTCTGTGATGGAAAATTCCCATAATGACTAGTTTTTCAGTCCTTTTCAGCTACAATTAATGCTCTAAAATGGGTCTCCAATGGTTAAAAATTGGGTCTATTTTCTCTCCAGCAATCATAGAAGATATAAAGGCTTTCAAAAAAAATGAACAAAATAAGAGATTCAAGCATTCATTTCAGCCTTAAGCAAAAAGCCCTCTTCAAGCAAAGAAGCTTTCATTTCAAGTTCACCAACCTCTCAAGAGCTCATTCATGTTTCCAACAATTTTAAGAAAAATCAGAAAAGTTTCCTCCTTTGTTATGAAAAGTGTTCTTAAGATTTTATTTGCTCGTTAAGGAAGCAAAACTTGTATTTCATTGTCATTAACTCCTATACTCTATTCTGCATTGTTTTAAGTTTTGGAAAGATTTCAAAACTTGGAAAAATCTATCCAAATCTTGAATCAGAGTGTGTAGGGTTGGCTTATACTCGAAAAACAAATATGCTAGCTTGGGATAGCTAGGGTTGGAGGTTTTCAATGGTATTTTCAGTTTGAATACGGTTAGTGAATTTAAATTTTCAAATAGGAGCTTGAAGAGTGGATGTAGGTGTAAGGTTGGCATCAAACCACTATAAATCTTACTTGTTTATGGTGTGCTTGCTTTCTCTCCATTCTTATTTTGTTAAATACTTGCTTTCTTATTATTTATCTTTTCACCTCACTTAAATCACTCACCATATATAATTTGCATATCATCACATAATCTTGGTAATTCTAAATTAGTTTTAAAAATTTAAAAATCTAATTCACCCCCCCTCTTGGATTACATAGCTGAGCAACAACTCTGGCTAAGGTTTTACTAAATTAAAATACAATGAAACGTTATCTCCTTTAACCTGAAGCGGTCAATTTCATCTTGACTCACTAACAAACTTTATAAGTACTTGATGGTGCCCAAAAACCTTCCATCACTATATTAAAATATAGATAATCTAGCACCAAAGCACAGTGGATTACTTGCAAGTCATCATGATAATGATTTTAGGTCGAAGGGATACTTATACCCATATCCTTCATAAGCAGCTCTTGATAGTAGAGCACTTCGCAGCTGAGTCATGTTCAGTGATAATGCACTTCTACATTTCACCTACATGCCATGCTACTATCTTCATACTTCTTGGTTATGAGGACAACCAACCTCTATGGCACATAATGATCTAAACTTGATAAATATTACCATCCTATTAATAACATATCATTTGATCATGAACATAATTTAAGAACTATTCAATAAATCCTCATCAACTTTATCGAGTGATTATAGTTCTAAGGACTTTATCATTATTATTATAAGAGTAGAAGATGCAAGAAATGTTGAACTACCAAATTCTTTATTAATCAAAATATGATATATATATATATATATGTACAATCGTTTATGGTTAGATAATTAGCTTTAGGACACAATTCCAACAGCAACTTCCTTAGATCATAATTTAACTAATTATATCTTGATCCGCATATTGCTACATCATATATCAAACTTTCTGAATCATCATTCCTAAGCGATCTTTTCATTCATAATCATAAAGCTTAGTCAAAAATTATGAAGACAACTTATATTGCAATCATCATAGATCTATATCCCGATGTCCTTAATGTCTACCCATCCACACTCGTCAATGTCTAATTCTATGACTTATGTTTCATCCAATTATGCTCTAATACCATTTTAATTATCACACTCCCAATCCTAGAACACAAGTCAAGGGTCATGGCACTCGCCACACACTCATAGAAAACTCTTCCCATAAGTATGCAAGGCATCTCATCATACTATTATGAAGCAACAGCAAAAATTAGTCATAAATTAAATTTAAATTTTAACTGATTAAAATCTAATTTCAATATCCTATAAAATTTAATAATATTTAAAGATTTTACATCAACTTTTAGTAAAATTTTCAAACTAAAATAAAAGTATCAAGGTTTTGCTTCTAATCACTCTCCTGGTATATAATCCCATATCATCTTAGATCTCTTCTATAAAAATAGTAAAATAGAAATAATAAGCTTGACAACCCAATATATAATGATCACTTCAACTAGATTGCATCAAGCAATAAAATAAATAATCACTTATAGAAAATAAGCATATAAAAGTCATCAATTCAAAATCAATTCTAATATGTAGCATTATCAAAACATTTATCATGCCATATTCAATCTTTTAAAGTTTCTTTCAAGGTTTAAATTTTCTTACAAATCATCAAATTCTCATCAACCATGAGTTATGACCACATTATCCCTGCAATAGGATCATAACACTACATATCATCTCGTAGTGAACTGTGAATCATTTAGCAGCAAAGTCCTTTAGAACCGCTAGTCTCGCTGATGACATAGGCCCTTTCTTTGCCAACATATTAGCCTCCATTGGCGGGGTCCTCCACATAGTTAGGTTGAGAGTTCAAATCATCTTAATTCATAATTCTTTTCATAATTTATATTTTTCTCCAAGTTTGATAAAGATGCACATAATCATATAGTATCAAAATCAATCAAGCGTGATGCATAATAAGATCGATACTTTCAATCATACTTTATCATAATATTTCAAAAATAAGATACTTTCAATAATAAAATATCCTTCATCAAATTCACGCATCATTTCGTAAATCATGTTAAGGACATAATTTATAATTTACCGATAAATCTAGAAAAAGATGAAACATTACTTACTTTCTATGCATTCCAATAAATCCACATACTTCTAGCAATTTCTTTTCAAAATCTTTTGTTCATAGATCATATCGCAGTATCTCATTATCAAGCATCTATAATTCTATATAGATCAATTTCAGTAACTAGAAAGGATACGAATAATCCAAAAAGATATGTTGATAGCAGTCACTTCTTATAGGGAAAGGGGATAGAGGGTCTTCCTATCTAATGCCATGATGACATAGAATCCAATCACCATTCGAATTATTAACAGTGGCTACAACTTTGGGAGAGAGGAGGACATTTTGAATGCAGTTGATCCATTTCATTGGCAAGCGGCAATAGTGTAAGACGTCCATCAAATAAGACAGAATGATCTGGTTGAAAGCTTTAGAGAAATCAAGCTTGCAAATAATACCATCCACCTTTGATTTCCTAGATAAATGAAGAATTTCATTAGCATAAAGGAAGTTATCAAGGATAAACGTGCCTCTTATGTAAGCTATCTGTGCTAGGTCAATAAGAGCCTTCAAGAAAGGTTGAAGTTGATTTGCCAAAACCTTGGTGAAGATTTTAATACAACTATGAATTAGGCCTATAGGACAGAAGTCAGATGAAGTTCTGGCGTCTTCTCACTTTGGAATGAGTGTGAGGGTCGCATAATTGATTCTAGAGATTTGAGTGGGAGGTGTGGAGTTGGTGGAAGAACTGCAATAGATCCGACCAAACGAAGTTCCAAAAATGTTGGAAGAAGCACGTGGTAAAACCATACTCCCATCCTCTTTGAAGCTAAAGACAGCCTTTTTGATTTCCTCAAGTAAAAATGGTATGTCCAGGCTACTGAGATCAATATCTTTTTTGATGTAATTGAGTTAGAGAAAGTCTAACTCAATAAATGTTTCATTAATATATTTAGAGATACATAGGTGTGTGGTTACATATTAATAGGTAAGGAGTAGGAGTTGGAATAGTTTACATATTTCATCAGAAATTTTTCAGGTTTACAGAAACCTGTATTCTGATTTACAGAATCTGGAACTCTGGGTAATAACAGGTTGCAGCTTTGTGTTCCTCAGGTTTTTCTTTTCCCTTGCTTTTCATATAGCTTCCTCCTGGGTCTTTAGGACAGTTTTTGGGTGCTTGGTTAGTACTTAAGTAGGCTGCTTTTATGGCGGTATAACAGGTAGGTTTAGTCTTGGAAGCATTTCGTTTACAGCATTTTCATTAGCTCCTTCCTGAATTTCTGGATAACAGAGTTATTGTTATCAGTGTCAGCCGTCAATGGGATGAAGAGTTTTATGATTTGATTGCAAATGTTCTTTGGTAGAAAAGCATGAAATTCGAAACATCTCTTGTTTCGCTCTTTCCATAAGATCCATTGGCCTATGATCAAGAGAATGTCCACTGCCAATTGCTGGGATCGCATTGGTTCTTCAGCACGCCAAGAATTCTAGATTTCAGAGTGATCCAGAGGGAGTATTTTGAGATCAAGAGTGTGAAATAATGAGGACCAAATCTGCCGTGAGAATGTGCACTGGAAGAATAAATGATTGACTGTTTCTGAGTTCGCATCACAT
This sequence comes from Cocos nucifera, assembly GCA_006176705.1. Classification (NCBI taxonomy): domain Eukaryota; kingdom Viridiplantae; phylum Streptophyta; class Magnoliopsida; order Arecales; family Arecaceae; genus Cocos; species Cocos nucifera. The sequence continues at coordinate 883,776 of QRFJ01000618.1, forward strand.
AGAGTGCAGCTATCTTTTCCTTTCCATCCCCTTTTGAGTAGATTCGCCTTTGTTAAAATTTTCCCATGGTAGCTAAGGTATGCAAAATATTTGACTTTCTTGGGTATCTGAATTTTCCAAATAATTTTGCTGAAGAGCGGTCTTACGCCGCCATCAAGGAGGAATCGATAACCGTTCTTTGTTGAGAATGCTTTTGTTGGTTGCCATTTCCATTGCACTGTATCCTCAGTTTCAGAGATTTTAATTTCAGATAGTGCATGCTTCAGAATTTGATATTCAGGTCTGTTGTGGAAGTGTGTTGTGAGCTGTGAGTCATTTGCATTTTGAAGCTGTCCCAAGAATTCAGCAACCAAAATGTTTTTTTCCGGCGATAGTACAAACAGTAACAGAAAGATCTCTTTTAGAGGATGAGTAGAGAGCCATGTATCATACCAGAAGGAGATGTGTAATCCATTATCGACTTGGAATCTAGTAAGTTGTCGGAAGAGCATTGCAACTGATTGGACTTGTTTCCAAAAAGTCGACAGCTGCTGTTTGGGTGGTATTTGGACAGATAGTTGTTGATGTCTGTAATACGCTGCCTTTATCAGAGGACTCCATGGTTTTGGTGAATCAGCAAACAGCTTCCACCACCATTTACAGAATAAAATGTCATTGAGAACCTTTAGGTTGGTGACACCCATGCCTCCAAATTCTTTTGGTTGGCACACTATTGACCAGTTTAGCAAACAAACGCCTGTCTTTCTACTCTCTTGGCCATTCCAAAGGAATCGACGTCTCATTTTGTCAATTTTTTTAGTAATATCAGAAGGCAGCAGGAAATTTGACATCCAGAATGCCACTATTGGTGTGATGACTGCATGGAGAAGAATTATCCTTCCTGCTATGGATAGGAATCGACCTTTCCCACTTGCTAGTCTCTTCATGATTTTTTCGAGTAAAGGAGTCTAGTCATTCTTCTTGGGTTTACTGACATTAAGAGGCATGCCCAGATAAGTGAGAGGGAATTCTGTTGATTGACTTCCTAGAATTGCTGAAATTCGATCTCTGTTTACTTTCTGAATTCCAGTGCTCAGGATCTTTGATTTATCAAAGTTGATTTTTAGCCCTGATAGTAGCTCAAAGGAGTAAAGAATGAATTTAAGTATGGTGATACTTTTCCTCTTTGTGCCACAGAATATGAGGGTGTCATCAGCAAATTGGAGTGTTTGAAACTGCCCTGCAATTGCATCTCCTCCAATGCCTTCAATCAAGTGGTTTTTTGTTGCTGTTTTGAAGATTCGATCCAATACATCAACCACAAGGATAAACAATTGGGGGGATAATGGATCTCCTTGTCGCAATCCTCGTTGATGTTTAAAAGGTTTCCCAACTGAGCCATTGATTATTATTGCAGAATGTGCTGTTGAAATGATTTCAGATATCCACTTGCACCATCGGTTTCCAAAGCCTCTAGCTTTTAGAAGGTTTAGGAGAAAAGGCAATGCAACATTGTCGAAGGCTTTTTCAAAATCCAATTTGTAAATAATCCCTTTCTGATTGAGAGAGGCAGTCTGGAATAATATCTCATTTGCTGCAGCAAAATTATCAGCTAAAATTCTACCCTTTACAAATGCAGATTGAGTTGTTCCTATCAGTTTGTCAAGTTTGGCAGCCAATCTACTTGACAAAACTTTAGAGATAATTTTGATAATTCCATTCGGTAGACTTATAGGGCGATAATCCTTTACTGTACAGCTTGATTCCTTCTTCGGGATGAGAGCTATGTAGGAGTGATTCAGTCGTTCAAGAGATGTTTGATGATGGTAAAAACTTTGAAACAAATTCATGAGGTCTCCTTTGATGGTGCACCAGAATTTTTGATAGAAGTCGAAGGAGAAGCCATCGGGACCCGGGGATTTCTGAGATTCAAGCTGAAAGACCGCTGTTTTTACTTCCTCTTCAGTGAAAGGTGTCTCTAGGTCATTCATCTGAGACGGTTCTTCCGGATAAAGTATTTGCCATTCCGCTCTGATCGAAGGTTCTTCTGAAATCCCCAACGGCAGTTAAAATGATTCCTAAAACATTCATGAAGATTCGGTTGGTCTGTTACTATTGTTCCTTGGTGATTTAATTCCAAAATTTGATTTTTTTTCTTTTTCTGTTGCTGGCCCAAAGGTGAAAAAACTTTGTATTTCGGTCTCCATTTTTAAGCCATTGGATTCGGGCTCTCTGCCACCATAAAAGTTCTTCTTGGGATAGAATCTAATCTAGTTTGCACTTGAGGTCTGATCGTTCATCCAGTTCTGCTGAATTTAAGTTTCTGGTTTCCTCTTCAGTATCCAAATGATCAATCTTTTCCAACACATTATTTTTCTGTACAATTATGTTTCCAACCTCTGTATTGTTCCATACCTTGAGTTCTGATCTGAGAGACCGAAGTTTTAGGACTAGGGTTGCAGCTGGATCCAATGAAGACGGTCCAGTTTCCCACCATAATTGAATCAGGTCATCAAAGCCCGCAAAAGAGAGCCAGAAGTTTTCGAATCTAAACAGTTTTTTGGGTCGAGATTTACCTTGAGTTGGGGGGCTGCATCTTAGCAGAAGGGGGGAGTGATCAGAGTCAGGATGGGCCAGGACTATGAGATTGGATAATGGATATTTTTGAATCCATTCAATGGAGACAAAGCAGCGATAGAGAGTAGCCAGTGATGGAACTTCCCTGAGGTTGGACCAGCTAAATTGTCTGTTAGATATTTTAATTTCAGTCAGGCAGAGAGAGTCAAGGAAGCTATTGAGGAGATTTGAAGGTCTCTGAGAGTTTTCTCCTCCCTTGCGGTCAGATAGGAATCTTGTAGCATTGAAGTCACCAATTAAGATCCAAGGTTGAGAGTTTCCATTTTTTGTTACGGTTAGTTCCTTGAAGAATTTTCGGCTTCCACCAAGATTAACTATATTATATTATTTTAAATAGTACAAAATACAAAGCAAGGATGGTGAGGCTTACAGAGACATGGGCTTTTGGGTTTCATGGGCAGAATCTGGTCTCCAATATAAAAGTATACGCCCCTTCTAGTCCCTAAAGAGCCTTTACAAAAAAACAAGCTATGTTAAGTAATAACAGGTCTCTAGAAATTTACATAAAATTAGGTCTGAAGACACCTGTTTAGCACTCGCATGGAATATTTTCAACCGGAGCCTGCTGCAAAGAGTCGGTAACACTGTAAGAGCCAGATGAAGAGGTATTGGGTGTGAATAGGTTTTTAGATTGTAATTGCCTCCTTATCGCGTCTATAGCATGGTTTTGGACATTGGCAGTCCAGTCCAGGAACAAAGATGCTATCCGATTGCAGATCACCCAGTAAGAATAAGCTTCAAATCTAAAAATCCGGCCGTTCCTCTCTTTCCAGATGCTCCAAAATCCTACTGCTAGGGAAACCACTCGAATTTCATTCGTTTACTAAAAAATCTGATGGTTTGTGAGTAATCACCTGTCTTAACAATGCTTCCGTAAAGTTCCATGTTATCCCAGCAAGTGAGGAGGCCTCCAGCAGAGCCAGCTGCGTCTTTTGCTGCCCACTCTCTCATCTTAGCACCACAAATAGATCTTTGTAGTTTGTTATTCATTCCATCCTGTTTGGTTTTCTGAAGGCAGATTATCGAACATTTAGAGTTTTTGATAGCTTCCCTGATGGCCCTCTTTTTATTTGGATGACCTGTGCCTGGAGTATTCCAGCTTAATATCATGAGTGATAGAAGAGGATAACGTTGCTTTCAACCTTAATAAGGGCCTGAAAGCAAAATTCTTTGAAGACCTTAGCAAGAACAGTGCGATTTCCCAGCTGGCCAGAAGTTTTTAAGAGATGTTGAAGAACATATATACAAAATTCCCTCGACGGTAGGAGGGAGTGGGGGGAACTGGATGTTAAAAAAGAGGCAGGATACAAGAGAGATAGAACACCAAAGTAAAAGCAACAGACTGTTAGTCAACTTTCTTTTTTCCTGAGGACATTATGCACTAGATCCACTTGATTGCCACATCTCAAGGCTTCCATCTCCTTCAGTCTAGCGATTGGGTCAGGCTGTCCAGCAGGTTCGAAAAGTAATCCGTGCATCTTGCCCATTTTGGAGATTTGTGATGCAGTTAAGGACTGGGGGTAAATCAAATTCCAATCAAGACGAATCTGCGAGGAAGATTGCACGTCAAAGATATTACAAAAATACTCTTTCAAGGCCTTTTGGATTGCTGCCCCATCTGTGACCTTTGAACCTTCCCATTCTATATAACGGATCCAATTATACTTTCTTCTCAAGCCGGCAGATTTCTGAAAGAATGACGTGTTGTATCACCTTCAGTCAACCATTTTATTTTTGACCTTCATTTTCAATAGATTTCCTCAGCTTGATAAATTTCTACAAAGGTCCCTCGCATTCCTCTCATCATTGGTTATGAAAGAGTTTTTTACTTTTTTGTCAAGGTCATGAAGCATAGCAAGGAGTGAGTTCTTCCTCTCCTTGGCCACCAATTTCGTCTTTCTGGACCAACATTTGGGAGCAACCCGAGTGGCCCTCAATTTCAACACTAAGTTCGCAACCGAATCATCCAGCCAACTAGAAGATCTCCAAGCATTCTCAACTACTTTTGTTATACCTTCAGAGTGGAGCTAACTTCTATCAAACCAAAACTGGAGGGTGGCACCATGGACCGAAGCAAATTTCAGCAATATTGGCACATGATCGGAGGATGGGTTAGGAAGAGCGATCTGGGCTGCATGTGGGCAAAGATCATTCCATTCAGTGGAGATAAGGATTCTATCTAGCCCGGCAAAAATTAGATTATTCCTATGATTACTCCAAGTATGGTCATGGCCTTTAAGAGGGAGATCGAGAAGTAGACAAGATCTGATAAAGGTTCGGAAGGCTTTGGAGATTTTTTAGGCTTATGGCAACCCATTCCATTCAATAAGCCTGTAGGTAGCATTGAAATTGCCACCAATGACCCAAGGTCTTGGAAGATTGATATGATTTCTAAGAGTTCATTCTAGGACGGTCATTTTAGAGGTTGGTCAAATGGCCCATAAACTATAGCGAAAGTCCAGGATGCATTCAACACCCCATCAAACCAACTAGGAGCGGTAGAGAAAGTGTCATTTTTTTGGAGAAGAAGATCTAGTCTAGCCTCATTCCACATAAGCAATAATCCCCTAGTCATATCAGAGGCAAGGAGTGATAGCCATGAGGAGACCCCATGGTAAGAGGGAATGGAGAATCAAGGGAGTAATTTTCTTAAGTTTGGTTTTCCGCAAACCAACGGTGCAACAGCAATGATTGGAGATGAAGTCCCTGATGCGTATCTTTTAGAAGTTTCCCCAAAGGCCACGTACATTCCAGCATATCAATGACATCAGTTATACAAAAGAAGATAGCATCCAAGAGTCATCAAATATCCAAGCAAAATAGGAATATAACATTGAAATTCATATTGCAAGACCTGGTTACAAGAGGAGGAGGATCGTTTAGAAGCCAATTTAGAGTCCAGATTAGTGGAGAGTGGGATCATTTGAGAGGATTACAACAAAGATTGAGGTCGATCAAGCCTCTAGAACAAAGAATTAGGGACCCAGAGTTATCCATCAATGGGGGCACGCTCTACTTTAAGGTTGAGGAGGATCAGGGCAAATTCATTAGCTTCATCATCTGAGATGTGAACACTTTGCACCTCGGTCGACGAGAATTTCTTTGGGTAGAGAATGAAGGAGTCATGCCAGTTTAGGCTCCTCCTAAGCGTCCACATAGGAGTTCACACCAGATGATATTCCTTACAATACCATCGATGCAGGCATCCCCCTTCTTGGAGGACATCGCCTTATGCCTAGGCAACAGCTTGACAGTGACTAGTTTAACAAATTGATACACTTTGGATCTCTGGGACCGACTAAAGCTACACAAGAGTGATGAAGAGATTGGAAGTGAAGGTCTCTTACCTACATCAAGAGTAGGCACATGAACATTTTCAGCATCAGTAGCAGTAAGGGGAGTTGGAGAAGGACCCAACTGACCAATTCGTCCATCAACATCTTAGTGGCCCCTCCCTTCAGCATGGGAGAATCATTCGATTGGATAACTAGTGCCATAGGAGTGGAGCTCTCGGAAATGGTAAGGCACTTGACATGGCATACTCATTTAGTTGAAGGACAGAAGGAGTCAACCAACTTTGAGATGAGTGGGGGGTTGAGAGAGGACCGGGCCAGAAGTCAAGAGTTTGAGCTGGAGTATTTGTCACAGGAGAACCAACATATGGATCCTCAGGCTCCAGGTTAGCAACACAAGAGGCAACCAGAAAATTTGAAAAAGTGGCGGCCGGGACAGGTCTGTCCGGCGTCAGAGAGATCAATGAACCAAGAAGAATTTTGTCGAGCTACAATTGGAGAGCCACTTGCCACAGTTCCATCAGCAATCAATGTAAGATGCCAAGTCAAGGTATTAGTAAGAGAAGGCACGGTGAGTTCCCGAGTTGAGCCAGAAAGCACTCAGTTCAGCATGCTGATGACTGCCATGCTAGTTTCAAGGCCAGAAGGTGGAGCAAGTCCTCGAGTTTCAGGGACCAGAGAGGCATCGTCAAGGAAAGTGTGTACAGCATAGGTTCCAACAATGGGGTCAAGATGCCCTGTATCATCATGATTGCCTTCGGAAGCAGGAGATCTGGCTCTATGGCTTGCGAAGGAGGGGCAGTAGAAGGGTCTCCGATATGCGGGCCGGTACCAGGTCCACATCCCTCCCCAACAAGCTCATCTCTAAGAATCAAGAAATCTTGGTGATCATGGAAGTAGTTGAGATATGAGGGAGGAGGATGGTGCTAGATTGATGTTGAGAACATCTACTTCCACCAAGTAAGAAAGGTCACCACAAGTGACCTCTAATATCTCAGGTATGAGCTCGACATCTTCAACATAAATTAGGATTAGGATGTAATAGTGTAGTTGATCCAAGCCGGACAGAGAGTTTAGATGAGGTCGATCAAGGAGGCCGAAACCGTTGGTAGTACACTAGAGAGCATTAGGATTGCGGCAGAAAAGAGGAAGATTCTTTATTTCTCAAGTGAGCCCTGCGATATAGTCGGTGGGCATTGCCACCATTCGAGATCGACTAAGGAGTGACCATGAAAGAAAAGTGTTTGGTTTTGATCTCCCCCTTTCTGTGAGCAGCTAACGCCTCCCAGTAATTTAGGAAGTCGACGATGAACCGATTTGGTCCAAATGTCCTCGGTTCCTAATCATAGCCGGAAAGAAGACATTGAAGACCAAGAGCCATGTATGCCGTGGAAATCCTCTTGTTATTGAAGTTGAGAACATCAGTGATGCCGACGGATAGTGAGTACCATGGTGTTCGCGGAGTGAGTCGTCGGCAGGAAGGAAGGAGGAGGGGGATGAAGGCCTTCCAAGGATCTCCATTTTCCAGTGCCGACTGAATTTGCTAGAGGTATAGCAGGTTCTAGAGGTGTGGCCAAACTTCCTGCAAGAAAAATAAAGAATAGAATTTCTACAGTTCTTTTTCAAATGCCCCACCTCACACACAGTGGAAGCACTGGCCTTTCTTAAAATGACAGTATTGGAGGTAGTTGGAAGGCATCGAAGTGTACCAAGCAGGACAATCACTCGGATCTTGAGCATTAAGATGGGAAGGCAGAGGATGATTAATATATATAAGGAGTAGCTTTGCCGACCCGTACGATGTCAGTATAGGTCAAACGTCTTCCCAACAAGCCATCAGCTCTTGAAGGTGGTTGGGGTTTAAAGGCGGAGGTAAAGGTAGATCCGGTGTCACATGCAGAAGGTTGGCATCTAGTCCCCAATAGGATAGCGTTGGCTCCCGGTGCCATCCCACCCATTAAGAAGGAAGAGTGAGGACCGCCTTGAGTTGGACGAGAGTACTGGGAGCCCCAAGCCATTTGACCAAGGGCGAGATGCTTGGGAGTCGTCGAGAATCAGAAGTCACCGGGGAGAGTTGCCCCTCAATCAATCATGATTATTGTTACTTTCCTACGTGTTGCTGTTGTGGATGATAATCCTCATAATGTTTTATGTGAGACTCATATGTTTCGTCGGGCTATCCTTTTAAGTTTCATAGTGTAATTACTTTGGGTAAGTCAGCTTCCCATTGGGTTTGTTAAAATTTTGAACTTCATGTAGGGTCAATTTGGACTCAATTTATTCTTTGCTACATTCTCAACTAGAATCTAGTTGTTCATCCATTTTTTTTTCTTTTTTTTTTTTTCCCCCACATAATTACGATGTAGCGAGTGCTTGAAGGCCAAATGCTAGAGCCTATGGTTAGGTGGGATGGGTGAGGCCACTTTCACACTACGAGTAACTGGTAAGGTCATTTTAGGCCTCACCAAGATCTACTACCGCAATGGGTCACATTTGGAAGAGCCTTGCAAACCAGTAACACGGGCTTCTTGTCCGAATGTCACCATGTCCCTTCAGAATATCACAAATGCGTTATTACTCGGTCTTACCACGATTCATCGGGATGAACCATTTGAATTAAGCCTCAAGGTACTAGTTTTACCATTGATGTTTCCTTGGTTCTCATGAGAGATGTGTATTGCCTTTCCGCAATACCACTATTGCCACTTGGACAGACATTTTCAAGGAAAATGTGGCTGCTTAAATTGTCCTAGGGGGAGGGAAGGAGTGGGCGGGTTGTTGGGTTCGATTGGATTTAAATGCATTATTGGTTTAATTCCTTGAGGCTCCATTTGGATGCTAAAATATTATCCTATAATATTTTCTAATGAGACTTTTAGCTAAACGCACGCTAGAGTGGAGGTGATTGCAACAAATCTTGGTAGCTAGCAACTTTTCTAAGGTGATTATCTTATTTTTAGAAAATTGAGAAAATGTATCCAAACTGGCATGGGATTGCTTAGCAACAACAGTATGCGGGATGTTGTGGCAAGAGCAAAGTTGAAGAATCTTTCGCTTCAAGAAGTTTGTACAAAGCATGGTTTTGTAAAGATGCATCATCCTCTTTAATAGATAGACAACTTGTTACAATGATAAATTAAAATTATCTCAAAAATGGCAAAAGTTTTGAATACAGAATTCAGAAAACTAGTGAACAAAACAATTCAGGAAGACAATAGTTTGTTAGACGGTGAGAAAGAAATAATTGTTCCAAAGCATCTTATGTGGTCTCATCATCTTTCCTACCTAGTATCACGAGTTGAGTATTTTTCTTACTTGAACATCCGTACGGCGCTCTAGATCAAATCTACACAACATGACTATGCAACACCACTGCCATTCCTAAGGCTCAGGCAGACCCATCTCTAATGCTGCCCGGCTAGACTACCAAGCCAACACACCACAATCGATCGCACACATCCGAGCCTGCCCAAGTTCCACTATCCAAGCTCCCCCACAAGTTTTTATGCCATGATCTTGGTCTTGCATCATCGACGTGCCTTTCCATCAATGGCTATACTGCTCAGCAACAATATTCTAGCCTACTTGGACATCATTGTGAACTGCTACAGTCCCGAGGGTTCATGGCCATATCACCTAACATCCTATGCCTACAGCTTGCTCGCATATTGTGCACTGCCATGATATTAGCATCCAAGCCTGCTTATTAAATAAATCTATTTGATCGGTTGATTCTTGCATCAAGCTATCCTCTCCTTGCACAACTCTCTTGGCCGTCCTTAATTCTTGGCCCATCTCCAAGGTACATACCCCAATCGATATTCCATGAGCTCCGTTTGTACTCCACAACCAACTAGCTCCCATGAATCCCTGCAAGACATCACCCCGCAATGCTTATGAGACTTGCCTGTTTGGATAAGCTACACCCTTGTCCGACTAGTTTTCTATCACCTCTTCGTTCTACTACACGAATCAAGAATGCATAGAATAGCTCAGACAATTTCGCGAGGATAAGACCTCTTAGATATCCCCTCCTTGTATAATATGGTCTGCTCATTTGACCAGCATTGCCTCGAATGCCTCCATATGAGACCATCCGAGAATGGCACCATCTTTGACTCACAATCATGACAAGGTGGGCCCATGTCCTAACGTGGCCAAAGCTCTACACCCCTCCTCAAACCAAGAGGAATCCTCGAATATCCATATATACTTGGGCGGTCCACCACCATGCCAAATATCAAGCTCCCAAGCCCCCTGATATCACGCCACAACTATGCCATTTCTTAGCTAACCATTGCTCCCCTCAACATTCCAATAAGGAATCTACCTAAACTCCAACCCTGGGGTTCCAAAGTATCGAGGAGTATTGCAAATTTTGGTCCATACCAAATCCTCCACGACATCGTGTGAAGAAGTTGATAGCAAGATCTTGAATCAATTTGTTGGTCTCATGGTATATTTTAGTATAGAAGATGATGCTATGGATCTTTATTTATTTATAAACTCTCCCGGTGAATGGATAATACTAGGAATAGCCATTTATGATACTATGCAATTTGTGCCACTCGATGTGCATACAGTATGCATTGGATTAGCCGCTTCAATGGGATCTTTCATTCTGGTTGGAGGAGAAACTACAAAACATCTACCATCCCTCACACTTGGTGCCAATGAGATTTTTATTTAAAAAAAAGGAAGACCATGCCTTCACCATATTAAATATGAATAAAATAATAAATAATAATATCATGGCACTTCAAGTTTGATATAAGCAAACCATTATTGTTTTTTTTATGACATGAAAATTTATGTCGAGATATTAGTATGAAATAGAGGTCATTTCAGATTTGATCTTATGTGTCAGGGGTACATTTCAGCATCACAAACCATTCTTTTTTCACATTAAAATTCTCTTTTTGATATTTATGTTATGAAAGAAAAGTAAAAAATGGAACAAAAAGATCATTTTTTTCTTATTTGATCATATAAAAAACATCCAAGCTGGCACCTCTTATGACATGCCTGCAGCTAAGCCCACGACAATTCTCCTCCACTCAAGATGCAATGCCCAAATCATTGCTTGAATATTGGTCACAACGATCAAACATCAACTGTAGTTATTACAATCATGGTTCCTCAAGTGAGAGCCCCACAACCTTGGCGTCCTTGATTCTTTCTCCAGAGAATCCATCATCTACACCACACACTGACTCTTCCATAGGACCTAAACTACTCCAAAACATGAGATCAGCCTCTACTTCCATCATCCACTAGTGGTCTTCTGATCCTTCAATTACACGGCACTCCTTGGACTCTTCCAAGGCTTAACTCCCAAAATTGCCCCAATACGAGAGCGGCCATTGCATCCTCTAAGCTTAATGCAGTCATCTGACCATCAACTTCAACTAAAAATTTTATGGCACTTCTTGGACTCTTTTAAGGCTTTACTCTCGATTGCCCCAATCTGAGAGCAGCCACTACTTCTACCAAAGCATCTTTCCTAAATCCGTTGCCAATAACATAAAATGGCAATCCTTGGACTGCATCCAAGGCTTAACTCTTGCCCAAATGGATCTAGGAAAGGGCCTCCACATGAGTCTCCTCTGGCAACTTGCCCCCAAACACCTGGCCTTGCTACATACCCATCTTGCATTTCTGCGGTAATTCCAACCTTTTTTGCTCAGCACCATACCTTTGAACCCTACCACACCGCATCAATGCCAAGTACTAACAAGTTGCCTCTATTTCTCTGCACCATCTAATACCAGTGCAGACCTATAGATGCTACTAAGCGAGATCCTGATATCTAATCAAAGCCACTTCCCACTTTACTTGAGTGCCTCGACATTCTAGTCTTCACTCTGAGCTCTAGTTATTTGCCTCTACTAAACCATTTGTTCATGCTATTTTTTGTGATCCTCAGCCTATCCTGTCTACTTCTATGTCTTCATCCCGAGTTATAGTATCAATGCAAGTCTACCCCACTAGCCTATCTCAATCCTATGACTCCAATGCCTTGACACTCTCTTACATCTGCCATCTGAGCTTTATAGTGCCTCTTAGCATGACCACACAGGTAACTCAATTTATAGATCCATTCTATCTCATTACCATCCTAGCTAATGTTGTATTGCCCTCATACTTCATCTCCTGCAACCTAATATCGCATGCCTGTGTAGCGAGTAAGCACCCTTAACTAAATACCTGCCTCTAATACCTCGGCTTTCTAATGCCTTCACCCTGCGAGCAGTCCCAATAAATTTGGTTTTTGTTTCTATCATTCAATTGCTTTAGCTCCACAATCTTTTACATAAGAGATGGCCTTTTCCAATATTCCCCATATCTTTATGCAACTAAGTCCCTCGACTCTCCAAGTCTTCACATCAACTTGTACTTTAAAATTTGGATGCTACATCTTTCCTCGTATTATAAACACACCCTGATACCTCAGTCCATTTGCCCAACTTCACCTCTTTAGAGATTCTAGTTCCTCGAGATACTCAGCCTTACAACTTTGCATGTAGCCCAAGTGCTTCAGCATTTGCGAATACTCTTCATCCTGAAATTCTTTTATCATGCCTCAAACCTAAATTTAAATTAAATTAAAATCTGAAAACATGAACAGCCGCCACATATCTACAGAGAACTATCCCTATAGACATACAAGGCATTCAACCTATCTAAAACTTCAATCTAATATAGAATATCATCATTTTGTCATAGGTAGTGGTATAAACAGAACAACTAGCTACTACACGTAATATTACTAAATTTTAAATTTTACGATACTTATTTTAGTTACACAATATCATTAATCAGTTTCTTCCTCAAGAACTATCCACCTTTTCAGACCAATCTCTCTTCTATACATAACCCAAAATCCTAGTCTGATCTCAAAATTAGATCTCGAAGCTCTGAAAATAACATGTGAAGGTTTATGAGCTTCACAACTCAGTAAGTAATAGATACATTTATAAAATAAATCAAAATCATGATGATAAGCAAATTAAATGCATAATATAAAATGCGATGTCAATATGATCAATATCAAAATCACACAGTTAAAGATGTTCAAGATGCAATTTTATGTCCACTTTTCTATCATAGAAAATCAATAGATAATAAAAGAGTCCAATATACACTTGATTTCATAATACTATATTTGGACATGGGTACCTACTTCTTCTAGTCTCACAGCCCTTACTGCGATACCATAATTACTCCCATGGTAGGGGATCTCAATCCATGTTTACTCTCCATGGTAGGAACCGCAAGTCCATGATTACTTTCCGTGGTGGAAACTTTAAGTCCGAACATCAACACAATAGGGCTGAGAGACAAATGATATTTATATCAATAATTAAATATATAACTCATCTATTTTCTTTGTTATAAACTTTAATACAATTGAATACCATTTTGGTATAGCTTGACACTACCAGACATAATTCTGATGTAACTCTAACTTGTACAATTTAGTAAATACCAAACATGATTTATCAAGCCTGATTTAATCATAGCATGTAGTGTTATTTATTTCAACTTATAACATTCAACCCATAATTCATTCATTCATAATTATAAAAAACTTTATGCAACATGCTATGTATATGAAATCAAATACAATTACGGTCCTTTACATTATATCAAATGGATGAGATACATTCTCATTTAGTTTAGTTTAAATACAATAAATTTAAGTGTTACTTACCTCCAAGCGCCAACAGTCGAACAATTGATCTCTATATTAAGTTTTTCTAAGACCTGATAATTCACAATCACAACTAAATCAATAACCCACATCAATATCCTAAACTAATTTCTAGTGACGATCTTGATCTTTCTAAACCTCCAAAATTTCAGAATTTCATAATATGGGAAAGAATGAGGAGAAAGAAAAGAGGATACAACACCCTCTTCTTTATCTTTTTCCTAATAATCCCAAACCATTAGTTATTTCCCCTAAGCAGCATTATCCAAGTATTCCAAGATTTTGTCTTCAGGTTAACTCATAACTAACTTATAGATTTTATCTTTTCTAATTTAACTTACCTAATAGAGAATTATATTCACGGATTTAATTTAGGTAGAATCAATCTACCGCCAAACCAAGCATGCATTTTTCCAAATTTCTTTATTATCCTATTTAAAATTTTTATTTTTTTTATCCATTATTGATCATTTCATCACCTATTGATTAATTTATATTTAAGGTCAATTACATGCAAGAATTTTCCTAAACAATATTTAATCTCTAACTTAATTCAATTATATAGTAAAACTTCTAATATCCATTTATCAATTTTTAACTAAAATTAGTTGAGATATATAAGGAAACTCTTAAACTTACCTTTTTCAGTGAAGCCACTCTCATGGTTGCAGCATAATTCACCAAAGCAAAACAGGGAAGAAGAGGAAAAAAAGCAAGAGGAAGGAGAAAATAAGAAAGAAGAAGGGAGAGAGATAGATTTTAAGCTCTCTTTCTTTCTCTCTCTTTCTTTTTTTTTTTTACTCTTGATATTCTCTCTACCCACACCCACAGCTTACCACACACACACTAACGGCTCACACACACAGATACAGGGATGGGAAGAGAGGTAAGAGGCAGATGCCTCACTTTCTTTTTTTTTCTCTTTTTTTCTTTTTTCTATTTTCTACCCACACAACACAACACACACATAAACACTGACACATAGAAGAGAAAGGGGGAAAGAGGGAGAACGTGGGAGATTCTTTCACACAAACACTCCCACACCCATAGTTCACCCCATGCACACACCCTTGAAGAGTGGGAGGAAGAGGCAAAAGTCTCTTCCTTCTCCTTCTCTTCTCTACCTCCCACACACACACACAAACGCACAGAGAGAGAGAGAGGGAAGGGAAAGGGAAAAGGAGAGAGGGGTTGGGGAGAGAAAAAATGGGAGAAAGAGGGAAAGATGGGGAGAGTGAATGAAAGAGAAAATAGGAGAGAGAGAGAGAGAGAGAGAGAGGGTGATTCGGAAGCAGAACATGGAAGACCCCGTTCCTCCCTCACTTTCTATTTTTTTTCTTCTTCTCTTTGTTCCGCGATGGGCGCGTGGCGGCTTCCACAAGAAGCCATAGGTCCGCGACATGCGGACCCGATGTGGCATGGATCCAGATTAGATCAGACTGGGCCGGGCCTCAAAATCCTTCTTCTCTTAAATAAATTTTATCCTCAAAATTTACATTTCCACTAAGAAATTTTCTTTAAACTTTAAATATGATATTACTAAATTCTTCTTACTACTCACAAGATCTATCAACTTAAGATGTCAATGCTTGCTAAGAGCTAGTCCTACTAAATTCCACTAGTGTTCTTTAAGAAGCAAGTGTCACCAGATATGTATTCATAAGACTTTCTATTCCACTACTTGCATCAAAGATAGCCAATTAAAATACCAAATACTTACTACTTAGTTAACATATCTAGAGAAATTCTTATTAAATGATTTCAATCTTTCATAACAATATATATAACTTTATTATTTCTCATGCACATTAATATCAAAATACTTAGCATAACCTTATAGTCAAATAAACTCAAATCGGAATATTACTTTTGAATTCTTCAATATAAGCTTAATACTCAAATAAATTTAAACTAAAAGATTCTCATTTGCCAAATATATATACAAACTTATTCAAACATACCTTTTTCAACTTCTCCTTTCTTCCCATCCTCAGTTTTCTCCAGAAGAAGATTCAGTGTCTAGGGAAAGTCCTTCTCTTAATCTTCTTACTCGCTGACTTAAGTCTACACGTCGATCAAAATATCTTCTACTCCTATCATTTGTTATTTCATACTTTTACCTGATCTGTTGAAGCTCTGCACTTACAGTATTATATCTTGATCTTGCTCTTTGGAATAAATGCTTATACTCTTTCATATTCTCATAATATACATCCTGAACTTCAAAATTAAAACAATGCCTTAAATTATTTTGAGCATAAATTACTACCTGCTCTTCTGATTTTCCCTGCTCTATATCTGAAGGATCCATAGATTTGAAAATTTCATAGGGCTACTCTTCTCTATTAATGGTTATCTCTACATATGCTCTCACATATCTGCTTTCTCTTTCTTCTACTCCATATACTGGATCCGAAAGTTCTAATTGTCTGATAATCTTTGTTAAAATAATTTTTGGAGATATATCAATTATTTTTATAATCTACAGTTAACACCCTCAATTAATCATTGCTATAAAATCATTTTTAGCAATATCAAATTTATTAAATAATAATCACATAATTTACTATTCTATTCTGGATTTGCTTCTTCTGTCATCTTATATAAAAAATCTTCGCATAACTTATGAGTTACAATCCACTACTCACCACATACTATGTTCATGATCTAGTAATTCATAGCTTTCGAATTTCTAAACAATTAATAAAGTTAGATCTAATCAACTTTTTAAGTTTGTCACCAAATATGCTAATGATTAGAAGATCTCCAGTCTTATTACTTATATTAATAATTGTCAATCAATATTAGATATTTATAATTATCCAGCCTACATGCCTTTGAAGGAATTCTTATCAAAAATGATTTCAATGCTTCATAACTACATGCATATTTATACTATTTCTTAAATACATGAATATTACTTTGAGTCTTTTAACATAAGCTAGCATTCAAATAAACTCAAATAAAAATATTTTTAGATATCAAATATAAATTTATTTTGAACAATAATAAATCACATCTTTTTTGTTTTCACTCATCATTTTTTTTCCACACATCAATTTTCTCAAAACAAAGATTCAACATGCAGAGAAAGCATCCACCTCCACCTCTATCTTCTAACTTCATGATGCAATTCAACACCTCATTCCTTTATTTTTTTGGTGTCTTTTCACTAGTAAATCATACCCTCATCTCCACAGTGGATGTTCTACTCATAAATCCTCATACTAGCATCTACTCTTTAATATGTGTACTTGTACTCTTTATAATTATAATTCACATATGTAACTTTCAAACTAAATCACCTTGAAGCAAATTTAAAGCATAAGTTCTAGTCCTTTTCCTTTGATTCTTGTTGCTTTACTCCGCTTGGCTACCATCAACTTCCAACTTTATTAGACTTATTCCCTTTGCACTCATCAATTTTCATATATGATTGCACATACTACCCATACCACCTCTTTATATTGTTCATGCCCATATACAGGTTCTAGTAGTCCTAAATTTTTAATTACCTTAACTAGAGCAATCTTTAGGGATATCTCGACCATCTCTATTGCTTTACAATCACCCCCATAAAAATTTAATTATCAACATAAAATGACTATTACTATCTACATATGAAAATAAATCCCAACTAGATTATACAAGATGATTGTTTTCTTCTAGGGCCAATCATCATAAAATCATATATCAAATATTTTCATAGAACTTGCAAGTTATAATTCTACCATGCTTTTATTATGCTACTCTGATCTATTCTTTTTGCTAAATATTAAAGATTTATGAAAGTCATTCTCTCATTCTTGTCTTTGAATGTCCGTATTGTACTTGCCAATACTATATCTTAAATATTTGAGTTCATTTTGTCTTCTTTTGCCTTAAATTATAAATCATAACCTTGCATATTTATATCATTCTAAAATTTTCAACATACTACAATCCTTAATGGTTGCAACCTAGTTTTCTATTTAGCGACATAATATCATATAGACCATTACCCACATAAGAATACTATCCCAATTTCAATCAATTGGTAGACAATATTTAGTATAATAATAAAATATAATCATAAAAAAAATTTTCAGTATTGTACTCATTAATATTACTATCCATATTCATAATACCATTGATACCATTGTCAATTTATGCTGAAACATTATGAAGAGTTTTATTATAAAATACATGATATCAATAAGTATCACACCCCACCCCCTGGATTGAGCAAGGGTATAATAACTGAACAGAATTTTGTTAGCACCTTATACTATGGTTCATAAGATACTAGTAAACCTTGTTCATCTACTACAACCTGCTATAACTCAACTCAAGCACAATTCTCAACTTATTAACATAATTATCTTAACTCAATATATAACTCAAATTCAACCTCAAGCTTCCATTCATCATATCTCAGGAGAGTCCATCTAATTTCTGATAACTATTATTGCTCTAAAAATTAATTTTGATAATTATAAAATATTTGAGGGAATAGCAATAATTTTGGCTTGAAAAAAAATCAATTGTGCATTTCAGATTTCATAAGAAATTTTAAGTTTATTAAAGAAAGCTAAAGAGGGGCAAAATCATAATTTCATAAAGTTGAAGATCAAGAAAATCTATTTTAGAAGCCTCAAGAGCAAATTTTGAAGATTTCTGATCTTTTGGGGGCAATTTTATAATTTTTGAATGCATAAATTAGCAAAAAAATAAGTTTGACCAAAAGAATCGATCCCCATCAAAAGGAGCTGAATGGCATGCTATTTATGACTAGCACGCCCAAAGGGGACGACCTTCAGGTCGACCCCTAGGGTTGACCCAGGATCAATCTCTTCTATTTTGTAGGTCAAAAATATAGAATAGTGATTTTTCTGCATTCTGCCATAGTGACTTTAAGGTCGACCCCCGTGATAAAAAACTCTGCAATGGCTAATTTTTCAGTCCATTTTGGCTGCATTTAATGCATATTTAAGGCACTCCAATGGCTCCAAACTTACCTAGTTCACTCTCCAACATCTATTGAAGATATAAAGGCTCTCAAAGGAGAAATAATATAAAAGAAATCAAGCATTTACTTCAGTCCTAGCAAAAAGCCTTCTTCAAGCAAAGAAGCATTCATTTCAAGTTCACCAATCTCTCAAGAGCTCATTCAAGTCTTCAACCATCTTAAGAAAAATTAGAAAAGCTTCTTCCTTTATTGTATAAAGTATTTTTTAAATTTTTATTTACTCATTAAAGAGGCTAAACTTATATTTCTTTGTCATTAACACTTATACTCTACTTTATTGTTTTGATTTAAGTTTTAGAAGATTTTCAAAACTTGGAAAGATTGATCCAAATTTTAAATTAGATTGTATAGGATTGGCTTGTACCTAGAAAATAAGTATTCTAGCTTGGGATAGCTAGGATCGAAGGATTTTGAGATTGTATTTAGTTTGAATATGGATAGTAGATTGAAATTTCTAAGTAGGAGCTTGGGGGTGGATATTGGTGCAAGATTGGTACCAAATTACTATAAATCTTGTTTGTTTATAGTATGTTTATTTGCTTCTATTTTAATCTTCCTATTTCTTTATTTTCTTGCTGCTTACTTATTCACTTCACTTAAATCATCCACTACATACCACTTGCTTATCATCACATAATTTTTATAATTCTAAATTAATTTTAAAATTTTAAAAATCTAATTCATCTCTCTCCTCCCTTGTGGATTGCATAGTTAGACAAGAAGTGGTATTAAAGCCTGATGCTCTAGCTCTATTTTGATTTAACCATCAAGAGCCAATGATCTATGGCAACCCAAGTTGGTATTTCACTAGCCGAGGGGTAGTCCACAAATCGATCTTTACTTTTTAATGGATCTAACTATATTTATTGAAAAGCTCGGATAAGAATTTTTATTCAAGCACTTGACTATAATATATGAAGTATCATAGTCAATGGACCACACTCTCCCACTAAATTAATTGATGGTGTAAAATCAATCAAATCTGAAAAAAAATAGGATGAGGTTGATAAGAAAATGGCTCGACTTAATGTTAAAGCCATGAATGTTTTGTATTATGCATTAGATGTAAATAAATTTAATCATATTTCAACATGCATGTCAGCTAAAAAAATATCGGATAGATTAGAAGTAACACATGAAGGCACTAACCAAGTCAAAGAGTTAAAAATTAACATCCTTATACATAAATATGAACTCTTTAAAATGGAGCATGATGAATCAATAACTAAAATATTTACTAGATTTACGGATATTATAAACGATCTTAAAAGTCTTAGTAAATCTTATTCTAATAATGACCTTATAAGAAAGATTCTTAGATCTTTACCAAGGATATAGGAAGCCAAAGCGACCACAATTCAAGAAGCCAAAGATTTAAACGTCTTGCCTTTGGAGGAGCTTCTAGAATCGCTTATGACACACGAGCAAAGCATGAAACAACATCAAGAAGATGTCAAGAAGAAGAAAATAATTGCCCTCAAGTATACTATTTAATAAGAGGAGGAATCAGATCAAACAGAAGATGATGAGCAAGATAAAGAGTTAGCCCTCATCACTAGAAAGTTTAAGAGATTCTTGAAGAAAAGAAAATAAAGAATGAGGAGAAGGCCACCTATAAAAGGAAAGCATAACAAAGAGAAGGATAAGGAGCAGCCCCTCATATGCTATGAATGTAAGAAGTCGAGGTATTTTAGATCCAAATGTCCACAACTCAAGAAGACCCCTAAAAAATTTAAGAAAAAAGCTATGATGGCTACATAGAGTGACAGCAATGACTCGAGCTCTGAAGAAAAAGAGTCTTATGAACAAGCCAACTTGTGCCTCATGGCATATAAAAATGAAGTAAATACTAAAATTTTCAATGACTTTACTTTTGAAGAACTTCAAGAAGCTTTTTATAATTTGTAGATGATTTAAAGAAATTAAGGATTAAAAATAAAGAACTCAAGTTAAAGAATCAATCCTTATTGAAAGAAAATAAAATCATTTCAAATAAAAACTTAGCCTTAACTCAAGAAAATATAAACTTAAAAAATAAAATTGAGAAGTTAAAACCAGTGGTAGAAAATTCACCTTAAGCTCAAATAAATTTTAAATGATTCTTGAAAATCAAAAGATCGTTTATGATAAAGCCGGCCTAAGCTATAATCCTCTAAAAAAATAAAATTTTTTGAAAAATATCTTTGTGAATTCATCTAGAAATAGGTTTCCAAATGTTAGTTGCTTTGAATGTGGTAAAGTAGGCAATAAATCCCGCACATATTTTTCTAGCAAATTTGAAAATTTATATGTAAAGAAAATATGGATTCCAAAAAGAACCATTATGAGTAACCATAAAAAATCTAAGAAAACTTGGGTACCTAAAATAAAGACTTGACTTTGTATGTAGGTGTGTCTTGCATCCTAAGGAACAAATCAAAAATAGTATCTTGATAGTGGGTGCTTTAGACACATGACTGATGATGAGTCCCAATTCATCACATTTGATGCAAAAAATGAAGGGATGGTCATCTTTGAAGATAATGATAAAGAAAAGATCATTAGTATAGGTAACATTGATATCACTCCCTCCAAATATATTAAAATATTTTATTAATAGATGGTCTAAAATATAATCCCTTAAGCATTAATCAATTTTGTGATAAAAGGGTACAAAGTCATTTTTGAATCTTCATTATGTATTGTAACTAGTCCCAATGATGATGGCATTAAATTTGTTAGGCATTGGCATGGTAATGTTTATATGGTAGATTTAAATAATTTTTTCATGATAAACATATAATGCCTAGTAGCTATGAATGCCAAAATTAATGAGACTAGTTGGCTTTAGCACTATAGGCTTGCATATATAAGCATGCATTCTCTTTCAAAGCTTATTAAAAAAAAATTAGTTATCGATTTATCTAAATTAAATTTTAAAAAATATAAGATTTGTGATGCATGCTAACTAGGTAAGCAAACTAGAGTTTCATTCAATTCTAAAAATATAGTTTCAACTTCCAGGCCATTGGAATTATTGCACATGAATTTATTTGTACCTACTAGAACTACTAGTTTAGGTGGCAAATGATATAGTTTTATAATTATCGATGATTTTTTACATTTTACATAAATTTTCTTTTTGGTACATAAGGATGAAATTTTTTTTCTTAAAGTTTTATCGAAAAATTATAAATGAAAAGGAATTTTTAATTCAAAATGATCATGGAACCAAATTTGAAAACTAAAATTTTAAAAAATTTTATAATAAAAAGGTATAGACCATAATTTTTCAATACCTAGGACACCTCAACAAAATAGGATAGTAGAAAGAAAAAATAGAACTCTAGAAGCAATGGCCCGTACCATGCTATGTGAAAGCAACCTTCTAAGATACTTTTGGATGGAAGCAATTAACATGACATGTTATATTTTAAATCATGTCCTAGTTAGACCAATCTTAAAGAAAACATCCTATGAGCTTTGGAAAGGAAGAAAATTAAATATTGCATATTTTCATATTTTTAGTTGTCGATATTTTATTTTGATCAATGGTAAAAAAATTAGATAAATTTGATGCTAAATCTGATGATGCTATCTTTCTTAGATATTCATCTTCTAGTAAAGCCTTTAGAGTTTTCAATAAAATAACTTTAGTAGTAAAGAAGTCAATATATGTTGTATTTGATGAGATTAATGATCTTTCATTAAGGAAGAGTGAAGGTATTGATAATGCAGGTTCTCTTATAGAAGGGATGAATGAATTCACCCTAAAGGACTCAATAATTCAAAATGAAGAAGAACATGAGAACAAATAAGAGGATGAAAGTGAAGAACAATAAGAACAACCTCAAGGTATAAATGATCTTTCAAGAGAATGAAGATATGACCACAATCATCCCAAAAAATTAATTATTGGTGATCCTACATATGGGGTAAGAAATCGTCCTTCACTTAGAGATGTATGCAATCACTTTGCATTTATTTCACATTTTGAATCTAAAACTATAGATGAAGCTGAAAAAGACTATAATTGGATAAATGCAATGCAAGAAGAATTTAATTAATTTGAAAGAAATAATATATAGATCTTAGTTTCAAGACCTAAAAATCATCCTATAATTGGTACAAAATAGGTATATAGAAATAAATTGGATGAAAATAAAAATATAGTTAGGAATCAAGCAAGATTGATTGCAAAGAGATATAATCAAGAAGAGAATTGATTTTGATAAAATCTTTGCACCAGTTGCTAGATTAGAGGTAATAAAACTTTTACTTGCTTACGCTTTCTTTATGAATTTTAAGTTATTTCAAATGAATGTCAAAAGTGCTTTTCTAAATGGATATACTGCTAAAGAAATATATGTAGAACAACCTTTCGATTTTGAAAACCATGCCTTTTCTAACCATATTTTCAAATTGAACAAAGCATTATATGGTTTAAACCAAGCACCTAGGGGCTTGGTATGAAAAAATTAAGTTTTTAGTTAATAATAATTTTTCAAGAGAAAATATTGATACTACTTTTTTCATTAAAGAAATCATGATGATATTTTAGTAATACAAATATATGTGGATGATATCATATTTGGATCTACTAATAAAACTCTATATCAAGATTTTTGCTAAGCTCATATAGGGGGAGTTCGAGATGAGCATGATGGATGAACTTACATTCTTTCTCAAACTTCAAATCAAACAAATAAAGAAAGAGATCTCCATCAATCAAAGCAACTATACAAGAGAGCTACTAAAAAGATTTGGGATGGAGAGCTTAAAAGCAATTGGTACCCCCATGAGCCTATCATGTAAGCTTGACAAGGATGAAGAAGGTAAAAATGTTGATTTAAAACTTTATAGAGACATGATTGGTTCTTTGTTATATCTTACTGCCAGTAGATCAGATATCATGTTTAATATTTATTTATATACTTATTTTTAATTAAATCTAAAAGAATCATATTTAAATACTATTAAAAGAATACTTAAATATTTAAAAGGAACTCAAACCTTAGGATTATAGTTTTCTAAGAACTCATCAATTGACTTAATAGGATACTCTGATGCAAACTTTGCTGGATGTAGATTAGATAAAAAAAAAATACTAGTGAAACTTGCCAATTTTTAGAAGTTAATTTAATCTCATGGTTTAACAAAAAATAAAATTCGGGGGCATTATCTATGGTCGAGATCAAATATATTACAACCAAAAATTGTTGTACATAAATCTTATGGATTAAACATAACTTAAGGACTTTGGCATCAAACTTAACAAAACTTTCATAAGATATGATAATACTAGTGCCATAAATCTTACAAAAAATCCTATTCAATACTCTAGATCAAAACACATTAAAATAAGACATCATTTCATAAGAGAGCATGTTCAAAATAATAATATAATTCTTGAGTATATTTTTACTAAAAAATAATTGGCTGATATTTTTACTAAGGCCTTAAGTGAGGATAGATTTAGTAAGATTAGGAGAGAACTAGGAATCCTTGATCCATCAGCTTAAGTGCCTATTTGATTCCAAGTTTCTTTTAGTCTAAACTTTCTTAAACTAAACCTTGAGCTTGCTTCTCATTTTTCTATCATTAAAAGCTCAAATCCACTCTTCATATGATCAATCTTATGAGTGGAACCCTTCCCCTTAATCCCTTTTTTTTTTTCTGAATTTTTTAGGCCATGGGTCGTCCCTAGGGCTGACCCTAGGGCATTTTAGTTATTTTCTTATAACTTTTAAGCAACTTTTTATTTGGGAGAAATCGATCCCTCCAGTCATAAAGGCCGACCCATTCATCTTCTCCATCGCAACCGTGCCAAAAACCCCCCTTCTTTCCCTCCCCAAATCAGCAAAAAACTACCAAAAACCTTCATTTTTTCGTGATCTCCCACCTAATCACTGCTAGGAGACCCATTTTTCTCTCCTCTCTTACACTCTTTTGGGTGAAAACTAGGGTTCTAGGAATCTAGCTTCAAAACCAACTTCTCCCACTGACGGCCATTCACCCTCAAATCTCTCTTCTCCCTCTCAAAACCAGACAATTCTTCTTCTTTGTTGGTATAGAATCTGATTGACATCGGATCGAGCTGGAGTCGAGGAAGACGAGATCACTGTCGGTGGTCTAAAAAATAAAGTCCCATCCAGAGTCGATGGTGGTGGCTTCGATGGGATCCTCCGACGATCAAGTCAGCTCTTCTGATCGATAGAAATGGAGTGCTCAGAAAAGAGTTCGATAGAGTTTCGAAAAGAAGAAGAGAGCTTAGAAAAAACGTATCTAGAGGATCTCTTTTTATAGATGAAGCTTATAGTAGATTGATAGTGACAGCTGCAACCATCTGATAGCGGACCACTCTAAGCTTGGTGGACTCTGTCAAGGAGGGGGTGCCGCCTATAGCGCCACCTATAGCAGACTGATGGCGACAGCCGTAGCTGTCCGGTACTGAACCGCTCGGAGCCACGTGGGGTTTGATACAAAGAGGGAGAGGTATTGTCAGACTGATAGTGATCGTTCGTTGAGATTTAATAATGAAAGTTTGGAGGAAGCAGGCTTTGGTCGGTGAAGAGCTTCGACATACATCAATTTCAGAGGAGTTCAGACTCCTAAGGGAGATACGACTAGAGGAGATCATTTGGGAGGGATGCTAGCTGAAGGAGGAGTTTGGAAGGAGTTTGGCTCTTATAGAAATTTGATTGAAGAAGTGATCTAGAAGGAGTTCAACTACTATAGGAGCTTGACTAAAGGAGGAGTCCGAACGGAGTTTGGCTCCTGCAGAAACATGGCTAAAGGAGTCTGAAAGAAGTTCGACTTCTATAGAAATTTGACTAAAGGATGAGTCTGAAAAGAGTTCGACTCCTACAAAAATTTGACTGAAAGAGAAGTCCGGAAGGAGTTTGGCTCATGTAGGAGTCCAATTGAGGGAGAAGTCTGAAAGGAGTTCGACCGTTGGAGAGTTCGATTGGGGCTCGACTGTTGAGGAGTTCGATCGGCTGAAGGAGTTTGGCTAATATTTGGCTACTGAAGGAGAATTTTTGATCGAAGTTCTTCTATGATCGCCCATTGCGTTAGGCCAAGCATCAGACTGGACTTCGATGAGAATGGAGTTTATCTCCAATAACAGTCCCTCCACTTTCGAGTTCGAAATTCGAAGGAAGGGAGTATATAAATGATGACTATCGAAGTCTTTTTTAGAGCTCCACATCCATTGGGGTTGAAGCTCGGGGAAGACCTTTTCTTCAATCGAGGTTGATGTTGATGTTGAAGCTCGAGGGATATCTTGTCTCCAGTCGAGGTCCAAGGAGATCTTATCTTCAGTTGATATAGAAGCTCGAGGAAGATCTCATCTCCAGCCGAGGTTGATGTTGAAGTTGAGACTCGAGGAAGATCTTGCCTCCAGTCGAGGTCGACATTAAAGTTGAGGCTCGGGAGAGATCTTATCTCCTGTTGACGTAGACTTTGAAGCTCGAAAGAGATCTTATCTCTAACTAAGGTTGAAAAAGATCTTTTCTCCTGTTGATGTAGACATTGAAGTTCGAAGAAGATCTTATCTCCAGTCGAGGTTAAAGAAGATCTTTTCTTCTATTGACGTAGTCATTAAAGTTCGAAAAAGATCTTATCTCCAGTCGAAGTTGTCATTGAAGTTGAGACTTGGGGAAGATCTTGTCTCCAATCGAGGTTGATGTTGAAGTTGAGGCTCGGGAGAGATCTTGTCTTCCATTGATGTGGACTTTGAAGCTCAAGGGAGATCTTATCTTCAGTTGAGGTTGAAGAAGATCTTTTCTTCTGTTGATGTAGAAGTTGAAGTTTGGGAGAGATCTTATCTCCAACCAAGGTTGAAGGAGATCTTTTCTCCTATTGATATAGATGTTGAAGTTCGGAGAAGATCTTATCTTCAGTCGAGGTTGAAGAAGATCTTTTCTTCTGTTGATGTAGAAGTTAAAGTTTGGAAGAGATCTTATCTTCAACCAAGGTTGAAGGAGATCTTTTCTCTTGTTGATGTAGTCATTAAAGTTCGAAGGAGATTTTATCTTCAGTCGAGATTGTCATTGAAGTTAAGGCTTAGAGAAGATCTTATCTCCAGTCGAGATTATCATTGAAGTTAAAGCTCGGAGGAGATCTTGTCTCCAACTGAGGTTGATGTTGAAGTTGAGATTTGGGGGAGATCTTATCTCCAGCCGAGGTTGAAGGAGATCTTTTTTTCTGTTGATGTAGACATTGAAGTTCGATAGAGATCTTATCTCCAGCTAAGGTTGAAGAAAATCTTTTCTTCTGTTGACGTAGTCGTTGAAGTTTGGGGGAGATCTTATCTTCAGCCGAGGTTGAAGAAGATCTTTTCTTCTATTGATGTAGATGTTGAAGTTCGGAGGAGATCTTATCTTCAGCCGAGGTTGTCATTGAAATTGAGGTTCAGAAAAGATTTTATCTTCAGCCAAGATTGATGTTGAAGTTGACGCTCGAGAGAAATCTTATCTCCAGCTGAGGTTGACATTAATATTGAAGCTCAGAAGAGATCTTGTCTTCAGTCGAAGTCCAGGGAGATCTTGTCTCCTATTGATGTAGAAGCTCGGGAGAGATCTTATCTCTAGTCGAGATTGAAGTTGAAGTTGAGGCCCAAAAGAGATCTTATCTTCAGTTGAGGTCCAAGGAGATCTTGTCTCCTATTGATGTAGACATTAAAGTTCGGAAAATATCTTATCTCCAGTCGAGATTGAAGGAGATCTTTTCTCCTATTAACGTAGTCATTGAAGTTTGAGGGAGATCTTATCTCCAATCGAGGTTGTCGTTGAAGTTGAGGCTCGAAGAAAATTTTATCTCCAATCGAGATTGATGTTGAAGTTGAGGCTTGGGAGAGATCTTGTCTCCAATTGAGATTGACGTTGAAGTTGAGGCTCGAAAGAGATCTTATCTCCAGCCGAGGTCTAGGAAGATCTTGTCTCCTATTGATGTAGACGTTGAAGTTTGAGAGAGATCTTATCTTCAGTTGAGGTTGAAGGAGATCTTTTCTCCTGTTGATGTAGACGTTGATGTTCGAGAGAGATTTTATCTCCAACTGAGGTTGTCGTTGAAGTTGAGACTTGGAGGAGATCTTGTCTCGAGCCAAGGTTGTCGTTGATGTTGAGGCTCGGGAAAGATCTTGTCTCCAGTCAAGGTTGACATTGATGTTGAAGCTCGGGGAAGATCTTATCTCCAATCGAGATCTAGGGAGATCTTGTCTTCTGTTGATGTAGAAGCTCGAAGGAGATCTTATCTTCAGTCGAGGGTGAAGGAGATCTTATCTTTTATTATTGTTAGGCATAATGGGATCATTGTCAGGGCCTTTCCTCTCATTTCGTCTAAAATGAACAAGGTCTTCAACTTTGCTCACATTAGGATGAGGTTCTCCTCCTATTCCTAATGGACTGTGGGGGCATATAAGGGCCGTTGTTAGGGCCTCTCCCCTCATCTCATCTAAAATGAACGAGGTCTTCGACTTTGCTTGCATTAAGATGAGGTTCTCCTCCTATTTTTAATGGACTGTGGAGGCACATAAGGGCCATTGTCAGGGCCTCTCCCTCCATCTCGTCTAAAATGAACGAGGCCTTCGATTTTGCTCGCGTTAGGATGAGGTTCTCCTCCTATTTCTAATGAGCTGTGGGACCACGTAAGGGCCATTGTCAGGGCCTCTTCCTCCATCTCGTCTAAAATGAATGAGACCTTCGACTTTGCTCATGTTAGGATGAGATTCTCCTCCTGTTCTTAATGGACTGTAGGGGTACATAATGGTCATTGTCGAGGCCTCTCCCTCCATCTCATCTAAAATGAACGAGACCTTCGACATTGCTTATGTTAGGATGAGGTTCTCCTCCTGTTTCTAACATGGCCACTTTTAATTGCTTCTTTCTTGTCATCACATAATTTTTGCATCAAGAAATAATAATGTTGAAATGGAGGAGTTTTATTGAAGAAAAATTATCAGCAATACATTCTCAGATTCTCTAAGTTTTAAGATCATAGGAGCATTGTTCCTCTGAGCTTCTTCAGGTGATAAGTTTTGGACCAAACGACCTCCTTGATTTCATATGGGCCTTCCCAATTTGAGGCAAGCTTCTCCTGACTCCGAGGCTGAGAGATGGTGGCTCACCGAAGTACTAAGTCCTCCCCAGAGATAGCATTGATGATGCTGGGAGATGATTGATCTCCTTGTTGTTCCTTCCTTATTGGTGGTTCTAGCTGCGGTAGTGCCATTGGCTTACTTCAGGCCGGCATCTATGGAGCATTGAGAGGGGCATAGTTGTAAAACCTTCAGGAGGGAGAACTTCTTCATGCCCTTCTATCGGAGCTTCTTTGATGATGAGCTCGAGGGAGAGTTCGGCCTCGCTTACACTCGAGGGGAGTCCGTAAGCACGGTAGAACTTCATTCGGCCCTCCATCAGTCGTGGGTTTGCTAGACTCGCCCGTCTGCCACTCTCCTATGACTTCTTCATCCTTCAACTTGAAGGCTTTTTCTGCACAGACATATCCCCTGGCCCGAGCTAGCAGACCGATAAAGTTTTAGGAGTACTTCTTCTCCAAAAAAAAATAGCAAATCATTCTTCTGAAGGCCACCCTTGAGTGCGGCCATTGCAACTGATTGATCCAGATTTCGGACCTCCAACGCAGCAATATTAAATCGGATGACATAAGCTTGGATAGATTTTTTCTTCTTTTGCTTGATGTTCATCAGAGAATTCGAACCTCGACATGGACGTCGGCTGTTGATGAAGTGAGCCACAAACTAATGACTCATCTGGTCAAAAGAGAAGATCGTATCCGACTTCAACATCGAGTACCAATTTTTTGCTGCTTTCTTTAAGATAGATGAAAAAGCTCGGCATAATATGGCATCTAGTGCACCATGGAGCAGCATCATAGCTCGGAAGGCTTCTAGGTGATCGATCGGATCGAAGGTTCCATTGTAGCTTTCAAATTGGGGGAGCTTGAAGTTTGATAGAATGGATTCTTACATAATTCAGAGAGAGAAAGAGGGATCGATGCGGACATCATCATGGTGAGCTGGAGCGATGTGGTCGAGCTCCTCAATCTGTCAATCCATCCCCCATAGTTTTTGATCGAGGACGTCAACTCGATCGCAGATCTTAGAAGACTTCCGACCATGGATGGAGAAAGTCCCTTTCAAAGAAGAACCATGATCCAAGCAAGGATTCTTTGCTCTCTATTTCTTCTTTTTAAGGCCGATGTGTATGCTAGCCCAAGTGCTCCTCCTTGGGATCGATTTTTGATATTTCGATGGTGGAAAACCGCCATCGGAGGCTACTGCATGGTCTGCACCATTTCGATGAGGCCCTGAATCCGCTGCATCAATAGGTTAAACTGCTCTGGGTCTATCATGGCCGTCAATGGAGGAAGAGGTTGAAGTGTCGATGCTGGAGTCAGAACAGGTGGATCTGACTCAAATCTAATGGTGGAAGTGGTAGATCTTCTGATAGTTGTCTTCTTTGGAGGTATTTCTTGGAATTGAGGGAGAGGATGGAGATGGACCTTGGAGAAGAAGCTCTATAGGATCGACTGAGCACTTCTTTAAGAATAAGGGTACCTCAAAAATAGAGGTCCTTCTTCTAGTGCCAATTCTGTTGGTGCAGAATCTGGTTGATGCCAGATCAAGCTAGAGTCGAAAAAAATGAAGTTGCCGTCATTGACCTACAAAATAAAGTTTCATCTAGAGTCGGTGGTGATAGCTTCAATAGGACCCTCCGACGATCAAGTCAGCTCTTCTAGTTGATAGAAATGAAGTGCTCAGAAAAGAGTTCGATAGAGTTTCAGAAAGAAGAAGAGAGCTTAGAGAAAATATATCTGAAGGATCCCTTTTTATAGATGGAGCTTGTAGTGGATTGATAGTGATAGCTGCAGCCATCTGGTAGCGGGCCGCTCGAGGCCTAGTGAAGTCTATCATGGAGGGAGGCACCGTTTGTAGCAAACTGATGGTGACAATCATAGCTATCTGGTACTGAGTCGCTTGGGACCACGTGGGATTCGATACGGAGAGGGAGAGGTATCGTCAAACTGATAGTGATCGTTCGTTGAGATTCAATAATGAAAGTTTGGAGGAAGCAGGCGTTGGTCGGTGAAGAATTTCAACATACATCAATTTCAGAGGAGTTCGGACTCCTAAGGGGGATACGGCTAGAGGGGATCATCCAAAAGAGATGCTAGCTGAAGGAGGAGTCCAGAAGAAGTTCGGCTCTCATAGAAATTCGACTAAAGAAGAGATTCGAAAGGAGTTCGACTCCTATAGGAGCTTGACTGAAGGAGGAGTCCGAAAGAAGTTCGGCTCCTACAAAAATTTAACTGAAGGAGGAGTTCGGAAGGAGTTTGGCTCCTGTAGAAATTCGATTGAAAGAAAAGTTTGGAAAGAGTTTGGTTCTTATAGAAATCCGACTGAAGGAGGAGTTCGAAAGGAGTTCGGCTCCTGCAGAAATTTGACTGAATGAGGAGTTCGAAAGAAGTTTGGCTCCTGTAGAAATCCGACTGAAGGTGTTTGAAAGAAGCTCGGCTCCTACAGAAACTTGACTAAAGAAGGAGTCCGAAAGAAGTTCGGCTTCTATAGAAACTTGACTGAAGAAGGAGTCCAGAAAGAGTTCGGCTCCTATAGAAATTCGACTGAAGGAGGAGTCCAAAAGGAGTTCGACTCCTGCAGAAACTTGACTGAAGGAGGAATTCGAAAAGAGTTCAGCTCCTATAGAAATTCAACTGAAGGAGGAGTTCGGAAGGAGTTTGGCTCCTACAAAAATTTGACTGAAGGAGGAGTCCAGAAGGAGTTTGGCTCCTGTAGAAACTTGACTGAAGGAGGAGTCTAGAAGAAGTTCGGCTCTTATAGAAATCTGACGGAGAAGTCCGAAAGGAGTTTGGCTCCTGTAGAATTTGACTGAATGAGGAGTCTAAAAGGAGTTTGGCTCATGTAGGAGTCCGATTGAGAAAGAAGTTTGGAAGGAGTTCGACCGTTGGGGAGTTCGGCTGGGGCTCAGCCGCTGAGGAGTTCGGCTAATATTTGGCCACTGGAGGAGAATTTTCAATTGAAGCTCTTCTGTGATCGCCTGTTACGTTAGGCCAAGCATCAAACTGGACTTCGGCGGGAGCAAAAATTATCTCCAACACTCTCCTTAAGTCTCTTAAGTCAGATTCAAGCTTCTCTTGCCTGGAATGGCCCCAAAAATAAAGTTGCTACAATGGAGAAAATTAGTCCATAGTTTTGAGGAAGAAGAAAGAAGCAAAAGGATGGCTCCTACATCTTCTCCGATTCCAACCCCTGCTCCTGGCCTAATTCCCACTCCTTCAACATCACCTCTCAGCCCGAGCAAGGTACCCCTCTCTAATCGTAAGGTTGAACCTGACAAAATATTGACTTTAGATTTTTTGAGAAAGAAGGATTCATAGTGGTTTCCAAAATCAAAAGATAGGGCTAGAAATTTTATTGTCAGTTGAAAGAGGCTACCTATGTTCATTTAGTAACAAAATTTTACTTGAATCTAGGTTATTCCAATGGAATAGTGAAATCTATTATGAAGGGTGTTGAAATTGTACTTGATCTAGTCCATTTAAGGAAGATTTTATATTTACCATGTGAAGGATATACTGGAATGGAGATTGCAAATAAGGAAGATGGACTTCGAGTTATTTTAGGAAGTGGATTTGTAGGGAGCCTTAACAAATTAAAAGCTAAACTTCTTTCCGTAGAAATGAGACTTCTGCACCATATGGTCACCAAGTTGCTAGTTTTGAGGAGTGGTAGACATGACCTTCTATCTGCTAGGGACATCTATATTATGTATCATGTGATCTCTAAGATCCCTCTAAATCTTTATGTTCTTATGATTAAAGCAATGAGAGAAACCTTGAATAGATCTAAGACACATTTGCCTTATGGTATGGCCCTCACTTTGATATTTAGGAGGTTTGGAGTTAGTTTTAAGGAGGAGGCCATCTCTAGACTGTCCCACACTGACACCATCAACCATCACACTCTATACAGAATGGGTTTTTCATAAAAAGATAGCGGTTGGTCGAAAGGAGCTGAGGAGGAGGATAGACCAGAGGAGAAAGGACGATCTTCACCTCCTCATGATCATAGAACCTCATCAGATATTCAGTTTGTATCAAATCACAAGGCAGGTCCATCAACGATAGTGAGAGGCACTCCATCAAAGCCATAGTATGAGCATCGTCATCGTCATTCTATTATTAGACTTGCAGATGACCAGCTTCACTTACTTGCTCAAGAGGTTGTCAGTATTATTTTGTCAGCTAGAGAGTCTACTCAGAGAGAGCACCTTCATGGCACCATCTTCTAATTTCTTTATTGTTCCACACATCACTACCACCATCTCTGGCATGAGTGTGACTTTTGAGCATTTGGTATAGACAGTTTCAGATCTAAGCTCTAGAGTTTAGCCTTAGAGAGAGTAGCCCAAAGTTTTTCTTCTCCTACCGCCAGGATTAGGAGGATCCATCACACATTTCTGACTTGTCAGCTGAGGCAGGACGGCTTCGTGGGATGATGGGGTCAGGGATCATAGCCTTGAGGGAGGATATTAGAGGATCTGGTGATGCTATTGCTGCCAGGATTCATCACTTATGCAGTCATTATCAAGAGCACTAGGGTAGCTTGATGGGATCCGACTCATCCTCTTGACCCATTCTTCTCATGGTGCCGGACCATCTTATCCCTCTGCCCATGTCGGTACCTCTAGTAGGAGCCATGGCAGGCACGATCGTGGTCGAGCTCATGGTTCTGCACCTGACCATCCCCATCCTATTTCTGATTTCTTTGATGACTATGACTCTTCCAGTGGTTCCAACTATCTTCTTTATTAGATCTAGCATAATCAGCCTTATGTTTTTAGGATCTAGCTTATGGTCTTATTCTTTTTGGTTGATTGTCTCATGGATGGTTGTATTTTTTGGTTATCTATAACTTTTGTATGTGTTGATGGCCTATCACTTATGACTCCTTAGCATTTTGGCATTATGTTCTAACTACTTGTATTATCACTTCTTATGACTTCTGTTATGTTTGGAATATATATATATGATCTTAATTTTTATGAATATTGTTTGAATTGATTTCTATAAAGTGGCTTAGTATGAGCAATTACAATGTCTTGGGTTTATAGCTTACAATGGCTATATATATTCTTAATGAACTCTTAATTTAGCAACAGAACATAGGGCATTAATTGAGGGGGAGTCTTTTCCATTTTTTTTAAGAAAAATATTCTAAGATATTATTTGATGATGTCAAAAAGGGAGAGTAGAGAAATAGAAAAATTGGCAATAAGCAAAATTGGCTAAGGCAATAAGCAAAATTTTTGGCAATGCAAATTATTAGCAATTACAAAATTGACTATAAGTAATTGTCAAACTACTCTTGATGCACTTTACTACTCTTAATGCAATTTAGTCAAATGATTGGCTATAATGGTCAAGTGACATATCTTCATAAATTTGAAATTCTTAATCAATGCTTCATATATATTATATTTTTGCTTATACTCAAGTATTTTGTCATCATCAAAAAAGAGAAGATTGTTGCTCCAAGAATTAGTTTTGATGATTACAAAATATTTGAGGGGATACTAATGATTTTGGCTTCGAAAAAGATCAATTATGTATTTCAAGTTTCATAAAAAATTTCAAGTTTATTAAAAAAAGCTGAAGAGGGACAAAATCATAATTTCATAAAGCTGAAGATCAAGAAAATCTATTTCAGAAGTCTTAAGAGCAAATTTAGAAGATTTCTGATCTTTTGGAGGTAGTTTCATAATTTTTGGATGTATAAATTGGAATAAAAATAGATTTGAACAAAAGGATCAACCCATAGGTCGACCTCTGTCAAAAAGAGCTGAATGGCATGCTATTTTTGACCAGTACGTCCAAAGAGGATGACCCTGAGGTCGACCCTAGTGCCAGGGATTGACCAAGGATCGACCTCTACTATTCTACAAGTCAAAAATATAGAATAGTGATTTTTCTACATTCTACCATGGAGATCGACCCTAGAGTCGTCCCCTCCCTGAGGTCGACCTCTGTGCAGGGGACGACCCTAGGGTCGACCCGTGTGATGGAAGAACTCTACAATGGCTAGTTTTTCAGTCTATTTTGACCATATTTAATGCACATTTAAGGCACTCTAACGACTCCAAACTTGCCTAGTTCACTCTCCCGCACCTATTGAAGATACAAAGGCTTTCAAAGTAGGAAAAACACAAGAGACATCAAGCATTTACTTTAGCCCTAGCAAAAAGCCCTTTTCAAGTAAAGAAGCATTTATTTCAAGTTCACCAACCCCTCAAGAGCTCATTCAAGTCTTCAATTACCTTGAAAAAAATTAGAAAAGCTTCTTCCTTTATTGTGTAAAGTATTTTTTAAGATTTTATTTGCTCATTAAAGGAGCTAAACTTGTATTTTTTTATCATTAACACTTATACTCTGCTTTATTATTTTAATTTAAGTTTTGAGAGATTTTCAAAACTTGAAAAGATTTATCCGAATCTTAAATCAGATTGTATAGGATTGGTTTGCATCCAAAAAATAAGTATTCTAGCTTGGAATAGCTAGAGTCGGAGGGTTCCGACATTATATTCAGTTTGAATATAGATAGTGGATTGAAATTCCTAAGTAGAAGCTTAGGGAGTGGATGTAGGTGCAAGGTTGGCACCGAATCACTATAAATCTTATTTATTTATGATGTGCTTATTTGCTTCTATCTTCATCTCCCTATTTCTTTATTTTCTTGCTGCTTACTTCTTCACTTCACTATATACCACTTGCTTATTATCATACAATCTTTGTAATTCTAAATTAGTTTTAAAATTTTAAAAATCTAATTTACCGCCCCTTGGATTGCATAGTTGGGCAGCAACTATCCTCTCTACACTCAATATACACCATATTTTAGGATCTAAAAAAATTCTTATGATTGAATTTATGTCTACCAATACTACTTGTTGTCACTGAAAAAGGTTCACTTCGGAAGCAGAGCGGTTGGCTTCTTGCAGAAGGTGCTAGAGTGACCTGCAAAATAAAGTCCAAAATAGAGGATTTGACTCCAGCGAGGATCCTCCAATACTCAAGCCAGCAGAGAATAATCAAGTAATAATGGGTTCTCTGAGAAGAATTTTTTTTTGCTTACCCGGATCCTCAGGGTTTTTGGTATTTAAAAGAAAGCTTCATATGATTGTTATATTGTTCCACTAATCTTGGGCTGATAATATCGCGGTGATGAGATTAGGGGCATTTTTCTAGATAGGGAGGCTGTTATCAAAGAAATTAGGATGCCTTATCTACTTTTGCTAGTCGAGGTCAGGTGGAAAACAGCTTACTCATAGCGATGATACAGCTGTATAACCATTATTCTAAGAGATGAATTGGTGAGAGCATGGATGAACTGCCTGTCCAAGGTGATCCATAAGTTACAAATGCTATCCGAGCCATTTTTGGATAAAATGGTTTGGATCTTCTTCTGGAGATCGACTATCAGTTCGAAAGTCATCATGGTAACTTCCTTACCCTCAAAATGTTAACAGATGCCGATCGAGCCGAGGTGTTTTGAATATCAATCGGATAATCTGAGGCATTCACGTTACTACTATAACACAACCTCCTAGTGTTGAGTCTGAGAATCAGACGAAAGGACTATTCCCAAGTGATGTTTCAGATCATACGACTTACGCCTTTATTTGTGACTGCATTTTAATATCTAATTATTGATGACATCATCTCTTAACGTACGATTAATTATGGTCGTAGGATTCATCCACCCATTGATTTTTTTTTAGGAGATGATTTAAAAAGGCGTCTATTCATTTTCATCTTCCTTCTTTTAAGTGCATCTAGAAGATGCGAGTGGAAGAGAGGTTACTGCAAATATAGAGTCCCTTGCCCTTCACATTTCCCTCTCCAGGATTGCTCTCATGGAGTTCTAGGGCTAGATGGCCTTTGATGGCCAAGACATTGAAGAAGCTATCGGCTCGAAGGTTATGAACCAATGCTCCATCTATCCCATCTCAGGCTTCTGGGAGCTCCTTCGTCGAGGCCTTAGATGTTGTTCCTCCGATAATTTCTCTCCCTATCCTAACCAATGTAAGGGGAGGTGGTCCTTCATCCATAACTGATTCACAGGATCCAATGAAGAATACCAGAGTCAAGCCAGTGGACTCAACAAGGGAGGTTATAGATGCAGTGATAGAATCGATGATAGAAGCTGCTGTAGAAGTGGTTTCTACAATTTTTTCGATACCCATCATCACGAAAATAGGAGAGGATCTTTCTGATAGAACGACAGAAACTATGGAAGTGGCCGATCCTCCTTGTCCGGTTAAAGGGGTCGAAGTTGTCGAATCGTAGGAGCCTGAAGTTCCTGTTTCTGATGCTCACTCAACAGAGATTCAAGCGAAGATGGTGCCATCAACCGATCTTTCTTCTTCAACTACAGACAGTTTTAAAACTATCGTTGAGTTTTTGAGAAGCTGCCTCGCTCCTACAGATAGATGGGCCTTGGATGGAGAAGGCGCTCAACATCAGATGGCGAGTGCCTTCAGATCCTTGGCTTTAGTTACCCACTACTTGGCAAACTTCATCAGTGCTTCTTCCAGATATTCGCCTCTAGAACTGGTAGAGGTAAAAGAAGAACTCAAAAAATCCAAATATTATTTAAAGCAAGAGAAAATTGCTAACATCGATCTAATTAAAGATATTAATCATTCCAAAAAGGCTCTCTTCGAAGCCCAAGAGGTGATCGATTAGTGAGATGATGAATTAAGCAGGGCCCACAAGAGGATCAAGGTCCTTGAGAGGCAAAGGTCTGAGGTCGATCAGGATTGTCGTCGGGCTCATGACGTCATTAAATGCCTGAAAAAGAAGCTTGCGAAAAGGAAATGGTCTACATTTGAAGCTCATCTTCCTTAAGAATTTGACAGTCGGCTGAGCAAAAGATCTAGGTCTTCTGGTGGGGACCATTATGAGGAAGAAGCCTCTCGAAGACCTAAAGTTTTCTCATCCAGAAGAGAATCTATAGTTCAGGAACCTTCAGCCAAACTTCAAATAGTGAGAGAGAAACTCAATCAGTTGGAGAAAGTTAGGATTGATTCCATCGCCAAAGCTTGCAAATTAGGATTCTATGCAGGCTTTAGTAGATGCAAGAAAATAGTTCTACCTCATCTTCCTGAGGGTGATGCTGAATCTTTGTACATAGACCGATTGGATGAAAACCTAAGGTCTGTGATTTGCATTTGCCTCAGCGAGTTTATGAGTGCATCCGATATCATCACGGGGATGGATAAGGTTGACTCAAGCATGCAAGCAAATAGAGAGGAAATTGAAGGGGTTCCTTTCAGGACAAACCATTGAGAGATCTTGGATGTACCCTTTTTATTTTCTTTTCTTCTTTTTATCTTGTAAGCCATGTATGGCATTTGAAAATTCATAAAAGGAATTTCTCTTCTACTGAAGCAATTTACTCCCCCCCCCCCCCCCTTTTTTTTTGCATAATATTCTGAGCTGTTTAGCTTGTTTTCCG
Source organism: Cocos nucifera (assembly GCA_006176705.1). Lineage (NCBI taxonomy): Eukaryota > Viridiplantae > Streptophyta > Magnoliopsida > Arecales > Arecaceae > Cocos > Cocos nucifera. The sequence goes on from QRFJ01000618.1 coordinate 921,944, forward strand.
ACCTAAATCGAATTTTTGTTGCCCTCAGCATGTCAATTGGGCAATTCAAAAAGGTTTGAAAGGAAAGAAATTGAAACTGCCATTCGCATGCTGACTACTGTAGTATATTCTTGTACATCTCTTCATGAGTGGTGCAGAGCGTGATTTCAGCTATTCATATTAATTTTATCATATCAGCAATGGAGGCTGCATCTAATCCGTATTTACCATGTGTCTAGATCATTTTGATCTCCATCTTCTGCAATCAATGCTCTGAGAGGATGAATCATTCGAATTCCTATCAATTCGATTTGCATATAAGGCTTAGATGAGATAAAAAGGTAGGTTTTGTTATTTTCCTCTTTGTCGCGTGTCTCTCGCCCGTCTGTCTTTTCTCCTCTCTAGCTTCTGCTCACCTTCTTCTTTCCATGAAAGATGGCTCATTCCGGGGATCTCAAATTCGCTCCATTAGTTTTTCGATCAAAGTTGATGGAGGAGGATTTGATATCAATGCACAACCAGTTTAGCATTCCTCTAGAGTTTCAACTCGAGATTCCAAAGTCAGAGGAACATGTTTGCAGTCCTTCTCTTGATCGTATAGGCATGTATGAGGAATGTTTTCAAGCCAATTTTAGGCTTCCTCTTCATCCCTTCTTCATCATTCTCTTCCATTACTTGGAGATGTCATTCTGTTCGGTGGTACCGAATTCATAGTAATACATTTATAGCTTCACTATAGCGTGTCTTTTAGCTGAGGTAGAGCTGACTATTACTCTCTTTCGTTATCACTTCATGGTCAAGAGGCATCCTATTGTCCGTGGCTAGTGGTACGTGATCCCTAGGATTAGAAAAGGTGTTCCCCCGCTGATTTGATGTACTCCTTCCATTGTTCATGGTTGGAAGACATAGTTTCTATTTATGTCTCGCACTTTGGGCGAAGATTGGGGTTTGGTTGATTGGGGGAACCTCAAGAAAATTTATTAAAGGATCCGCCACTTGGACCACACTTGAAGCAGGATCTAGATACTTTGCATGGTTTTGGAGTTCTAGAGCTGAAGGAACTTCTATCTGAGCAGATCTTGTTTAACACAAGGATTAGTCAAGTTAACCCCTTTGGTACGTACTTATCCTTTATATTAATGTATATTTAGACTTCAAAATTTGATATTGATCGACTAGTGCCATGGATCGCAGAGCAGGTTCCAAGTCCACCCAAGGCATCAGGATCGAAGGCTTTTCGAAAGAGAAAGGCTGATTTTACTAGAGGCAGGTCTATTCATCCTTGGGTCAAGCTACTTCCTGCACCACCGACTTTCAAAGTCGAAGAATTTAATTCCTACAATGCCGAGGATCTTTAGATTGTGCGGGTCCCACATAGCTTGGATCCATTGGCTCTTGAAGGGAGTCATGAGGCCTCTGTTGAATGCTTATTCAATGAGGCAATTTTGAGTTTGCCAGCCCCTAACGTCTCTGATCTTTTCTTGGAGGAAGAGCCATCTGATGGAGAAGAAACTGCTAGGATGACGATGGATTGGATACCACTTACCGAGGGCGCAGAGATTTCTAAAATTACACTGGATGGTACTTCCAAGGATAAAGAGAGCATTATCGAAGTTGCTGAAACTTCTGGAACTATGCTCGCCGGGATGGAAGTTCAAGCTTCTACTCTGGACGATTGCAATTTGGCATGTAAAGCCTTTATCATTTTTTTTTATCTCACCAACACGTCCAAACTATTGGTCGAGCCTCTAAAGACGAGAAGACAAAAGGCTTTAGACTGCTTTATTTGGGTAAACTACGATTATAATCATCCCATCCCATTTTTATCTTTTTATTTCGAGGTTTGCTTGTCACACGTTTTGTGAAACACTTTGATAGCTCACCCATTCTTTGAATGGGTTCATGGAAAATACTGCTGATCTTTCATCCAAGGCCATGGACTTTGAAGTAGAAGTAGCATTGCTTAAGAAGACCAAGGATCAATTGTCGAAAGTAGTCGGAGAGGCTTCTGATAGAGCTGAAGTCACTAAGAAGAAACTTCAGGATGCCGAAGCGGTATTAATGAAATCTACTGAAGAAAATGCTCAATTACTCGACATCAACAAGATTTTAGAGGCCGAGATCAAGGAGCTCAAGGCCCTAGTCGTTAAAGCCAAAGCGTTTGAGGCTGAGGCCTTACTTGCGGTGAGGTCAGCAGAAGAGAAGGCTTCGAGGGCTATTGATGATTACCACATATCGAAAGAATTTAGGAAAGAGAAAGCCTCATTTGCATTGGATGCCTATGACGAAGGAAAGCGCGTCGTCCACGAAGAAGTGGGTTTTAAGTATCCGAGATTGGATCTGAACTTTTTGGATGAGATCCTGAAAAAATCCACTTCCGACTCAAAAGACACTTCCTGAGGCTTTATATGTTTCGGCATGCTCAAATATTATTGTATAAAGGAGAATTCTTTTAAAGTTTTCTTTTGTTCCAGCTATTTTCTTCTTCTAACCTTGTCTCTCTATTCTACTTTGATCTAGGGAGTTTGTTATTTTGGCTCGACAAGCGACATATACTTTTTTTTGATTTTTTGTTCGAGGATTCGCGAATCGATCTTTTCATTTTTTATGCATGTATTTGACAGGAAGTACCTATTTTTCTGTGCGGTATTGAATACACATGATTCCAAAAGCATCGTAATCATGAGTCCCATGCAAAATCTGAAACACGACTGTGGGGCATTAGAAATGTCCAACCCATAATTTATACATGGCATGACTTGACGCTTTGTAATTATGATGGGTTTGCCTATTTATAGCAACCTTTTGCTCATCAATTTTCCCATCTACGGTGTCAAAAATCATTTTATGAGATGCCTGCAAAGCTATTTAGTTCTCCATATGGGAATGAAGTTTTTTTTTATTATGGTAACTGCCGCTCGATCCAAGGAAGTGACAAGCACCGATTGGCTTCAACCAAGTCAAGGATGATGGCGACGGGGTTTCCATCGTTGGGTTGCTTCCACTCTCAATCCTGAGACCTTTATCACCTTGCTCTTCTTGTAGGAGATGGTTTCTCACTCGGCCCTAAGAGCTTTGTCATGATTTTCTTGCTCTCAAAGAACAGGATTTCATGACTCTCTCAAAGGAGCCTGAGGTCGTGCCATCCTTGCAGGAAAGCAAGAAGAAGTTGAACCACGGTTGGGGATACTTATGAGGCTGGCACGGAAACACCCCTCGAAGCCTCAAGCATTTTCTCGGTTATCTATCATGCATTTACATTTGATGGAGGGATTCTTTGTTCTGAGGTTGTGCAGAGTTGATCCTCAAGTGAACACTGCCTTAACCTCAACGGAATCTTCTCCATCAAATCTGATTTGTGGTTCTCTTGGTGGTGCTTTAGGTTGCGCCACCTTGCCGGAGGGGGGGAAGAAACTAATAGAAGGTCCCCTAGTTTCAGGTCATGCAGAATTGATCCTCAAGTGAACCTATTTTCGACCTCAATGGGATCTCCATCTTCTCCAATCTTGCACTCCCCTTGGTTTGGATATTCTTTATAGGAGCCCAAAGCCTCGAAGCTTCAAAGGAACAAATTTTGTAAGAGTGACTTTAATTCTATCAGGCTTCTTGATCGTGTCTCTTTGTCTCTGAAGTGGAAATGATAGATAGAGTCTTGATTTCGTAGCTTCTACTATAACTGGTCGTAGAATATTTACTGTTATTTCTTGTAAAAGCAATAGCATTATTGCTCTTATAAGAATTCTTTTTTTAAAATGAAAGATCATCTTCTTTTTCTTTGAACTATTTAGAATTGTTCCGAGCTAGTGTCATATCCCTCAGCACTTCGTTGATTAGAAGAATGCGGTTTCGAACTAAGGAATGCATACCCGATCAAAAGGACTTCGAGTTGAAATAGTTCCAAACTAAGAGACGTGCTGTAATTTATCTCGATCAAAGGGATCTTGAATTGAAATGGTTTCAATCCGAGAAACGTACTATAATTTATTTTGATCAAAGAAATCTTGGATTAAAGTAGTTTCGATCCAAGGAACATACTATAATTTATCCCAATCAAAAGGATCTTAGATTAAAGTAGTTTCGATCTGAAGAACATACTGTAATTTATCCCAATTAAAGGGATCTAAGATTAAAGTAGTTCTGATTCGAGGAACGTACTGTAATTTATCTCGATCAAAGAAATCTTAGATTAAAGTAGTTTCGATCCGAGGAACATACTATAATTTATCCTAATCAAAGGAATCTTGGATTAAAGTAGTTTCGATCTGAGGAACGTATTGTAATTTATCTCGATCAAAAAAATCTTGGATTAAAGTAATTTCTATTTGAGGAATGAACTATAATTTATCCTGATCAAAAGGATCTTAGATTAAAGTAGTTCCGATCCCAGAAACGTACTATAATTTATCCCGATCAAAGGGATTCATATTTAGTTTCTTCCAAATCTTCTCATTACATAAGTATTCATTGATGGAATGAGAAAGCAAATTTGTAAATTCTTTTTATTTATCTGAGCTATTGATAATACATACGAAGGTTGACCAAATTCCATGGCCTCGAAAGTGGACTCCCATTAAGTTGCTTCAGTCGATATGTTCCTGATTGTATCACCTCATCGATCTGGTAGGGGCCTTCCCAATTGGATGAAAGCTTTTCCTGTTTGGTAGGCTTTGAGACTTTTATCCTTTGAAGAATAAGATCACCTGCTTGGAACTCTTTAGCTTTAATCCAGGCATTGTAGTATCTAGCTACCCTCTGTCGATATGCAGCCATCTTCACTGCTGCTCGCTCCCTGCTTTTCTCGATCAAATCAAGGTTGGCTCTGAGCCATATGGAGTTGGTGTCCTCGTCATATTCTTCAATTCTAATAGAGAGGAATCCAAATTTCATAGTATGACTGCTTTTGTTCCGAATGTCAAATTAAAAGGTGTCTCACTGGTTGGGACTCTTTGGGTTATTTGATAGGTCCAGAGCACATGATAAAGTTCTTCCACCCAAGATCCCTCAGTTCGGTCTAATCTGGCTTTGAGACCTTGTAGGAAAGTCTTGTTGGTGACTTCTACTTCTCCATTTGCTTGTGGATGGTCTATCGAGGTGAAGCATTGCTCAATCCCATGATCCTTACAGAATTTGTGAAGTCGACACCACTTAATTGCCTTCCATTATCAGAGATCAGTACTTTTGAGAGACCATGGCAGCAGATGATCGACTTCTAAATGAAGTTCTAAACTTTTGATTCTATGATTTGGGCCAGGGATTCGACTTCTATCTACTTTGTGAAGTAGTCAATTGCTACCAGTAGGAATTTATGCTGATCCGAGGCTCGAGAAAATGGGCCTAGGATGTCCAGTCCCCATTAAGTGAATGGCCATGGAGCCTTAATGGGAGTTAGAAGCGCTGTTGGTCAGCGTTGAATCTGATCATTGTGCTGACATTGCTCGCATCTTCTAATGAAATCTTATGCATCTTGTTGCATGGTTGGCCAATAATATCCTTGTCGAAGGATCTTATAAGATAATGATCGACCCCTCAAGTGGCTTCCGTAGATTTTTTCATAGACCTCTCATAAGGCATATTCAGCTTTAAATGGACACAGACATCTTAAGAGTAGCAGAGAGAAAGACTACTTGTACAAGTCGTTGTCGAGTAGTACGTATCTGGCGGCCTGATTTTTGATTTTTTTGGCTTCTTTTCAATCAGACGATAATTCTTCTAACTTCAAATATTTTAGGATTGGGTCCATCCAACTAGGCTTTTCATTAATTTGATGAACAATGGTCGACTCCTCTGAGCTCAAAGTTTTTAGGACTTTGAAGTAGGTTTCTTTGCCTAGATCGACGGGCAATAGGGATGCCAGCTTGGATAAAGCATCAGCTCTAGAATTCTATGCCCTTAGAATCTATTGGATGTTAAAATATCTAAAGGATGAAGTTAAATTTTTTATCTTTTAAAGGTATTTTCTCATATTCTCTTCTCGCGCCTCGTATTCTTCTTTGATTTGTCCAACCACTAGTTGAGAGTCACTAAAGACTTTCAGACATTGAGCCCCAACTTCTTGGGCAATCTTTAGTCCGACGATTAGAGCTTCATACTCTACTTCATTATTGGTAGTTGAGAACTCAAAACATAAAGCGTACGCTGCCACATCTCCTTCCGAACTGGATAAGATGAATCCAGCTCCTAACCCTGATGAGTTTGATGAGCCATCAACATGAAGGGTCCATATTTCTTCTAGATCTAGCCTAGAGTTTTCATCACCTTCTAAACTTGTGAGGTCTTTCAATTTATTTTTTAAATTGTCTCCTTGGGCTTTTGCATCTGGGATAGTGCACTCGAGGACAAAATTAGCTAGGATCTAAGCTTTGATAGAAGGCCTCAGTCGATAGCATATGTCTAGTTCTAAAAGCTCCAGTGCCCACTTTGTGATCCGACTCAAAGTGTCTGGGTGATGTAAGACCACCCTCAAGGGCTAATCTGTGAGTAGTATCACAGTATAGGCTTGAAAATAGGGTCGAAGCTTTCTTGCTGTGACAACCAGTGCAAAGATTAGTTTCTCCATCTTGGCATATCTGGTCTCTGCATCATGGAGGACTTTGCAGACATAGTTTATGGGCTTTTGAAGCTATGCCTCTTCTCGGACAAAAACTACATTGATCGCCACTGGTGAAATGGCTAGGTAGAGAAGGAGCTCTTCGACCGATAGTGGCTTAGTGAGCAATGGTGGAGAACCGAGGTATTTCTTTAGTTCTTCAAAAGTCCTTTGGCACTTTGAGGTCTATTGAAAATTTATTGGTTGCTTAAGGGTCTGGAAGATTGGGAGGCACCTTGCAACTGACCTGAAAACAAAATGGTTAAAAGAGGCAATTTTACTAGTCAAGCATTGTACCTCTTTGATTATTTTCAGTGGTGACATTTTCAGAATTGCTTTGATCTTTTCAGGATTCACTTCAATGCCTCTACAGGAGATCATAAAGCTAAGAAATTTTTTGGTAGTCACTCTGAAGGCACATTTCATAGTATTTAGCTTCATCTAATATCGACAAAGCATGTCAAAGATTTCTCAGAGGTCTTCAACATGATCAGGCATCGATCCACTTTTAACCAGCATGTCATCAATATATGCCTTCATATTTTTGTCAATTTGTTCTTTGAAGATTTTATTAACTAGCCTTTGATATATGGCTCCTGCATTTTTTAACTTAAAGGGCATCATCCTATAGCAAAAAAGCCCTTGGTCAATTATGAAGGCTATTTTCTCCCCGGCCATTCGGATCTGATCGTAACCAGAAAAACATCTATGAAGTTGAGGAGCTCATGCCCTGAAGTAGCATCGACCAATTGGTCGATTCGAGGTAGCAGATAACTATCTTTCAGGTAGACCTCATTCAAGTTGGTGAAGTCAATATACATGCACTATTTTTCATTCACCTTTTTTACTAGGACAATGTTTGCCAACCATCCTGGGTACACTACTTCTATGATGAAGCTGATTTTGATCAATTTGTCCAGCTCCTCGATGATGGCCTTCTGGCACTCTGGGGCAAAGCTTCGCTTCTTTTGCTTGATCGAACAGCAAGTAGGATCTACTTTCATATGGTGGGCCATCACTTTCGGATCAATTCTAAGCATGTTAGTAGCCAACCAGGCAAAAATATCCGTGTTTGCCTACAAAAAAGCAATCAATCAACTTTTTGTTACCTGGTCGAGGTAGGAACCAATCTTTACAGTTTGATTGGGGTTCTCCTTCCTTAATAGAGTCTCCTGAAGCTCATTGGATGGTTGGGCCTGATTTTCCATTAGGTCATCTCAAGCGTCCAGTCCTATTGGAAGTTTGGACTGGAGTTTCATCTGGTTATCTGTTTGGAGCTTAGCGGCGAAACAATGTCTTGCCATAGTCTGGTTGCCTTGAATTTTTTCCACTCCATAGATTGTTGGGAACTTAACGGTGAGGTGGTAGCTGGACACAATAGTTTTGAGCTTTCATAGACTAGGTCTATCGAGAATGACGTTGTAGGTCGAAGGAAGCTTCACAACAAGAAAGTCCACTTGTATCATTATTTGCTAAGGTGGGTGTGGGGTGCCTACTATGATGGGCAGCTTAATCATTTCCTCTGAAAGTATAGAGCTTCTAGAGAATCCCTGGATCGGTGTATCCGATCTACTTAATCGATCGGAAGAAAATCCCATGAGAAAAAAGCAAAAAAGTATAAAATATCAACTGAGCTTTCATTATTAATAAGTACGTGGTGTATATTGTAATCAAAAATATTTAAAGAGGTAACCACAGCATCATTATGTTGTTGCTGTACACCCTCTGCATCCTGCTCAGTGAAGGTTATTGCTTCTCTAAGCCTATCCTCGTGTCTTGGCCTCTTCATTGTCACCACCTCAGATGACCCCCTAGTGATCATATAAATTTCACCACGAAGAGGTCGCTCTTCTACTACTGTTGGTTCCCCTTCTTCCTGCAAAGACATCGGCATTGGGCACTGAGGTTGGTGAGGTGGTTGTCGAGCTCTCGGAGGAGGTTATCGTGGGGGAGTTCTCTCATGGACGAAGCATTCCAATCTTCCCTCCCGAATGAGCTTCTCGATGGCGTCACAGAGGAGGCAACAATCCTTCGTATCATGGCTGTGATCACGATAATAGAAGCAATACCTCATCGGATCGCAGCGCTCTAGATTCATCTGCATTTTAGGAGGTTGGGGGAGTTGATTTTGGATTTGTATTAAGACCTCCTCCTGAGTAGTATTTAAGGACGTATAGTTATGGAAATGCCTCGATGGAGACCACCGTCGATCCCTTCTTTGAGGGTTTGGAGATCTATGATTTCGAAAAGAACCTCCGCCCTTCTGCTTCCTAGGCAGAGAGCTGGAGCACTGTCAATAAGCCTCCTTCTTTGATGGAAGGTGCTCCTAATTCAACCCTACTGGAATAGAATCGGTAGGGGTGTCCTCAGCAAAGGCCTCTTCGATGTTGGTATACTTCCTCACCTACTCCAGTAGACCAACATAATCTTGAGAGAAAGATTTTATTAGCGATCTTTTCAGATTGTTCTTCTATAATCTGCCCATAAAAATGGTCATCGTGATCGATTGATCCAGATCACAGACTTTCAGGGTCGCCGTATTAAAATAGCTCATATAATCACGGATCGACTCACCATTCTTTTGGCGGACGATGTTTAGATAGTCAGACCACTTCTGCTGCTTGTGGTTGCTGACAAAGTGCATAGCCAAAGACAACTCAGCTCTTTGAAGGAGTGGATCGAGCCTGATTTCAAACTAGAATACCATTATCAAGCCGCTCCCTTTAGGATGGCAGGGAATGCTTGATAGAGAATAGCATCCAATGCTTCCTGAAAGAACAATGCTGTCTTGAAGATCTCAACATGATCGATGGGATCGATTGTCCCATCACACGTCTCAATCTGAGACAACTTGAAGCTGGGCGGCGGCAACTCTTTCATAATCCTTTCATTGAAAGGAGGTTTGCCGCTAAGCCCGTCAAAGGGATGGAAGGAAGAAGCTTTATTCAGGGCCTCAAGCTTCTTATCGAATTCTTGAAGTTTCTTTTCAATAATTAAATCTCGAGTGGTACAAACCTCAAACTGCTGAGGGAAGCGATGATCGGGAGTCAAATCATGCCCGGACTATGTGCTGGGAGATCACCGATGGGATTGCCTCCTCTTAGGGCTCTGTGGAGGTGCTTAAGGAGGTTCGGTTTGCTGTTGTAGATGGGAAGCTGGTAGATGGAGAGGCATCATAACTAGGGGCGTGGATGGGACTGTTAAAGGAAAAATTGACTGCACCATAGTAGGTTGCGTGGGTGCAGCCTGGCTTGGCTGTGGCACCATTGGTGGAGGCACAAATGTAGTCTGGACCGCTTGGACAATGACTGTTAAAATCTGGATCTGTTGGAAGAGCGGGTTGAACTGGTCCATGATAACATGGGCCGATTGAGTCGATGGAGAAGCTTCCACCATCGGAGGCTGACTACGATCTTCGACCTGAGGATCTACTTGTTGAGAAGCGACATCGGCAATGTCATTGAGACATGATGACACCTTCTTAGATAGCATTTTCAAGAGATGAGACCTTTCCTCTATCTGTTGTTGCTAAAAAAACTTCGCTACAGAAGTAGAGCGGTCGGCTTCTCGTAAGAGGTGCTGAAGTGACCTACAAAATAATGTCTAGATTGAATGATTTGACTCCGACGAGAATCCTTCGATGCTCAAATCCGTAGAGAATAATCAAGCAACAATGAATTCTCTGAGAAGGATTTTTTTTTGCTTACCTAGGTCCTCAAGATTTTTGGTATTTGAAAAGAAGCTTCATGTGGCTGTTATGCTATTCCACTAATCTTTGGTCAATAATATCATGATGGTGAGATCAGGGGTACTTTTTCGAATAGGAAGGCCATTATCAGAGGGATTGGGATGCCTTACTACTTTTGATAGTCGAGGTCGAGTGGAAAATAGCTTACTCATAAGGAGGATACAGTTGTATAACCGTTATTCCATGAGATGAATTGGTGAGAGCATGGATGAGCTACCTATCCAAGGCGATTCATAAGTTACAAATATTATTCGAGCCATTTTTGGATAAAATGATTTGGATCTTCTTCCAGGGATCGACTATCAGTTCAGAGGTCATCATGGTAACTTCTTTGCCCTCAAAATGTTAATAGATGCCGATCAAGCCGCAGTATTTTGGATACCAATCGGATGATTTGAGGCATTCATGTTACTACCATAACACTACTTATATAATAATCCAACCATTTGGGCCTTTGAACTCGGTCCAGATTCAAAAGGAGCCAATACCCCATGTGTCATACGTGAAAGAGAGAGGAAGACTCCTAAAAATTATTGAGAAAATATCTCGAGATTCAATCTATAATAAGCCTAAAACGAGATCCAGAATGATGAACGGAGTCCAACGAGTCCAAGAACAGCCTAAATGGAGAAATTATAGGCAAAAAAAGGTCGAAGCGAGGTAGCCGACACTCAGGTCTGCCGAAGGGGCCCACCGATGGCTCCAGTCGATGGCAGTGCGACTTAGACCGATGGTGCATGGCGGTGCTGGGCCAATCATGTGCTGTGCCCCCCAGGCAAGTGGGTGCGTGCGGGCACACGCAAGCGCCCATCCCAGGAAGGGGAGCATGGTCCACCATGGACTGCTGGCCTATAGGAGAATCCATAGACCAAAAAATAGATTTTCTACCATTTCACATGATCCACGGCACTGTTCCATGGACCGATCATGATCCAACGGCTTAGAGACGAGCCAATCGTGATCAAATGGCTAAAAATTGATCTGGGCTTGATTAGCATTATCTAGTGCTATTTCGTGCAATCCAATGGTCAAGAAAGCTTCCAATTGTGATCAGATAAATGAGGAGCAATCTAGACTTGATCAAGAGCTGTGTGCATGATCTGATGGTCCAGAAGAGAGTCGATCATGATCCGACAGTTCAGGATTAATTCTGGATGTATTTATAACTAGATTTCCTATTGGAACACTATTTTTGAGTTTATGGAGTCTATATAACTCTGATTGATAAACCATTTATTGCTTTAGAGAGCTAGTGATGTCCTGAAGGTACTAAGAGACTTTTTAAGAGATTTTAGATAGCTTTTATAAGGGTTTTAGAATTTTTATTGAGAGACACTTGTATAAAAATTGAGTGAGGTATGATTATTTATACAAGATGTCGAGTGGACATATCTTGATCTCGAGTTCATAGATTGAAGAGGGTTGATCAATAGCCATACTTGAATCTGAGATCGATTGAGGTAAGAATCCCTATACATAATCATCATTGTGTATGTTATTTCTTGATTTTGCATAATTGGATTCATCTTGATGGATTTGTTATGGTTAAGATATTATTGTTTTCTTGTACGATCTTACAGCATGAGTATATTATTTGTTGCCTATATATATGTGTGTAATAATGATTGATGGTATGATTATATAAGTATGATACACTTGTCTTGATCACATTACAAACTAAAATTAATATGATGGAATCAACATATAATAATCAGATGAGAATGATATAGTTTGGACTGGGCTTGTCATGTGAAATAGCCTTTGTGGGCACATGTGAGAGAATATAATCCAAGAAAAATCATGAATATTTGATCCAAGAAAAATCATGAGAAATATGATCCGAGAAAGATCATAATAATTTGATCTGAGAAAGATCATAAAAAATCGATCCAAATAAAAGATTGTCGCATGATGTTGATTAGTCCAAAGCCAAAATGTTAAAGATTAATTAACAAACTAGAATTATGGAAAGAGGAAACAAATGTTAAGACCAGAGAAATTATTGTTGAATAAGATACTTTACCCAATGGCATGTGATGATCTATTTCTTGACCATGTGCTTGATGTATGTTTATGCTAGAGATTTATGCTTGTTATTACTTTTAAATTATAATATTATATATTGGTGTGTTGTATGGAGATTTTTACTAGGCTGTAAAGCTTACAATCCTTCTTCCATTCCTCTTTTTTTTTCTCAAAGTTATAGGATGATCAAGATTGGCTATGATTTAGATTCACGGGTGAGCAGATGAATAGATGAGCATCATTGACTTCTGATTGGATAATCGAAAGAATTAAATTAATATTTGTGCAAGTTTTATTAGTTGAAATGAAATTAGATTATTTTTATGAATTTTAAGGTTATATTAAATTTTTAAGGTCTTGTATATTTTTTAGGATACTCATGTCCTAAGGAGTGTGCGGTCATCACGTATCCGATTTAAGTGCTAGGTTCGGAACATGATAAAATAGTATCAGAGCTTAGATGTAAGATTACTAGGGACTATGACATAAGTGATATCGAAGCTTAAGATTATGATTACTCGGAATTACAACTTAAGTAAAGGTTTATGATCTCTAGGACTGTAAGTTAAGGATATTTGAGCATAAGGTTATGATCACTAAGGATATGATAGAGGCAATTCATAGAATTTGGATTTTAATGGATAATATATATTTTGGATTATAATTTGAAAGATTGATAAATTATTATCTTATTACTTTGGAAGTTATTTAGTAAATCCAAGATATTTAGTAGATTTAGATCAGAGTGCGTAGCGAAAGCATGATGATTTAAATCATATAAAATTGATTGAAAATTTTGGTTGGGGGTCAAGGATAGGATAGAAATTTGATTCATCTAAAGTTATCAACTTTGCAGTATGTTAATTTTGAGGATGAAATTATTTTAAGAAGGAAGAATGTAATAACCCAGCCATTTGGGCCTTTGAACTCGGTCCAGATTTAAAAGGAGCCAATACCCTATGTGTCATACATGAAAGAGAGAGGAAGACACCTAAAATTTATTGAGAAAAATATCTCAAGATTCGATCCATAATAAGTCTAGAATGAGATCCAGGATGATGAATGAAGTCCAACGAGATCAAGAACAGCCCAAACGGAGAAGTTATGAGCAAAAGAAGATCAAAGCGGGATAGCCGACCCTCGAGTTTGTTGGAGGGGCCCACCGATAGCCCTGGCTAGTGGTAGCACGATCCAGACCAATGGTGCATGGTGATGCTAGGCCGCCCCAGGCGCGTGGGTGTGTGCAGGCTGCACGGGCACCCAGCCTAGGAAGGGGAGCGCGGTCCACCATGTACCATCGACCTATAGGAGAACCCATGGACCAAAAAATAGATTCCCTGCTGTTTCACATGCTCCACGGCACTGTGGATCAATCATGATCCGATGGCTCTGAGAGGAGCCGATCGCGATCAGATAGTTGAAAATTAATCTAGGCTTGATTAGCATTATGGGATGCTGTTTTGCATGATCCAACGATCAAGAAAGCTTTCGATCATGATCAGATGAATGAGGAGCAATCTAGACTTGATCAGAAGCTGTGTGTGCGATTCGATGGCCCAGAAGAGAGTCAGTCATGATCTGATGGTTCAGGATTGATTTTGGATGTATTTAGGACTAGATTTCCTATTAGAATACTGTTTATGAGTTTCTAGAGTCTATATAACTCTGATTGATAAACCGTTATTGCGTTAGAGAGATAATGATGTCTTGGAGGTGCTAAGAGACTTTTTGAAAGATTTTAGATAGTTTTTATGAAGATTTTAGAACTTTTTATTGAAAGACTCTTGTATAAAGGTTGACTGAGGTACAATTATTTGTACAAGATATCGAGTGGACATATCTTGATCTCGAGTTCATAGATTGAAGGGTTGATCAATAGTCATAATTGAATCTGAGATCGATTAAGGTAAGAATCCCTATACATAATTATCATTATGTATGTTATTTTTTGGTTTTGCATCGTTGGATTCATCTTAATGGATTTGTTATGGTTGAGATATTATTGTTTTCTTATATAGTCTTATAGCATGAGTATATTATTCGTTGCCTATATATATGTGTAATAATAATTGATGGTATGATTATATGAGTATGATACACTTATCTTGATCATATTACAAACTAAAATTAATATGATGGAATCAACATGTAATAATCAGATGAGAATGATATAGTTTGGACTGACCTTATCATGTGGAATAGCCTCTGTGGACAAATGTGAGAGAATATGATTCGAGAAAGATCATGAATATTTGATCCAAAAAAGATCATGAGAAATATGATTCGAGAAAGATCATGATAATTTGATTCGAGGAAGATTATAGAACATCGATCCGAACAAAAAATTATCGCATGATCTTGATTAGTCCAAAGCCAAAAGGTTAAAGGTTAATAAACTAGAATTATGGAAAGAGAAAACGAACGTTAAAACCCGAGAAATTATTGTTGAATAAGATATTTTACCCGATGGCATGTGATGATTTATTTCTTGACCATGTGCTTGATGTCTATTTATGCCAAAGCTTTATGCTTGTTATTATTTTCAAATTATAATATTATATATTGGTGTGTTGTATGGAGATTCTTACTGGGCTACAAAGCTTACAGCCCCTCTTCCATTCCTCTTTTTCTTTCTCAGAGTTTCAGGATGATCAAAATTGGCTATGATTTGGATTCGCGGGTGAGTAGATGAATAAATAGAGCATCAATGAATTCTGATTGGATAATCAAAAAAATTTAATTGATATTTTTGTAAGTTTTATCAGTTAAAATGAAATTAGATTATTTTTATGAATTTTGAGGTTGTATTGGATTTTTAAGGCCTTGTATATTCTTTAGAATACTCTTGCCTTAAGGAGTGTGTGGCCATCACGTGTCTGATCCGGGTGTTGGGTTTGGGGCATGACAACTTATATCACAATCTCCAGTAATTATAACCCAAGCTCTCATACCACTTAAACCATAATTCCTAATGATCATTAACCTAGGCTCTGATACCATTTTAACTATCACACCCTGAATCCAAATTTAAATTAAATTAAAATTTAAAAATATAAACAGTTGCTGCATATCTATAGAGAAATATTTCTATAGACATGCAAGCATTCAAGCTATCCAAAACTTCAATCTAATACAGAATATCTTCATTTTGTCATAGATAGTAGTATAAACAAAACAACTAGCTACTACACATAACATTACTAAATTTTTAAATTTTATAATACTTATTTTAGTTACACAATATCATTAAATAATTTCTTCCTTGAGAACTATCCATCTTTTCAGACTAGCCTCTCTTCTATGCATAACTCAAAATCTCAGTCTGATCCCAAAATTAGATCTCGAAGCTCTGAAAATAATATATAAATATTTATGAGCTTCGCGGCTCAATAAGTAATAGATACACTTATAAAACAAATCAAAATCATGATGATAAGCAAATTAAATGGATAATATAAAATGCGATGTTAATATGATCAATATCAAAATCACACAGTTAAAGATGTTCAAGATGCAACTTTATACCCACTTTTCTATCATAGAAAATCAATAAATAATAAAAAAAGTTCAATATACACTTGATTTTATAATACTATATTTAGACATGGATACCCACTTCTTCTAATCTCACAACTCTTACTGTGGTACCACAATTGCCCCCAAGGCAGGGGATCTCAATCCATGTTTACTCCCCATAATGGGAACCGCAAGTCTACAATTGCTCCTCATGGTGGGAACCTTAAGTCCGAACATCAACACAATAGGACTGAGAGACAAGTGATATTTATATCAATAATTAAATATATAACTCATCTATTTTCTTTGTTATAAACTTTAATACAATTGAATACCACTTCGGTATAGCTTGATACTACCAGACATAATTCTGATACAACTTTGACTCGTACATTTTAGTAAATACCAATTATGATTTATCAAGCCTGATTTAATCATAGTATGTAGTGTTATTTATTTCAACTTATAATATTCAACCCACAATCATTCATTCATAATTAGAAAAAACTTTATGCAACATGCTATGCATATGAAATCAAATGCAATTACGATCCTTTGCATTATATCAAATGGATGAGATACATTCTCATTTAGTTCAATTTAAATACAATAAATATAAATATTACTTACCTCCAAGTACCGACAGCCAAATAATTGATCTCTAAATTAAGTTTTTCTAAGACCTAATAATTCACAATCACAACTAAATCAATAACCCACATCAATATCCTAAACTAATTCTTAGCGACGATCTTGACCTTTCTAAACCTCCAAATTTTCAGAATTTCATAATATAGGAAAGAATAAAGAGAAAGAAGATAGGATACAACACCCTCTTCTTTATCTTTTTTCCAATAATCCCAAACCATTAGTTATTTCCCCTAAGTATCATTATCCAAGTATTCCAAGATTTTATCTTCATGCCAACCCATAACTAACTCATAAATTTTATCTTTTCTAATTTAACTTACCTAATAGAGAATTATATTCACAGATTTAATTGAGGCAAAATTGATTTACCACCAAAACTAAGCATACATTTTTCCCAAATTTCTTTATTATCCTGTTTAAAATTTTTATTTTCTTTATCCATTATTGATCATTTCATCACCTATTGATTAATTTATATTTAAGATTAATTACATGCTAGAATTTTCCTAGATAATATTTAATCTCTAACTTAATTTAATTATATACTAAAACTTCTAATATCCATTTATCAATTTCTAACTAAAATTAGTTGAGATATATAAAGAAACTCTTAAACTTACCTCTTTCAGTGAAGCCTCCCTCATAGTTGCAGCACAATTCACCAAAGCAAAATAGGGAAGAAGAGGAGAAAAGGAAGAGGAAGGAGAAAATAAGAAAGAAAAAGAGAGAGGGAGAGATTTTAAGCTCTCTTCCTTTCTTTCTCTCTTTCTTTTCTTTTACTCCTGATATTCTCTCTACCCACACCCCTAGCTACCACACACACACACTCACAGCTCACACATAGGGATGGGAAGAGAGGTAAGAGGTAGAGACCTCACTTTTTTTTTCTTTCTTTTTTTTTTGTTTTCTATCCACACAATACAACACACACACACACCCCCACATAAACACTCACCCACGGAAGAGAAAGGGAGAAAGAGGGAGAACGTGGGAGATTCTCTCACACAAACACTCCCACACCCACAGTTCATCCCACGCACACACCCTTGAAGAGAGGGAGGAAGAGACAAAAGTCTCTTCCTTTTCCTTCTCTTCTCTGCCTCCCATACACAAGATGCTCACCCACACACACGCACAGATGCAGAGAGAGAGAGAGGGAAGGGAAAAGGGAAAAAGAGAGGGAGAGAGAGGGGCTGGGGAGGGAAAACATGAGAGAAAGAGGGAAAGATGGGGAGAGTGAACGAAAGAGAAAATAGGAGAGAGAGAGAGAGAGGGTGATTCGAGAGTAGCACAGGGAAGACCCATGTTCCTCTCTCACTTTCTATTTTTTTTTCATCTCTTTGTTCTGCGATGGGCACGCGGCGGCTTCCGCAAGGGGCTATGGGTCTGCGACATGCGGACCCTACATGGCATGGATTTGGATTTGGCCAGGATGGGCCAGGCCTCACATCTTTCTTCAACCATAAATTGGTAGACTTTCACATTCATAGACTCCCATCCACTCATACCATCAATAAGTAACCTTAATCATTCAACACTGAGTACATTGCCCTACAACATGCTCTCCCATTCTGAGTCATTGACACCCACAATAAACTCAGACATCCAGCTCCTTTGAAACTGTACTTCAATATCTCTGTGTCTCTTTACTACTTTAGATATCCTCATATCTACAGCCAAATGTATACAACTAGATACATGTCCCAGAAGCCAACATCAAGCACAACATCAACCATCGACTTATCCAACCTTTGCTCTTATACCAACTATCACGAGGTGAATGTTTTTCTTATCCAAACACTTGTGTGGCAACTCGACATACCACACACCAAGACCAACCATCCCGAGTCTTTTCTTTGGACATACAAATAAGTAGGTAGTACCTGCCTAGCAATTTTGTTGTACTAAAATACATACGACATCCTCAAGTGCCTGAAAGCAACCCGGCCTCTCAGATCAATCACAGTGCTCATGCGCACCTCCGTACCATAACATAAACTCTTTCTAAGAGTGCTCCATAGCTCGGCACCTTTGTGCCAACTTTAAGGCTTTGCCCCTTAACCAGGTATTACTCATCCGAGATGTCTCGATTCATAGCATACTTCCATGCCATGACATAACCACTATGCCACTGATCCACAAGCTATCAAGCTGCCTTTCAGGAATGCACTGAACAAATCTACATAGCACGACCATCCAACATCACTACTATGCATGAGGCTCAGGCAAATCCATCTCCAATACTACCTAACTAAATTGCCAAGCAAGCACACCCTACATCTCCTCGAAGCTACAATCGATCGCACACATCTGAACCCTCCCAGGTTCTATTGTCCAAGCTCCCCCATAAGCTTTTGTGCCACAATCCCAATCTTGCATCCTCAACATGTCTTTCCATCAATGGTCATACTGTTCGATAATGTTTTTAGTCTACTTGCACATTACTGTGCACTACCACAGTCCTGAGGGTTCATGGCCATACCATCTAACATCCTATGTCCATGACTTGCTTGCATATTGTGCACTATCACGATATTGGCACCAAGTCTATACATCAAGTAAATTTATTCGATCGACGGATCCTTGTATCAAGCTATCCTCTACTTGGCATAACCTTCTTGGCCATCCTTAATTCTTGGCCCAACTCTAGGGCATATACCCTGACCGATATTCCATAAGCCCTGCTTATACTCTATGACCGATCGACTCCTATGGATCTCTACAAGATACCACCCCATGATTATCACAAGACTTGCTTATTTCGTTAAGCCACCCTCTTGTCCAACTAGTCCTCTATCACATCTTCACTACACTATAGAGATCAACAACACATAGAGTAGCCCAAACAATTTCTTAAGGATAAGATCTCTCGGATATCTCTTCCTTGCACAATATAGTTAGCTTGTTCGACCAACATTACCTCAAATGCCTCCACACGAGATCATCTGGACGTGGAACCTTTGCCCTACAATCATGTCATGATGGGTCCATGCCTTATAGGCTTGGGAGGGTCAGAACCATGGCCAAAGCTTTGTGCCCCTCCTCAAATCAAGAGGAATCCTCGAGTATCCATACATATATTGATGGTCCACCACCATACCAAATATCAAGCATTTCGAGCCCTCCGATATTATGCCACGGTTATGCCGCTCCTTGGCTAACTATTACTCCTCTCAATACCCTAACAAGGCATCCGCCTAAACTCTACCCCAGGGTTCCAAAGTATCGAGGAGCATTGCAAATTTTAGCCCATGCCAAATCTTTCGAAGCACCATGCCATGCTTAAGTTGGCACCCCCTGCAACATGCCTATGGCTAAGCCCATGACACTTGGGGGAGACACGGTCTTATAGAACCTGATAAACCTAAAACTAATTTGTATAATTTTTTTTGTAACTCAACCTCATTCTGTAAATACTTAATATAAATAAAAGATGGGAGGTATGGTTGGGGAGAGTCAGGCCTGGAACAAGAATAGGAATGCATTCCAATTTCAAACAGAATGAGAATGGCTTAATCCTCCTAAAACCTAAAGGACTCACATTTCAATCTTGATTTTGATTCCAATTCTAATCACAAATCAAATACTTTGTAGGATATGGGCATTTCAATTCCCATTCCAATTCATTTTGATTTCGATTGGGATCCTAATTTTGATTCCCATTTGGATTTTTTTTCATAGGATAGAGTACTCACACAGCATGAGTATGAATGCAACCAACAAGGTCAGAGAAGAGAATATCCCTAAAAGAGTGGGGCAGTGGCAGCATCCATCCAAAGAGCTCCTACAGATTCTATGGCAACTAAGCTTGCTACCCAATCCACAGTACTATTCACCTCTTGATTGATGTGCTTGATGTCCACAAAGGTGCAACCCCCCAAAAGCCTGCTGATATTGGAAATGGCTGGTACTCTGAGATAGGGCCCACCTGCATCCACAACCAGCCCACCACCATGGCAGTCCCCCTCAATAACCACCCAATCAGCCCTAAGTATCAGTCATACATACCTGATGCCTTCTCAAGCCACACGTAGCCCCATACAAGAGACAGTAGGCTTAAAGAGATGGATTTCATTAGCATCAATGAGCCTAGAGTTAGGACCCTGAATCACAAAGTCAGCACCGCCACTGAAGGAAACCTAGCAGGGTTGTAAGCATGCTATTCAAAATTTTTTCGAAATATATAGCAGTGGAAGAAAAATTAATCTACATTAATTCTACACACACTATGATCTAATCATAAAATCCTACTCAAAATCTTTGACATATTAATATGAATCAAAAAAATAAAATACATTTGATCAACAAATCATATTTGCCGACCGATCTATGTTCAGAACATAGTACCTGTGTGCGAGTAGATGAACTCCATAATCCGAATCTACTGAAAGGCACTCTCCCATCGTGCTGCAGTTGCACACGTATTCAGCTTCTATGGTGAGTCCACATGGAGCCTGTTGGGGATAAATCCAGCTCCTGCCGAAGCCCGGCCCGATGCTCAGCATAATGTAACCAGTAGCCGCGGAAGAGCTTCGGCAGACGGGATTCAGCCGAACTCCCAGCGGCCGAGCTTCTTCCAGCAGGCCGAACTGGTCAGCTCCCGAGCTTCTTCCAACTCCCAGCGTTGAGACCAAACTTCCTGGGCGGCCGAACTCCTTCGGATTCCCCACGGTCGAACTCCTTCGGACCGACTCCAAGCGGTCGAACTTCTTCAAACTCCTCAGCGGTCGCCCCTCGATCGAACTCCTCAGCGGTCGTCCTCATCGAACTTTGGCCGACTGAGTTCCTACCAAACTCTCAAGTGTCCAAGCCTCAGTTGAAGTCCAACAGCCGGCCGAACCCCCAAACGGCCGAGCTTCGGATTCTCAGCAGTCGAACTCTTCAGCGGACGAGCCTTAGCTGCATACCTCCAGCCAGACGCCTATGGGAGCCGAACTCCCTCCTATCTTCCTCTTCAGGAGCCCGAACTCCTCCGAAATGGGCACACGACGAAGGCCTTCAACCCTTCATTCGGCAAGCTCTGCAACCATCACCATCAGTCAGTCCGCCGCACCATCAGTCAGTCCACCGCGGCGATAGCGACCCACTGTCAGGCGGCGATGGCTGTCACCCTCAATCCGCCGCACACGGCACCATCCCGTGAGACTGACTCCGCCGAACCTCGAGCGGCCCGCCAGCACGCGGCTGCAGTTGTCACCATCAAGCTCCACTATATAAAGGACCCTCCCGACACGCTAAGGCTAAGCTCTCTGACTCTCTAAGCTCTCTGAACTCTCGACTCTCTAAGCTCTCCTCCTCATCTCTAAGCTCCGGAACTCATTCCGAGCACTCCATTACTGTTGGCCGAAAACTAACTTGACCGTCGGAGGGTCCTGCCGGAGCCACCACCCCACCGGTTCCGGACGGGACTTCGTTTTGCAGGTCCCCGGCGGCGACCTCAGCGGCCTCGACTCCGGCGACCTCCGGCGAAGACGGATTTCTGCACCAACAGATTGGCGCTAGAAGGAAGGGCCTGAACCTTCGAGGTTCCCTTGTTCTTAAAGGAGTGCTCGGCGACGATCTTCCTCTTCCGCTCCGGATCTCTCCTCTTCCCTCTTCAGGATCCCTTTTCTGGAAAAAGGAATGCCCCCCAGAAGAGCCTCGACCCGGACGGTCGGCGGCCTCCGCGGCCCGATCCCGTTCGGGTCCGTCCGCTCCCACTCCGGCCCCGGCAACCCGGGCTCACCCTGTAGCCGCGGTGGATGCGGAACAGTTCAACCTGCTTGCCCAGCAGGTCCGTGATCTGACGGAAGGCAGTGCAGGCGGTGCAGGCCATGCATTCGCGGACCCCGGCACCCACTAGATCGGCGCGGGATTCCCCAGAGCCCTGGGGCCCAGTCCAAGGGCGACCGATGTGGGCTACCCGACCTCCAATCCCCGGAAGAGAAGGGCAACCGGCGAAGAGCCTCAGCTCGGATCCGCGGCTCGACCCAGGGAGAGGCTTCGCACCCTTACTGCGAGAAAACCTTGGGGATCAAAGATCGCGAAGATCTCCTGGATCAAAGGCTCTTAGAAATGAGCCGGCGTATCGAAGAGCTTCGTCACGCTCCCCCTCACACGGTAACGACGTCTGCACTGACCCCCCTTTTTCACAGAAAATCATGCAGGAGCCGGTCCCGCCGAACTTCAAGCTCCCACAGTTTGAGAAGCTACGATGGGACCACTTCGATCCGGTCGACCATTTGGAAGCCTTTCCGGACCACGATGCTGCTCCACGGCGCTGCCAGATGCCATATTGTGCCGGGCCTTCCCCTCTACCCTTAAAGGGAGCTGCCAGGAATTGGTACTCGGCGCTCAAGCCGAGTACCATCTTATCTTTTGACCAGATGAGTCAACAGTTCGCAGGCCCACTTCATCAGTAGCAGGCGGCCGAGCCGAGGTTCGGATTCCCTTGATGGCCATCAGGCAAAAGGAGGGGGAACCCATCCGGGCTTATGTCACCCGGTTTAACGCTGCCGCGCATTGGAAGTCCGAAACCTGGACCCATCAGTCGCCATGGCCGCCCTCAAGGGCGGCCTCCGGAAGAAATGACTTGTTGTTCTCCCTGGAAAAGAAGTATCCAAGGAATTTCGCCGACATGCTTGCTCGGGCTGAAGGATACGCCCGGGCAGAGGAGGCCTTCAAGGCCAGGGATGACGAAGCCGACGGCAAGCGGCGAGCTGAAGGGCCGAGCAGGTCCACCGAGGAAGAGAAGCGGAGTAAAGCTCGGCGGCGCTCCCGGACTCCTCCCGGTCATTGGCGGACCCGAACTCTCCAAGGGAACCCGAGGTGGGGAAGCCCAGAAGGAACAGCGCGCCGAGGTTCTCCTCAGCGCATCGAAGCTCTCCCCGACAAAGGTTCCGCAACTACGCCCCCCTCAACACTCCTCGAAGGCCCAAGTGCTGATGGAAATCGGGGAACAGCTTCCGAGGCCGGACCAGGAATGCGTTCCCGACCCAGCAAACGCGACCCCAACAAGTTTTGCCGCTATCCATCGCGACCACGGCCACGACACCGAAGAGTGCATCCAGCTCCGAGACGAGATCGAAAAGCTCGTCAGGCGAGGTAGACTCGGCCGATTCCTGCAAAGGTACCGGCCCGAAGAGCGAAGGGGAGCGGCTAAGGGCGGTACCATCGGGTAGGGAGAGCTGCAGGAAGGTCGGCCGCCCCTTGGCGTCATCAACACTATCTCAGGGCAGCGAAGAAGCAGAGGATCGCAGAGCCCGTGGCCTTCACCGAGGAGGGCGGTCCGGGGAATCCAATTTCCACACAGTAATGTGGTTGTAATTTCCTTAAATATCGCTGACTACGATGTACGCTGCATTTTGCTAGATAACGAAAGTTCGGCCGATGTATTGTCCTACGATGCCTTCTTAAAAATTATCCCTGCCCGACGACCACTTGGAGCCGATAAATTCTCCGCTGGTAGGGTTTACCAGCAACACCATACCAGTCCGAAGCCTGCTCCGAAATCGGGGAGGCCAGCGCGAGGTAGAGGAGGTCGTCTGGACCCCGGAACTTGCTTGCCCGAGGGAGCTCCGAGGAACAACGCCCCGATCTTGACCCCTACAAACGAGAATGCGCTGTCCGCGAACTTCCCTTTCGGTAAAATTCTCTCCCTCTGAATAATATTATTCTGGATGCGAAAACTATGCGATGACAGGGAAAGCAGCAGTCAATAATCGCCGTATTAGGAACATGAGGAGAACCTCGTCCTAACACGAGCAACAAGCTCGGCTGCAGGAGATAAGATCTCCCCCGAGCGCGCACCTCGGCCGCAAGAGATAAGATCTCCCCCGAGCGTGCGGTTTTACTTCGACTGCAGGAGATAAGATCTCCCCCGAGTGAAGCTCGGCCGCAGGAGATAAGATCTCCCCCGAGCGCGCACTTCAACCTCGGCTAGAGATAAGATCTCTCCCGAGCGACCGTGAACAACCTCGGTTAGGAACAGGAGGAGAACCTCGTCCTAACGTGAGCACAACCTCGGCTGCAGAAGATAAGATCTCCCCCGAGCGCGCACCTCGGCCGCAGGAGATAAGATCTCCCCCGAGCGCGCGATTTCACCTCGACTGCAGGAGATAAGATCTCCCCCGAGTGTAGCTCGGCCGTAGGAGATAAGATCTCCTCCGAGCGCACACTTCAACCTCGGCTAGAGATAAGATCTCTCCCGAGCGATCGTGAACAACCTCGGTTAGGAACAGGAGGAGAACCTCGTCCTAACGCGAGCAACAAGCCTCGGCTGCAGGAGATAAGATCTCCCCCGAGCGCGCACTTCGGCTGCAGGAGATAAGATCTCCCCCGAGCGCGCACTCCAACCTCGGCTGCAGGAGATAAGATCTCCTCCCGAGGGAAGCTCGACCGCAGGAGATAAGATCTCCCCCGAAGCGCGCACTTCGACCTCGGCCACAGAGATAAGATCTCCCCGAGAGAAGCTCGACCGTAGGAGATAAGATCTCCCCCGAGCGCGCACTCCAACCTCGGCTGCAGGAGATAAGATCTCCCCCGAGGAAAGCTCGGCTGCAGGAGATAAGATCTCCCCCGAGCGCGCACTTCGACCTCGGCCGCAGGAGATAAGATCTCCCCCGAGGGAAGCTCAACCGTGGGAGATAAGATCTCCCCCGAGTGAAGCTCAACCGTAGGAGATAAGATCTCCCCGAGCGCGCACTTCGAAAGGAGATAAGAACAGGAGATAAGAGAAATAAGATCTCCCTATAAGATCGAGCACCTATGCGCCACGACAACCTCGGCCGCGGAATAGGAGGTCCCCCCGAGTCAACTTCAGCTGATGGAGACAATGTCACCCCCGAGGAGCTCAACTCCGACCTCGACCGCAGGGGGCGAGATTTACTTCGGCTTCAACATCAGCTTCATCGACTTTAGCTGGGAACGAGTTCCATTCCAACTCCAAACATCAATTGGAGAGGAGGCCTCCCCCAAGCCTCAGCTTCAACTTCAGCGTCAACCTTGGCTGGAGAAGAGACCTCCCCCGAGCTTCAGCCGCGACAAACGCGGGGCCTGGAAGAAGACTTCGGCAGTCGCCCGTTTTGGTACTCCCTTCCTTCGAATTTTTGAACTCGGGAGTGGGGGGGCTACTGTTGGGGATAAATCCCGCTCCTGCCGAAGCCCGGCCCGACGCTCAGCCTAATGTAACCAGTAGCCGCGGAAGAGCTTCGGCAGACGGGCTTCAGCCGAACTCCCAGCGGCCGAGCTTCTTCCAGCAGGCCGAACTGGTCAGCTCCCGAGCTTCTTCCGGACTCCCAGCGTCGAGACCGAACTTCCTGGGCGGCCGAACTCCTTCGGACTCCCCACGGCCGAACTCCTTCGGACCGACTCCAAGCGGCCGAGCTTCAATGAAGTCCTCTCAGCGGCCGAACTCCTCAGCGGACGGGCTTTAGAACTCCAAGGAGGATCCCGAACCCCAGCGGTCGAGCTCAGGTCTCAGCGGCGAACTCCTCAGCGGTCACCCCTCGGCCGAACTCCTCAGCGGTCGCCCTCATCGAACTTCGGCCGACTGAGCTCCTACCGAACTCTCAAGTGTCCAAGCCTCAGTTGAAGTCCAACAGCCGGCCGAACCCCCAAACGGCCGAGCTTCGGATTCTCAGCAGCCGAACTCTTCAGCGGACGAGCCTTAGCTGCATACCTCCAGCCAGACGCCTATGGGAGCCGAACTCCCTCCTATCTTCCTCTTCAGGAGCCCGAACTCCTCCGAAATGGGCACACGACGAAGGCCTTCAACCCTTCATTCGGCAAGCTCTACAACCATCACCATCAGTCAGTCCGCCACACCATCAGTCAGTCCACCGCAGGCGATAGCGACCCACTGTCAGGCGGCGATGGCTGTCACCCTCAATCCACCGCACACGGCACCATCCCGTGAGACTGACTCCGCCGAACCTCGAGCGGCCCGCCAGCACGCGGCTGCAGTTGTCACCATCAAGCTCCACTATATAAAGGACCCTCCCGACACGCTAAGGCTAAGCTCTCTGAACTCTCGACTCTCTAAGCTCTCCTCCTCATCTCTAAGCTCCGAAACTCATTCCGAGCACTCCATTACTGTTGGCCGAAAACTGACTTGACCGTCGGAGGGTCCTGCCGGAGCCACCCCCCATCGGTTCCAAACGGAACTTCATTTTGCAAGTCCCCGATGGCGACCTCAGCGGCCTCGACTCCGACGACCTCCGACGAAGATAGATTTCTGCACCAACAGAGCCTTTGGTCCTGATCAGCCCCTTCGGAGTGTTAGCTTCTCATCGGGGCCTTCGATAGTCAATCTCCATCAATTTGATCGACGGTTCCCTTCTAGATCTTCTGGATGCTCCAGAATGCCAGAAAATGATCTGTGGAGGTTAACGAGATGGTGATGAAAATTTGATGGAGATCTAGTACTCACAACGCTCAATCTTTCCATCCAAAATCTAGAGTCCCAACTCTAGGATTCTACACTCACCCATAATGATCTTGACCCTCTTCTCTCTTCAGAAAATCTCATGCCAAAAGAGATCGCCCCTTTCTAATTTCTATCTCACAGAAATCTCTCACAAAAACTCTCTCTTCCTCATGCATACCCCTCTCAAATTTCTCGCACATCTAAATGCACGCCCATAAAAGAATCCCATTTTAAAATGGATGACCTGAGATGGTAGGATAAGGATTGGAGGTTAGGAGGTTTCAACCTCTTAACTTGAATTCAAATGCTTCTTATCCCATTCCTACGCCCACATAAGTGAGAAGCACGTAGAAGGACTCTCCTTCTGTGCGCCTCTCTCTAGGAAATCATACAAAAATGTGCAACAAAAGGAGAATGGCATAGGGAGTGGATAAGGCATAGGGAGTTAGGAGGTTTGAACTTTTAACCAACCAAGTTGAATTCAAAATTCAACTTAGTTTGAACAGATCCAACCCTTGGATCATGTCAAAAGCAAAAAGATGGAGGGAGCAAACTCTCCTCTAGCTTGGAGAAATTCCATGCACAATCATAATGTGCGTGGAGAAAAAGAATGGGTCAAAGTACCATGGTGCAGGGAGATTTGATTCAAAAATCAAAAACCATTTGACTTGGTCTAAATTGGTTTCATCCAAACCAATTTATCTGGACTCAATTAGATCAGGTTAAATCCAACCAAATTAGGCTTAACCCAAACCAATAAACTTCTAATCAAATTAAAAATTAATTAGATCCATCTTCTGATCATATCAGGGTTGAATCTTCCATAGCGATTAGATCATCACATGATCTGATCAGATCAAACTTAATTGAATCAAATTTAATTTGACTTGATCAATTCCTCATCGCTCAATCAAATTGAGCTAATCGATAATCTAATTGCTAATTAATCCTCCAATAACAACCGAGTCCCAATCCAGTGGGACATCCAGTCATGATTAGCCATCAGATCAGATAGAAAACTTCTATTGTGTGTGACCCCATAGATTCAAATCCTAAGCCGATAGCATAGGAATTAATTTTTTGTACCAATCAATATGATCATCTAACAATGGTACCCGATGTCTAGATATGTCAAATAATTGTAATGCAACATCGACGAACCTATGACATATGGTTACCGTATAATTTATCCCCTTGACTATGATGCTCATAGGATGATCTAAGATTAACTGCAAATCCTAAAAATTTATTCATATTGTATTTCAAAATTCAACATCCATCATGTAGACTACTTTGATCGAGGATTTGCTAAATTGAAATACATCGATGTACTTACTCCAACACTTGAAGGGGTCAATCCCATCTTGACTTATGCACTGACAAATCAAGTATTTGACTGCACCCAGTAGCCTTTCATCACTGAATTAGAAATTCGGATAGTTCGATACCTAAGTATAGTGAGTTACTTGTAAGTCACCATGGTGATTTCAGGTCTAAGAGACACATACCCATATCCTTCACGAGCAATCTTGGTAGAAGAGAGCTCCGCAGTTGGATCATAATCAGTAAAATATACTCCTATATTTTACCTGCATGCCATAACAGTATCATCATGCTTCTTGGTTAAGAGGACAACCAACACTTATAGCACACAACAACCTACTCTTGATTAACATTGTCGTCCTAGGTAATAACGAATCATTTGGTCGCAATCGGTTTAAGGACTAAACGACGAATCTTTCTTTGTCGAGTCTAAATAGTCCTAAGAACTTTATCATAAAGAGTTCATTATAAAAAAGATGTACAAAGTGATGAAATTGTCAGAATAATAATTTTATTCAATTAAAATTCAAGTATAAATTACATTTAGCTCGATCATCTACAACCTAAATGATTGACTTTAGGATACATTTTCCAACAGCCACTACTACCAACCACATTATCATCGAAGTTGATCTTAAGCTAACTTGGGGTTGAGGGCTTTGAGGTAATAAAGACTCGATGAGGCACTGGATGAGTAAGGGGGGGAGTCCTAGATGTCTTGAGTCAATAGATCGAACTAGTGGCTAGGTGGTCAATGATCTCAGTGGACTGGATGATGGCCCGCTCCAAAATGAACCT
Organism: Cocos nucifera; assembly: GCA_006176705.1. Lineage (NCBI taxonomy): Eukaryota > Viridiplantae > Streptophyta > Magnoliopsida > Arecales > Arecaceae > Cocos > Cocos nucifera. The sequence continues at coordinate 950,975 of QRFJ01000618.1, forward strand.
TAGCAACTGCCACCTCACCTTAAACACACCACTATTTCAGGCCAACCAAATATGATAGGAGACATAGACTAGAAAGTCTAGAGGCCTCAGCCCTATTGCTCTATCTCAAGGCCTCCATGAAGGTCTAAATCAACTCACCAAACTTGAACATAGCAGGGAGGAAGATGGCCTGCCTCCAAACATGAGCAGCTCTTGAGTAGAGGAGGGCATGCTCCTACTGTCTCATCATCCAGACCGCACCCAGGAAAAGAGGGCGGAACATTCATCCCCCAGACTCTCAATAAGGCTCGGGTAGGAAGGCAGCTTCAAGTGATCTTTCAAAGGAATAGGCTTGCTCTCGGGTGAACCCTAAGCCTTGAGATTCAAGTACCATCCAGCCTCCTAGATAACTCACCCCTGTAGAGATCATATAGCTCCTTAGCCACCACCCACGAGGTGCACAAAGTCCTCCAAACCCTAATGCCTGGGCCACCATTGTTAGGTATCGCTAGGAAAAGCACCCTCTATGCTAGCTGATCCCCAAATTAGCGGGCCATCTGCTCCCTGTCCCATCCTCTCCCCCCTTCCTAGAGTAAGTCTTGAACCTGCCTCAACTCTCTAATCTTTACATTGATGCAAGTCGACCACCGGCACAATAGTAGGTCGGCCACTCAACTATCCTTAGTGATGTCCATAGACTGCCCATCATCCACCCACCAAGTGGTCAAGGCTAGAACCTTTTTGGCGCATGAGAGCAGATCTCCTTTGACATGAAGGAGCAGCACTGAGTGATATGAATATCCTCCTCAGTGGTCCACACACCATACCTCATACACATCATGATGCTCCAAAAACTACTGGCTGAAGAAGGAATTTTGGTAGCATATCGGGCTATCAGAGCCTCCCGATGCATCTCCAAGGACTATTTACTAAGCTTCTTCTTATTGATCGATTGATAGATAACCTTCCAAGCTAAAAGATGCACCCCACACCTGTCAAGGTGCGAGCCCTATAGGAAGTTCCTGAATAGATGCTCAAGCTTCTGAAGGAAAGCCCTCGAGACAATGTTGTTAGATAAGAGATACATAGGGATAGAGGTGAGAACATATCTAATTAATGTCACTCTTATTATCATGGATAGTGCTCTAGCCTACCAACCCTCTATCCATTCCTAGATTGATACCACCATGTCGATACATTTAGTCCTTTGGAGGCTTCACCCAATGATAGGGACACCTAGGTAGTGCATGGCCCTAGTGTGCTCCTTGATCCCTGGAATCTCCCTAATTGCTTGCTTGTGTCAAGCATTAGGCCTAGAGCTAAAGTAAATTGCTAACTTAAGGAGGTTCACCTTCTATCCAGACTCAGCACAATTCTCCTCTAAAATCCTTCTAAATACCATTGCATTCCAGATAGAGGGCTGGCCTAATAGAAGGCAATCATTTGCAAATAATAAGTGTGAAACTGGTTGGATCTTTGGGGCCTACATGTAGGGATCCATCATTTCCCCAGATATGCAGCCCCTAAGGCATGAGAGAAGGCATCGGCACTAATAATGAACAGGTAGGAGGACAAGGGACAACATTGATGAAGGCCCATAGTGAAGTGGAAGAAGTTTGTCCGCTTGCCATTGTTCGAAATAGAGAAGGATGGTGCCTGAATACAACCCATGATTCAACTGATCCAGCAACTATAAAACCAAAGCTCAGTAGGACACGATAGAGAAAATCCCAATACGTCTAGTCATAGGCTCTTTTCATATTTAGCTTAATAGCTATAAGACTACATCAGGTCGGGGCTCTTTGTAGGTCATGCATAAACTCTTAGGCAATTAGAATATTATCGGATATTCTATGGCCACCTACAAATGCCCCCTGCTTAGGGCTGATCAAACAGGTTGAAACAGGCTTCATCCTGCCCATCAAGATCTTCACATATACCCTATAGAGAGTGTTGCAAAGACTGATAAGCCTGAAGTGATCGATTAGGCTTCAAAGCATCCTGCCTCTTTGGCAGCAAAGTGATAAAGATTTGGCAGCAAAGTGATAAATATTTGCTTCCAAGAAGCTGGTATCGAAGCAGTGGCGAAGAACTGCTAGATTGCCTCTATTATCTCATGCTGGATAATAACTCAATCATGCTTGAAGAAAAGAGAAGAAAAGCCATTATGATTGGGCACTTTGTCCTCAGCCAAAGCCCAAAGCGCCTTTTGGATCTCATCATCAGATACTGCGGCAGTCATGACAGCATTCTCCAAAGCGAAGACCCGATGGGCCCGAGGGGGAGTCGAGAAAGGCCCAGTACCCCTAGCCCCACTATCTATCTCGATAGCTGAGTATCTCCTATTTGACATCATCTTCACTACCAATCAATTAGCCCTCAACATCCGTCAGACATTAGATTTGGTCCCTATGCCTTATGATAATCATCATTTAGTAAAAAAATTTAGTGTTCCTGTCATCCTCTCAAATCCACTAAATCATTGACTTCTGCCATCATAAGACCTTCTGTTGCCTAGCAGGGAGTGGTACAAAAAGAGATGCCCCAGAGCTTGGCAAGGTTGTTAGAGGACAGCCCATCAACCCTCTTCTCCCTGAGCTGGAGTTCGATGATGGAAGGCTCAATCTCCTCCCATCTTCTAAAAATGTTACCCATCTCTATTTAATTCCAACCTTGAAGCCTACACCTCATCAACTTCAACCTATAGATAATTCGGTATATAAAAAGTTCTTAAATTAAAAGTCTTCAAACCTTTCAAACGCATAGATTTAATAACTAAAATTTTTCATATTCAAAATAACAATGATAAAAAAAAGTAAAATCTACAGCAATAGGAGCAATCCTTGGTAAATAGCATATCTTGAAATGCTAAATCCGATGGATCACGATAAAAATCTTATCGATTCATTTTTAGATTTTAGATTTATCCTGATTCTTATATCATCTTATATCATCAAGATTCACGGATCCATTCTTTACAATAAATTTTAATTTAATATTATTAGAAGATTTTTATTTTTATTTTTTTTTTTTTTTTATTTTTATTTTTATTTTTTTTTTTTTTTTTTTTTTTTTTTACAGAACGTTAATTTAATTATTAAAATCATCCGCAATCCAAAAAGAAAAGTCCAAATCAATCAATCTAGTCACCTCCCCGCGCCATCCTCGGTACTCAATGCTAGGCACCCGGTAAGAGCCGCACACAACCCGTTCTTGCCTTTCCGCGGAACGACCGTCGCCGCTCGTATATTCGCAGGGAAAAGTTGCCGCTTAAACTCGTCCTGGCGGAGCATCGGAAATCCGCCCGGAATAAAAAGCCCTAGCGCAAGGCTCCGGCCACCGCCTTCGCCCCTCGCCCCGCACCCACCGCTCCTGCCCCACCCCCCAACCCACCGGGATGGCGTCCGCTGAGCAGCCCCCGAAGAAGCGCAAGCACTACGACGCTTTCTCGGAGCCTCCGAACCCTTCTCCCCACCAGAACTTCGCCTCTCCGGCCCCTCCTTCTCCCGCTCCTCCTCCTCCGCCAGCGGCTCCGCCGCCTCCCCCGTCTCAGGAGGAGATTCTCCGGAAGCGGAGGAATAGGGAGGAGATACGGAACCTATACGAGTGCTATCGCCGAATCACGTTCTGCGTCGCCGAGAAGGACCCCCGTCTCATGCCCGACCTCGAACAGGCCTATCTGTCTCTCATCACCGCCTCTAGAGGTTAGATCTCTCCTCTTTGTTCTCGTTCTCTCTATTTCTTGTTGTACTAAACAAACCCTAAAGCTACTAAGTAAAGAATTGGGTATAACACTACTAGAACGTGATGGGAGGACAAGAATCGGTGAGCCCTTATGGGCTAGGAATAATTCATGGAATCTGGATTAGGATTTTGATAGGAATCAATTTTCTTTTGATTGCATTGGTGTCCCGTTTGCCGCTCCCTGTTGCAGTGTCTGGCATATGCCTTTTTCGGGAGATCCTTGGCTTACTTCTGAGTGAGATCTGTAAAGTAGATTTTTTGCTGGTGTGGGAGTGAAAATTCCCTCATTAGGGTGCTGAACTGGTGGCTTTGGCAGGGTGGAGCTTTTTGTGGTCTTAATTATAAGTGCCCTAACATCTTTACCAGGCGGCGGATTTCTGGAGGTCTATTATGATTATTACCGGTAGAACACCTCTATTTACTGGCCTTAGTGCTTGATCAGAGTGGACATTAAGCGAGATAACGCTAATTGCTGCAAGCTGATGGGCAAGTTCTCTAATATATCTGATAATTGATTTCCTAGCTTACTATTTTCCACTTAGTAGAACTGATTTACGCCTCCAATGGTCAGTATAGTTTTCTTGTTAAATTAAAGAGATCATTGACAATGCTTGCAGTTGTGGCCCTTGAAACCACGTGAGGATCAGTCTCCAAGATTGGTGCCTGGATTCCAAGGTGAAAGGACTTGGGGTTTTTACTAATGCCAATCAGAAATAGAATATAAAATAACGGAAAAAAGGAGGGAAAGGGATATTCCATAGCTTTTGGGGGTTCAAACCTCTAAAGCCTTAGGCTATGTCTTAAATGATTTCTTGAATATATGGCCTGTAGGACGTTGCAGTATCTAGGGTTTATAGTTCCCTGTCTTAATAAGATAAGGGGAAAAAGTAAATAGGAAACATTGTTGGTCACTCTTGCACTTAAAAAGTAAAGAAGCATTTGTGTGCGAATTTTTAATGGATTGAAATTCTGAAGCAAGACAACTCCTTCGATAAATCAGACCCAGAATAAGAAAACCAGATACTAAACCGATCAGGTTGTTGGATAGGCCTAGATAGAGGAAATAGTTTGTCCATGGATGAGTTTTTAACTGCCAATAAGGAAAATGAGGTTGTTCATTCATTTTAATGGAAATATCACTTTCATTTGAGATGTAAGCTGGAGGTATGCACTTTTGATATATTAAAGGCCTTTACATATTTTTCAGAAGATGAAGCAATGCTGTGGTGACTAATGTAACGATAGACAATCATAATAATTAATCTGAGTTTGATAGAAATGTCAACCCTGGTGGATATGTCGCCAAGCACATTGTGCTTTTTTTTTTTTTTTTTTTGAATAGGGAAAGTTACTGAGGGCCTTAGTGTTTGTAATTGTGCTATTGCTTTATAGAAACAAATCATTTGAAGAGAACTTGGTCCCAATTCATTCAGTTTGGCCATACAAATGGTGTTTTAGTTGACATATTTATTTTAGTGACTTTGGTGTATGTGTGTGAATCATTATTAGTTTCATAAAGGTGGTAATAGTTATAAACTGAGTGAGGACCATTAATAATATTCATAATAATTGCTATTTTGGGACTGAGCATTGGTGTAATGGTAAAGTTGCTCTATCATGACATGGGTGTCCTGTGTTCGAAAACCTAGAAACAGCCTCTTTGCATGCAAGGGTAAGGCTGTGTGCATCTGACCCTTTTTAGACCTTGCAGTGGCCGGAGCCTTATGCATTGGGTTGGTCTTTTATAATAATTGCTATATTCTTTGGTGTCTCTTTGATTTGGACTGGTTACCTTTAAATCTGAAACTTACATCTTTTGTGTTTAAAGGGATTCTCCGAAATCCTGGCTCGAGTAAGATCATTTGGGTGGCTTTGTAATATTATCATAACTTTTAGTTGTTTATTTGCTGATCCATGAGTTGACATCATTTGCCTTAGGACTATAAAAAATCATAACTTGTATTGCTGAATGTGGTTACATCCTTCAATAATATGTTCTGCTCTTGCTGTATGATGTGAATTTCTTTCATTTAGTATGATATATGAAAATATATAGTTTAAAGATGATTCTTGTGGAAAAACTAGGGTGGCCCAATGCACAAGACTCCTGCCATTGTAGGGTTTGGGGAGGGTCAGGTGTTTGCAACCTTACTTCCATGAGCAGAGGGATTGTTTTCATGTCTCGAACTTGTGACCTCTAGATTCCAATGGAGTACCATTGCACCAAGGCTCACCTGCTATTATTATAAGACGTGTGATGGTGCGCCACATACTCTTGAGAGCCTTTTTTTTGGCTTGTTCAATGGCTTATGTTGGGAAGTTAGTGATCAGAGAATTGGAGGAATTGATTCTACTTTCATTTTTTTAAAGTTGTTTAAGGTAAAGCTGGAAGCTTATTATTGGACTTCTATGACATAGGTCCTCTAGGAATTGAAATTTTGAACTTAACAGTTTAGGGGACAATATATATCCATTTTTGTGTGCCATCTCAAATTTTTGTAACTTCTTGCTAGGCCCTTGGATGCTCATTGAAATGTGATGTTTGGAGTTACATTGGATAGAAAGGCATTGTACAAGCTGAGGTTTGAAATAGTTTTGTGATTAAAGCATCAAGCAAAATCACTAGTGATCTGTTTAACTTGCCACTCTATGTGAGTTGGGTTGAATATTTTTTACTGATTGCAATGGTGGCCTGCATGTGCTTGAACATAAATGGTAGATAAGAGTCAACAAATAGACACCGATAGCTGAACTTGGGAAAGGGATGGCCAGCTAGAGTTTAGGAAAGGTGTGATCAGACCTAAGTTTGTCTCTTTACTAACCTAAGAGAGGGGAACCATTTTGGTAGTTGAGATAAAAGATCAAAGACCTTTACTTTATTTCTCTCCCTCCCTCCCTCCCTCCCTCTTCAAGATAAGAACAGGTAGAATCCCAGGGATAGGGTAGAACTGAACCCACGTCTTTGGTATTAAAGCAAGGGACTTTACCAACTAGGCCAGTTGGCACCTCTCGATCAATGATCTTTATGAATATCTTAAAATAACTTCTTCTTTTTTTTTTGTTTTGAAACGTAGGGAGCTAATATATAAAGACCACAAGGATCTCAAAAGAATGAAAGCTCATTAAAATTGATGCTCAAAAAATACTACTTCTCACCATAGTTTTTAAGCAATAGAATTGTTGTCGAATGGATAAGGTGTGTAGGTATTTAAAAGGTATTGGATGATTTACTTACGTCTTGCAATTTTGAGAGAAGTTTCATGTAGGTGTATGGTTTATGAAGTTGGATGGTAAAGAAAGTTCCAACACAAAAAATTACCATGATGAGGATGAGGGTGCTCGACATATTTTGTCATGAAAATAGGCACAAGATGAAGAATAGTATACTAGAGAAGGTATAGAAGTTGCATTGATTGAGGAGAAAGAGGGGAGAATTGATTTAGATGGTATATGCACATAAAGACAAAAACAAATGCCATAGTACAAGGAGGTGCATGAAATTCCCTAAGGGCCATGAAAGAGGATGGGAACCTAAAATAACATGGTGAAAGTTGTGATGATAGATTTTGAATTGCTTGCTGTGAGAACAAGTGCAATTCTAATGGAGATGCTTGCAGGAGAAGGATTTTTTAGAGCTGACTTGGAGTAGTCGGGGTTGGGGCAATGCTTGTGGGCTAAGTTTTATGGTTTCACTTTTGAGATATGGAACTCAAAGCCTAGAATGTTACCTTGGCACATTATAGAATTTTTTTGGCAAAATATCATGGTATGATGGAAATCCTCAAGGAAGTTGACAGCAGGTCGTTATTGGACAGCTTGACAAGGAGAACTGCAAGTTTATAGGTGGAAAAATTAATCATTCAGCTTTCTTAGGGTTCCCAGCTGCTCGACAATTAATAATAAAAAGTGCCTGTTGCTTTCAGAAGTTCAACTACACACACACACACACACACACACACACATGCATATTAACTTCTACTTAGTTCACAGCATCATTCATTTGCATTACCTTTTTAAATGGTTTTCAAAGTTGTTCTGCTGACCATTTTTGGTTATGTGCTACTGTTTTGCTGGCTTTATAGGTTGCACAAGTGTCCAACGAATTGTAGCTGAGCTTATTCCTCGATATGCTTCATACTGCCCTACTGCTCTTGAAGCAGCAGTTAAAGTGTCCATCAATATGTATAATTGGAGCTTGGCTATAATAATGAGAGGAGAGGATGTAGATGGGGTGGCATTCCAGACTGCTAAGGCATGCATTTTTGGGTTAGTTGATATATGTTGCACAGCATCATATGAGGCACCAACATCATCTGTCATCCGGGGCATCTGCAATGCAGTTTTCCTAAATGTTCTTTCCTTTTTCACTTCAACTTTTGAGGGCAAGGATATCTATCAAATAGGTAGTAAGGAAATTCTAAAGCTGCAAGAACCGATGGAATTCTTTTATGAGCTGAAGCAGGAGCAAGTAGATGACAAAGAACCTGCTTTACATAAATTATTTGAACTTCGAGTACTTAGCTTGCTCGGCATATTTTTTTCTTTTCCAAAGAATTTACTTGCAGCTTGTTTTGAGCTCTTTGTTTCTGGTAAAACTGATGTTGTCCTTCATCAAAGAGTGCACTATTTTCTGAGGCAGGTGACAACACATCTAAATATTGATGAGACGAATCATGACTTGGTGAAGACACTTGATGGGACTTCACTATGCACAGATTCAGCAGAGCCTGGCACAAATTGCAATGCAAAATCTGTAGCAAATGAGAATACCATGCCAGAAAAATCATTACAACAATCTAACAGCTCGTTTATGGGAATGGTAATGCCTGAACAGTGTTGATTATCTTCACAAAACCTGTGGATTACCTATCTTCTTGTTCTTGGTTTACATGAGGTATCTGTGCCTATTATTCTCACCATTCAACCAGCCAATTTCAACTTGGGGACTCTTACCTCAGACTAGCTTGTGTTTTCGTTTTCGTGATTTACACTACTAATCGATTGAATGAAACATCAAAAAATTCATATTTTGCTTTACAGTCTATTAGGCATGGATCATGGTAATTTGCTTAGAATTTAGTTCTCTGTTTTGTTATAAGTGTGTGTGCATGAATGCCTGCATATGCAGGCATGAGCATGGGCACGTACTTATGCATGTCATGTGTATTAATTTTAGATGATATAAATGAAGCAATTGTTTGAATATGACATATTTCATCTGGGGTGTAAATAGTACTCGTGATATAGGTATTTATTGGAGTTGTAACTAACCATGAAGCTTTTATCTGGACAAGTTGCTTGTATGTGCTTAAGAAATTTATGTAATTATCGACCTCTGGAATTTGATATTTTATTAGATTCTTTGATGTATGTATTTTAGTGATGAAGTCTCATCATGCATCTATTAGCGTTTGCAATCAACCTACACTAAGAGTTAAATTTCACATTATATCAATCTGCTTTTCTTGCAAGCACTATCATTTCCAGTCAAAATCACATTGCATGAACAATAAATAAATAATTTCCTGTTAAATAGATCTTTATTCAAGAAGCTAAAGTATCTATATTCTTCTATGTCATATCTGGCATTGGTAAAAGTTGCTATTTTCTTTCTTTCTTTTCTCTTTTTAGTGTATTGGCATGAGATGATTCATCTACCTGGCTTTCTTTACTTCCTGTTATTCAATTGGGCGAAGACCGAGCTTCTACTGTTACGTTCTTTTGTGTGCTGTTCAGAAATACATTTCCTTGTTGTCCTTAAGAAGGCTTCGTATCTCTTGATACATGAAGCATAAGAACCCTTCCATTACACATCTGTGTTTTGCTAGGCATGGGGAGAGTTCTGCAAATCCACATTTAGTTTTTCTCTTTGGCCATCAAGATTGATCTGCAACATTTCTGTGCTAAAGAAAAGTAGAATATCATCTGTTGAATTTTAGACCTCTTTGTTTCAAAATTAGATTTTTTTAGTTATCAGTTTTTCCCCCCAAGTCTGTTCAAATGTTTCAGGAAGCATTGCATGCACCATCATTCTCAGAGTAATGGTTAAGCAGCATTATTTTAATTGAATGGCTTGTTTAGTTGTTCATGTTGATACATCTAGCTAGAGTGGAGGGGCTGCCAAACCTGAGTCTATTGCTAAGGTCCTACATGCTTCGCAGGGATAGCCTGTTAATTGCACTAAGCATCTAAAGAGTCCAAGTTGTTTCCAGGTTGTCAGGTTCAATTATCAAAGCCTATGCTGTGTACATAAAGGAGATACAATGGTTAGATACTATCTTGAAAGTCTACTTTTTCCAGCTGCTTGCCAAATGGTATCTTGTTATTTGGTAGGACTTACCTATCATAATTTGAGCAAAAAAAGGATGTTGTTACAATATAGCAAAGTCAACCTGGTATCAGTTATTATATTTATTTTTCTTTTTGTTAACCATATTTGCACACATATTTCCTTTAAAAAGGGTTATGCTGATTATTGTTCAAAAGGTGATCATTTAGGATTATCTGTTAATGGGAACTAATCCCTATCAGTATCGGGGCCTCAATGTTCCCTAATATTTTCATCTTTTTTTAATCTATTAGGTTGATATCTAGGACTAATTGAAACTGCTGTTAACAGAAAAAGAAAACAGATCACTGCATTCCTTCGTAACAGGATATGAAGCTTACTCAATTACTTTTAAGGTAATGTAAAATATAAACAATGTTCTTGAAAGAATTATTTTTTATTTATGGTTTGAACCTGTAACTTAACACCAGAAGTGGCCCTAAATAGGAATACTTGGTGAATGAGAATCTAGAAAGTCTGACTCCAAATAGTTTGGACATGGCTTAATGGTTATGTTTATGCCCGAACCTGTAACTCTTTTGTTTAAGAATTATCCTTTTGTTGAATTTTATTCATGCTCGTATCATCATTTAATGCACAACCTTGATGAATAAAGCCAGCATATACCATGTATCTGATGGTGGCTTTTCATATGCAGGCAATTTATAGGGATCCATCCTTGAGAAGTTGGATTCTTTTGAGATATAAAAAATTAAGTGAATCACTTACACAGCAAGCTATTTCAGAAATATCATTCTCTTTGGAAAAAGTTTTGGGTTCTTTGTCAGAACTTGTAAGAGAAGTAGACTGTGAAGAGAATGATGAGGATAGTTTTGATCCATCAAAATATATCAACCATCCATATTTGATCCATAAGATCCAGCATGATAGCCATGTTGATGTGTCTAAGAGGGGCCATTCTTGGAGAGTGCATGAAACATCCATTCTTGATGCACTTCCCAAGAATAATGATTCTGCTGAAAAAAGTGCGGCTCGAAATGTGAAACCTCTCCACTCAGTGTTTCCGCATGAGATTAACATACAATCAGTAAATGAGAATTCTACTAATGAAGGTGAAAGGGTGGTCCCTGCAAGTACTTTGAAGTCGGAAGGCCATGAAGACATATGTCTGGAGAAAATCTCTGCTCTAAAGGAATCAACGACCAATCAGTTTCTTTGTTCGGGCATCAGGAAGCAGCCAGATCTCAGAAATGATGATTCTAGGGAGGAAACCCATGTTGGGAACCAAAGTTTGGATGTTGATCTTGGCATGCCAGCAACTGTATCTGCTCCTCGAGGTGAAGCTGGAATTTTGCCATCTCCTAAACCAAATTTGGTTGTACAAAATCATGTCTCCAATCAATATCTTTTGCACTATGATGGGGATCCTGCAGCTCTGGATGTGTTCTCAGCTTCTAAGCAACTGTGGTTAGGTTCCTTCGGCCCTGATGCTTCTGAAACATTAGTTAGGTTGCAGTTCGAGGATTTTGGTCCCTTGGATAATTTTTCATTTTTTTCTGGTAGAGATTTTGCTTTGCTTGAATACAGAAACATATTGGATGCTGTGAAGGCACGGGAGTACATGCAGGGTTCCACTCTGTGGGGTGGCTGCCTTCATATTAAATTTTTGGACAAAGGATTAGGTAGCAGGGTTGTTAATGGTATAGCTGTCGGTGACAGCTGTCATGTTTATATTGGGAAGGTGTTAACTCAATGGGCGAAAGATGAGATAATGCATGACTTGATGGCAGTGGGATTGAGGAACACCCATGTGGTTACTGATCTTGCGAGTGGGCATGGCTTGCTGCTGGAGTTTGGGACTGCAGAAGAAGCAGCTCATGCAATTGCACACATCAGGTATCAGCGTAGGGAGAGTGGATCTCATTTGTATCCAAATAAAAGGTTAACATTGAATGCATGTACAGGGGATAAGTTTATTTCTGGCTGTCAGCTTTTTGTGAGGCAAATAGATGCTTCTGTCCCTGATGCAGAATTGATCAATGCATTTTCAAGATTTGGAGAGGTTGCTGGTTGGCATTTTGATAGACCAAATGCCAGCTGCTATATAGATTTCCGTTCATATGAAGCTGCAGACCTTGCAAAGTCCCATTTGCATGGCGCAAGGTTTGGGCCTTCAACAATTCATGTTGAATCTAGGAAAGATAGCTCTACTAATGGCAGCAGGACCAGAATATCTCAGTTATCTTCTTTATTTTCATCTCTTTGTGCTAAATACAAAATCAATCAGAGTAGAAGTCTCTCTGATGGTCATAAATTTAAAAAATGCTATCCATCTGCCTTGAGAGATGAAAAACCAACAAGCACTCTTTTGATTGGTTTACCAGATATCACTTCACCAATCTTTGCAGATGATGAATTGATGGCATTGTGCAATGTTGCTGTTGGAAATGTTGGGTCTGTTGTTGGATTGGCACGAGCAGGAATGCAAAGTTCTAGCTGGTATGTTGAGTTCAGCAGTGTGGATGCTGCAGCTACAGCTTTAAAAAACATCTGGAATTGTCCAGGCATCTTCCTTCAAACTGAGTTCAGGTCTGAATCAATGCTTGTTTTCTGGTGTGTGTGTGTGTGTGTGTCCATATGTACTTTGTTATGAACTGTCTGTAGTGTGGGTGGGTGTGTGTGTATATCCATATGTACTTTGTCATGAACTGTCTGAAGTCCAGAAACTATTTCTACCTTCTACCTACTTGCATACTATGAAGATCCTACATATTTTTGTTTGTTCAAGTTAGTGTGAGAAATTGACATGTCTAATTCCTCAAATATGCAAGTTTTTGTGCCATTGTTCCCAAATAGCTAACCATTGGAAAAGAAATCTTCACTAATAATTAAACCTAGTGACTTGAGGGAAATCAAAAGCATAGAACAAGAACAAGCATTCCATAATGGTTTTCTTTGATGCCTTTGAAGGGCTTGTATGGGTCTCAATTAAGGCCAAGAGTGATGTCTGAAAGTTCAAACATACTTGATAGGCACAATAAGGAATGATAAGCAAGAGAAGTTGAGTGAGTTGAAGACAAGTTGTGGGATCTTGGAAAATGTGTTTGGCCTTTCAGACTCTTAGTTAAAATTTAGAACTTTCTTACATTACCTGCCTTTCTGAGTTTGAGACCAGGTTTAAGAGTGCTGATTTGGGAGAGTTTGAGTGAGTAAAAGAAGAATTGAACTACTAATATATGCCCATGCCTGCAGAGGAGAATCTCAGTGTGCATCAAAGAAGAATTTTAATGTACAATTGTGTATGTTCATATATTTGAGTTTCTTGGTGCTATCAATATTTTTCCACATGCCATTATTTCTTTTGCGTTGCATGTTTTGCCTTCATTACATTTTTCTTAAATAACTAACAGATATATTTCTTTTCTTTCCCTGTTCATATTGATATGTTTATAGCCTTCCTCATAGGATACCATTCTAAGCTGTGTTCCAACAGTGTGTTCTGTAACCCTCTTATTCTTCCTGGTTCCAGAAGGATTTTATCTTCTAAAACTGGGATGAGGTTTGCTGCTGATTACACAAACACACATATCCACACACATTTACTGATTTGTGACCCGTGGATTGTATTTCTTCATTCTTCTTTTGCAAAGAAGTATGCGCTATGACATGTTTGTGTGATGGACAAAGGGTATATAAACATTGTTACTGTTCTGATTAAGTTAAACAGAAGTTGGTCATACCTGCTTGTTAAATATCCAGTGAACAGAGGTGTGGTACATTCTAAATTCTTACCCTGATTTCAAGATGATGCAAGTTATTCACATACATGATCGTCATCTCAGTAGTTAATCACTGGCACCTTGGCCATACATCCTGCGGCTTATTTTTAGGGATCTCTATAGTCTGTACAACGAATTTGGGAAAAGCTATTTACTTGAGTTGCTTCAAATTTTAGCAATAACTTTGTGTTTTGCATAAATTGTAATCTACTGGAATTGATCATCTACAAACCCTTTTCCTGTTAATTTAATGTTGTACAGGAGCTCCAAAGCTGGCTTTTATCATGATGAACAACAACCAACGCCAAGGAAATTGAATGCTTCGGGATACTTTTCATCCCAGGTGGAACTCTGCTCTGCTGGTTTGGAAGGCAAATCAGGGAACCCCTGTGCTGGTCCTTTCACAATTAAACCTGATAGAGGCATCCATGAACTTGTATCCCCAAGAGTAAATGTGGAAAAGCTAGGCACTCAAGCACAAAATGGACAAGCATTTCAGTCAAACTGGACTGTTACAGGCAATGCGGACACCCTGGAAGTCGGGTCAAGAAAGGTAGATGATTTTGGCAGCAGTGTGCCGATGGATTTATCATTTGCTGGTAAGATAGTGTAGTAGGAATAGCAAATTTTTCCATTTCAACAGGCTAAATTTATTGCATTCTCATCAGTTTTTGTGATGATTTGTCAAAAGGTCCTTCCACTTCTCATGCAGGTGAACAAATCTGGCAGTACAAGAAGCAGGAGATAGAGCCACAAATATTGGTGCAGGGAAGCTTACCATGCCCACCCATTGCTTCGCATGGTGTCTCTATAATACCACCACCAATTCAAACAACATCTTTTGTTCGTCCATTTTATCATACTCCAACCAATTCCTGGGATAATTCTGGTGTAAATCCCCGGAATCAAATTTCTGCTGGCATGATGCCTAATGATGGTCATCATGTTAATACACGCCCTGCTGTTCCTTTTATACCTTCTTCTATAACTCCACTTTCACAGCTGTCTGGAGGTCCCATTCAACATTTTGACCAAATGGTTACTGTTCCAGGTTTACCAAGTGTGGCTCCCCCACCTACTCCAGCTCCTGATGTGCCACCTCCATTACCTTCTTCTCCACCTCCATTACCTCTCTCTCAGCCTCCCTCCATTCCACCTCCTCCAAGTTCCCCTCCACCACATCAACTTGCTGCTGAATTTTCGAAGTTTCAAACAGGTACGCCATGTTTACACCATCAGTGGCAAGGCGCACTTTCAAAAAGTGGGGTTCACTACTGTATGGTCTACGCAACTAGAGAGGACTCTGTTGCATGCAAATATTTAAATGCTCTATCTGAACCAGCTGAGTAAGTACTTTACCCTTTTGTGCTAAAGTTTACATTGTGACATTTTTGAATTCCTGAGTGGTGTTTTCACATAATATTGCAGCTGGCCTTCTAGATTAGATGTAACGAAAAGGACAGACTTTCGGCATGTGAAAACCACCTTTGCTAACACTCCACCTAGTAAAGTGAGTTCTTAACAAGTCTTGCTATGAATTTATTGCAGATTTTTATATTAGTTCAGTGCCATTTATTGCTACTCTCTGATTTTGGATGGTGTCTATAACTGTAGCTTCTGATTTATTTTTCCAAATGTCCTCAACCATGAACGCATTCTTAACATGATTTATGCTTTGTCAAATGGCTTACAGTGATTTGATCACTTGAAACTAGACCAGGTAGTGTGATTAGTTGAAAATTTTATAGGAGTTGCTTGTACGAGATGCTGAAAAGACAGTTGAAGAAGAATGCTGCTAAATGGATATATTCTTGCTTTACCCTATCTGTAGCTGCTCATTGGGCAAAAGTGTGATTAGTTTGTTTTGTTTTAGGGGAAAGAGATCAACTTCTGGGAAATTTAAAGCTAGCAAACAAATCTTATTCTGTATCAGTCTTAGCTTAAGGAATTATAGGATGATAAGCCAATGTTTGACAACATTATATGACCATATGTTATCTGGAGTAAATGCTATATAGAACACATTCCTAGCCAAGGAACCTTGTAACAAAATGGGCGTGCAATATAACCTAGATGGCTTTTGCCAGGTGGGGATTTTTGCCTTAGTGATTATGCAATTTAAACTCTTGGAGATCAGATGTATTTCCAGAATCTCTTAGAAAATTTCAATGGAGTGGTAGAATAGGAACAATAGGCTTGACGGTAGAAAACTCAAAAAGGAAAAAACAAGATGGTCACTCAAACTCTAGTTCAACTAAAAAATAGATTTAACCCCACCTTAATCTAATATATTACTGACAATAGTGATGAAAAGGTGGAGGGAACCTGGAAGGATGAAAAACAACCTCTAATGAGCTTCAGCCACAGGCAATATTGGCCAGATCAACATTTCAAACTCCCATGGCTTGCATAATTGAAAGATACCACTTTCGCTTCTTAGACATTTCTTGCATTTATATACTTTGATTTTATTCTGATATAGAAGTCCAATAAAATTGTGAGATATAATTCATTAAAAGAATGCTCTGTGATATGTGTAGGATTAAGGCCATCCAGAGTCTTCAGAGCAGAATTCCTTGACTACAAAACTCTAGGATTTAACTAAAACTACCTTGAGATGCAATAATTTTCCATATTGTCATTTGTTAGTACTATATTTGAATTGCTAGATGCTGCAGATGGTCTTGTTGGTTTTGAGACTGAGAATAAAACTGTGGGCATGGTTCTAAACATGCGATAAAAGTATATGATGATCTTATTAAAAATATGATTCTCATCTTTTCCATTTGATTGCATATGCAGAATGGTAAATTAGAATTTTTAATTACTAAATTTGAGTCATCATTGAGTTATATTTGGTGGTATTCCTTGTTATGATATAGTTGATGGATTAGTTTGGAATTTTTTTTTGGAATAGATCCTAATTTGGCTTTTTCAAATGCAATTTATGCATCTTTGAGCCAATCAACGTAGTTGCTGATCCAATAAACATGTTACTTTGATATGTATTAGTTCTCCCCAGTATATATATTAATTTTGGTCATATTATGTGTTATTGGCTAACTTTGACAACATGTCTCAATGTTGTAGAGGGAGGTTTGTCGGTTGCTACCCTCTACCTCAGGTGACCACAAAGGCGTAAGTGTCCTTTTCCCCTTAATTTAAATATCATCTATCAAAATGAGATTGTGTTTGTAAGAGCATGTTATTTCAAACTCCGTTAGTTTCTGTATTTGGTTGCTTAACTACACAATTCTCTACGGTGATATTTTATTCCTAAAGCAGTATTAAAATAGTCATCAACTTTTCTTTTTAGTGGCCGTTTCAATAACTGACAAGCCCTGTCGTGCCCATCAGAGTCAGCTTTTCATAACCTTGTATTTTACATATAAATGCATGTGCTTTGTGCAAGCTGCTGACATTCTTCCTCACAACTTCCATTACGATTCTTTAGTTCTTCCTCATCTTCCATACCTCACACATTTGAGACCATCTCTTCAAAATGACTCATTTGTTTTCACTTGTTTGAGCCATCACATCATAATAATATTCCCATTGGCATATTGTCCCTTGATTCTTAAGCTTCATTCTGCATGTGCTTAGACCTGCCTTGGTATTCTCATCTTTTTATGCAGCTAAGGAGCACATGTGCTCTTTACAAAATGCTGTAACTCATGGAGGATAATTGATCATGTTGGTTCCCTTCAAGTTATACTAGTCTAATGTTATGATATTGTAAAACACCATCTTCACTTCATCCACCTGTATCTGCTTCTGTTTGAAATGTTTATCCTTGTTCTTTTACACAATCTCTGATTATCTATAGAAAAACCATGCACTGTGGAGGCCAAAATCTTGTGGTTAGGTATTGGCTTTGTTTTTAATATGCTAATTTATTTATGCATTACAATACATGTATCTTGTCATTTGCCAAAATATTGATTCACCTAGAGTATGTTAAATAGTATAACACAGAATGCAATTGTGGCCTTTTTTTAGATGCCATATATTTTACATGATTCATATAATCTTGCGTAATTTTTATGTTTATCTTGAATATTGGATTTTTTTTAAAAAAATTTTTAACAACATTTTTTTTAAAGTTTCAGCCTGTCTGGTAAAGAACCACTTGGAATGAATTGGAATGCTGAAGTTTTTTTGCCTAAGATTGAGCTAATGCATGTTCTAGATTCCAAATCTTGAACCTTTCTTGCACTGATCAGTGTTGACATGCTTGAATATTAATTTGCTAGCTACTTTTGGAGAATGGTTTATGTTTTCTCATAAGGGGGATGAATATATTAACTTAAACAGAGTAGCTTGTGTTTTGGTCTTCTGTGTTTTCTGTGTCTTACCTTTGTCAGACTGCATAAATATATTTATTATTTGTGTTATCATTTTTTGATGGAATTTTTTTAATGGAATTTTTTTTGACAAAATTATAATTTGTGTTATCAAGTAATGAATTGCAACATTTCTTAACTAGCTGGGTGGTTAAAAAAAAAATTAGATTGGAGACAAGCTTTAGTACAAGAATCTGTCAAGAAGCATGGAAGCTTGATAATGAAAGGGATATTGGTGGGAAAAATGCTCCAACAATGAAGGAGTCAAGTCAGTGCAAAACCAGCTTTTAGTAATTTAAGTAGAATCTAGCCACTCAATGTTGCCAGGTTAGTGATGAGGATAGTGAAAGGACAACTAGCTAAGCAGCTGTATATCTCCTTGGTCATGGTGGGTTGCTTCCCTTTGATGCTTAATGGGAAATACCTTGCATAATTTTCAAAAGATGAACCTCTGTAAGAAAGAAAATTAAGCTTATACCATGAGATCAATTAACGAACATTTGTATCAACAAGATCAATTAGCGAACATTTGTAGAACACAACATGCTAAAATGAAGGCATCATTATTGCTAAGTGCCTTTGACCATAATGCTTTTAATTGATATAACATCCTCAAGTCTACTCCTATTGATAATTAAGTTAGATAAGAGTTGCTTTGGATGCTCAAGATAATATTCATGTAAATAGTGTAGGTTGCATTGCATTGATGAAAACAAGTCTGTTTTTGGAATTTCCTTGGGGAAGGTTTCTTTCCTTTTTCTTTTCTTTGGGTTGTGGGGGAGGGGGGGGACTAGATGATTTAAATTTAACGTGAGAATCCTTTTCGAGATATTAAAACCACGGCTTATCAAATGCAGCAATTTTGTTTGATCATATGTAAAGCATATCCATAGGTGATGGCTAGTCTTTCCCTTAGGCAGCATTTGGTGACACAAATGGGTTCACTATGGTGATTTTAGATCACCAGTGATCCTTATCTTGAGATAATCTAATCCTCAATGATCTAAGGTCACAGTGTTTGGTATATTATATTTTAATGATTAAAGATCTGTGGATATTCATGATTAACCTGTTTGGTATACTACGGAATCCAAGATCACATACCATGTAATACCAAAACTACCCCTGATATATTCCATATGTGTTGCAACTACTAAGCAGAATTCTCAAATAAATTGTAGGAAAACATACATGAAGGTAAATAAAATTTTCAATACCTCTCATACCAGACCAATTCAACAAAATCAAAAATTAATCACAACCTGTCAAAGTAATGCTTTTAACTGATATAACATCCTCAAGTCTACTCCTATCAGTAATTAAGTTAGATAAGAGTAGCTTTTGGATTCTTAAGATTATATTAATGTAGAATTGTAGATAGTGTATGTTGCATTGCGCAAGTTGATGAAAACAAGTTTGTTTTTGGAATTTCCTTGGGGAAGGTTTCTTTCCTTTTTCTTTAACATGAGAATCATATTAGAACCATGGCTTATCAAATGCAGCAATTTTGTTTGATCAAATGTAAAGCATATCCATAGGTGATGGCTGGTCTTTCCCTTAGGCAGCATTTGGTGACACAAATATGTTCACTACAGTGATCTTAGATCACTGGTGATCCTCATCTTGAGATAATTTGATCCTCAATGATCTAAGGTTACCGCATTTGGTATATTATGTTTCAATGATTAAAGATACGTGGATATTCATGATTATACTGTTTGGTGTACTATGGAATCCGAGATCACGTACCATATAATACCAAAACTACCCCTTATATATTCCATTTGTGTTGCAACTACTAAACAGAATTCTCAAATAAATTGTAGGAAAACATGCATGAAGATAAATAAAATTATCAATACCTCTTGTTCTAGACGAATTCAACAAAATCAAAAATTAATCAAGACCTGTGAAAGTAATTTCAAGGGATTATCAAACTTTCCCAACCATAAGAAAGATTTTATAGGATTATCAAACCTATCCCAGCTAGAAGATTTTTTTTTTCTTTTTTGCTTAGAGATAGACTACCTCATATAAAAATTACCAAGATGAATTTAAATCTAGTATGACATCACTCAAGACCCAAGCAGTCGTATCTCCCTTGGAAGGGTGCATGTAACAGCTGGGGCTGAAGGGAGCTTTTTTTTTTTTTTTTTTTGGTCGGGGGAGTTGGGCCAATTTTTTAGGACCGAGGGGCATTTTTGTTCTCAAATTTCAGTCCAACATGACTTCCCTGGAATGATTGTGGAAACTTGTCCTAAAGGATGGATTTAACATCACTAGGTTGTGCTGTGATTTTAGGAGTATGGGTTATTTGAGATCACCACCACTTAAGGTCATTGGGGGCAACCAAATGTGGTGATCTTGTCACCTCTACCAATATCACCATTGATCTTGTGATCATCAGCCCATACCAAATGCCACCTTACTATTTCCCTGCAGGGGTCATCTCTTATGAGCCTTAAACTATCCATCTGAAACAGCTGACACAAACCATGCTTCATTAGGAGATGTTTCTGAAATTTGCAGTTAACAAATATAACTAGTATAGTTATATTTGGACTGCTTAAAAAGGAATATTACAAGCTAAATGGTAAAAGTTTAAGATGTAGCCCTTTAGCTGCAAGTTATCCTGATTTTAGATGGTCGCTTCATATAATATCTTGAGATTTGACAGATCCTGTGAACTGTCTTCTCAACAGTCATGCATATTAACCATTTCTGAAATACTAACTGACCCATTTCTCCATCATTACACCTTGGTTGATTCCTTTTTTTCCTAAGGAAGCATATAAACACAAAAGTTCTCTTGAAAAGGAATTAGCAATTGGCTTAGCAGATTGAGGATTTTTAATTTGATTATATGTAAGGAGGGACATTTTCTTTAGTACTATAGATCCTTCTTGATGTTCCACTTGGGACCCATATGAGCTTCAATCTAGTTGTGTAAAATAACTTATTTGTAGTATAAGCCAGTTTTGGTATGATTTTAATTTTTACATTGGCTATGGACTTTCCTAATTAAACAACCTGTAAGTGACGATGATCTGTGTTTCTTCTCAAAATGTCACTACAATCATAAATGGTAGACAATCTAGTTGTCAATATTTCCAATATTATTTGAGACCTGGTTTTGATTCCAATTTTGAACCAATGCAAAAAAAAGAGTGAAGTTCTTAATGGAACTAATTTATGTCTTCCCAAAGCTGTTACACCACAAAATTCACACCGGACTGCTCTAGACATAAAATATTGTCAAGTGGTATCTTTTAAATGAGACCTTTGGATGTCCTAATACAAGCTTGACTATTATAGAAAATTAGAAATCATCTGAAATACAATGATGAAAGTTGTTGAATTCGAAATTCCATTTGAATTTAAGCCATGAAAGCTTTGGCCTAACTGTTCTTTAGGTTATCATAATTTGAATCTGAAGTTGTCAAAATAGTTGCCACAAGGATAATCAACTTATGGCAACTTAATTTGATTTGGCACCTTGTCTGAATGCCTGTGTTTAGGTATGAAACCTGAGTCTGACATGGTGGTGGGACATTTGGACACCATTCTGTTATAGGATAGAAGGGGAGGTAGGGTAGAGTCTAAACGAGATCTGGGGTGGGTGGGTTTGTTGTGTGTGTGTGTGTGTACATACCTGGTAAGGGAAATGTACTGAGCATCGATTTGTTGAACGAACCCATACTAACAGTGAATCAATATGCCATCGTTATGGTATCGAAATTGGTATTTCAAAGTGCAAACCTTGGCCTAGAGTACCTGCACCTAATTGGTATGACACAAGAAATTCCTGGATGTCAAGAGGACCTGATGCTTAGACATACACCTACACATGTCACATGAACCCAAGTCCATGTGACATAGGCTGGAGACTAGCAATGAATGAAAGAAGCTGCTGGTGGTGAAGGGTCTATAGGTAATGGAGGTGACAATAGGTAGGGAATTGAGAAAAAGGCTTGGGTTTGAAGATGGTTTGGGTATCAACATCAGATTGTGTGACATGCATCCTACACGTTTTATTCAAGTGAAGCATTTGATGAATGGTTATGTTCCCATCAAACAAGACTATACACTTTTTCAGTTTACTCTTTGAAATAGTCATATGCTTATTGAATAAGTGTATCTTGGGATGGTGATAACCATAGATGGTTTGTTCGGGAGATGGGTTTTAGGCTTCCTGAATGAAGGGGTTAAACCAACCCAAGCCTAAACTGTATTTAGATTTATTAGGGTTTGCCAACCCAAAGGTTAGTTTGAGTTATGGTATAACATGTCCAAGCTCCAAGCCCACCCAAAGTTTGTGTTGGGCTTTCATTGGCCTACCTAGGTTGCAGCCCTTGACAGGATTCTTGTGATGGATAATCCCTTTTAGTCCAATGTTGCAATGTCCCCCAGCCTAGCTTTTGGAACGTTTTTAGCCGATTTCCTATGGAATAGCTTAAATTATCCTTGACCCATTCATTTGGCATTTGTACCCAAACCCGTGTTATATAGGTAGCAACCAAGCGTTTATAGTAGTGTTGCTTTTTGATTCTTCTTCAATGTGGAAATATAGTTAATATGTGTGGATATAATTGTGGAGAGTTCTACTTCTTTGTGTTATTATTCACAATCTTAAGCTCAATCTAGTGCTTTAAAACATCTAACCATGAACTGGTTTCTATTATATTAGAATTTTTCAATTCATTCTTTCCTAAGCAAGCTTAAAATAGAAAGTTCACTATGTGCATACATCTTTTTGAAAAAGTAACAAGTGTTGTCAAAGCCAACCACTTATGTGCGATACAACCTAAATTCTTAGTCCCACCACTTAGTAAGGTTGGAAATTGCTCGGATAGTCATTTTCTTCTCTGGTTTGGATTGGATCCAAATAGAAATTCTTATGTCTACTCAGATCTAGATACATGTAAATTTTGCCGAATCCTGATCCAAATCAGGATAAATGCGGTAAACAAATACATCTAAATAGCATCTGAATCTAGAATCGAACCCGTGACCTTTTATGTGCGTGATAAGTCCTCAACCACCTAGGACAATGTTTAATACTATTTTGTAGTGCTTGTTTATTATACTTATTAGAGACATTCACAGCATTAAATAAAGTCATTTGAAGTATATTGTGACATTTCATGTTTTAATAATTAATTCTTTCTTAAGAAATAAATCCTTTTTCCTTTGATAAAAAATGAAAATGAATATACTTTATTTTATTTTGTATGATATTTTTAAAAATTTGTTATTGAAAATATTTAAAAACCGATAACTTCTATATATTCCTATAGGTATATATATTTTATTTTATTAATATTTTTATATTATCTAGTTATTAAGTGATTTTTATTTTTTTTTTATTTTTAATACAAGCCTGATTAGATGAATGACCTAGACCCTTGTTCGGATTAGTCTCCTTGTAGGTTTGATAGCTATGCTTTATACCCTTAGTTACCCTTGCATTGCTTGCAACCCGGATAGTGTATTTTGTTCCCATCCTTTATATAGTGTATTTTGTTCCCATCCTTTATGATTATGCCATTTATGTTAGATTTTTTATACAAACATGATCGGGCCAATGGCCCGCACCCTTGTCCCGGTTAGTCTCCTTGCAGGTTTAATGACTATGCTTTATACCCTTACGCAGTTATCCTTGCATTATGTGCAATCTGGATTGTGAATTTTGTCCTCATCCTTTATCATGAGTCATTTATGTTAGATTTTACATTCTGTTCAAAATCTGATATATATCTAATACTATCTAACTTATATCCTTATTCCGGAGGGTGAGCCTCGTGTAACAGTAACATTGCACTATTGTGACTTGGAGGTCATGGGTTTGAAATATGGGAACAACCTCTCCACATATGTAAGGTTGCATACATTTGACCCTCCCGAAGCCTTGCAGTGGTGGGAGGCTCTTTCACTAGGCCATCCTTTATTTTGTCCTTATTAGGATAGAAATCATTGATCTAACTGATATCCAATTTGTATCTCTAATCTTTTGGAATAAATATGAAAATGCTTCATACCAATTTGCATCCATATTCGTGTAGAATAAATGTGGACACTAATTATACATCTGTTTTCATGTCTGTATGCATATTCATATCCACAAAAAATATGGATATGGATGTACCGGTATTGGATCCATATTTAGCCCATTTTTAGCTCTACCAACTAGGCCCTTCAACTTTTAAGAACCTCATTCCTAGTCAAAGTTGTTTGCCTAGATGTGTAGGTTGGGTTCTAGGCATGCACCGGTACTTACGGGAGTAACCTATTGCTATGATAGCTGCTTTGATTGTATTTACTACTAAAAGGCATTAAGATTATAGATAGAGAGAGCGGGGTTGGGGGGTGGGTGTGGGAGTTTTAATTTTTGTTCATGACGATAAATAAGCCCTTCCTTTTTCCACCTCCATATAATAATAGATTGCAAAGAGAAATGTAAAAGAAGTGCAAAAAAAAGAAGTTAAGAATATATATATCAATAAATTTATGTAAATACACTCTCTTCTTTGGTAAAGATGCTCTTTAAATGCTCTCCAAAAATTATTTTGGAAAAAAGGAGCAAGTATATAAGCTACAATGTGAACCCATTTCTACATCCATTTAAGAGGTTTATGAGACCACCACTAGGCCTGAACAAAGTTTAGCTGTGTGAGCCAGGTTTAGGTTGAGCCTAAGTTCAATATCAAGGCTTATATGCTGGCCCAGATGTGGCCTGCCTGACCATGAGCATAGAGGCTTCACCCCAAGTCTACACTAATACTTTGGCTTGGGACCGCTGGGCTCTAGTTGATAAACCTAGGGGGTGGATTGATTTTGTTGCATGATAGATCAGAGGCAGGACAAGAAGGCACCCAAATATGGGATTTCCATGGCACCAAATGAGAGAGAGAGAGAGAGAGGCCAGAGGGTATGGATTGTCCTCATTCCATGATAGATGGTGAGATGAGAAGGCGGTTAGATATGGGTTTTCAACGGCACTGAATGAAAGTAGAGAGAGAGAGAGTAGGGCTGGAGGTGAGATGAAGAGGTGGCTAGGGACTGGAGGGAGGGAGGCCTAGCATGGGATGGGAATGGTGATGGGTTTTGGTGGCAAGGGACAAGGGGGAGAAGGGGTGCAACCTATGGGATAGAGGTGGGAGGGGGAAGCAATAGGTTTCAGTTGTGGAGAGGGATGGAGTATGAGGAAGAGGAGATCAATACATCAAAAGGACGAAGATGAGCAGTTGTGGTTTAGGTGGGTTGACTGGTATGGGACAATGGAGAGGAACAATTGTTTTTTCAAGGAGAGGAGTGGAAGATTTAAGAGGTTGGGATAGATAATGTATGTACAAATTTATTTATCAACTGATATAAAATGATAATATATTTATATGTTATTTCTAATTCTGGCTAGGCCTATATATACATTCTTCCCTACATGACCTGAAACTCAGTCAAGCTGCAAAATTCTCCAACTGGCCTAAAATCCTTAAGCCCACCCAGAATTGAGCCAGGTGGGCCTATGAATGAGTCCTGAATAATGCTCATCTGTAAATGCATTTTCGTCATATGATTTTGATGGATTAGTGGGATGTTATAAGCACCTTTTCACTGGATGATCGCAAGGTTCACAATCATCGCCCATATCAATAATATGTAGCATGGTGTTGGTATGCACGGTATAGGGGTAGGTTTGGTATTATACCGACACTCAACATGCCCTGTATTGAGTATCTGTTTGGTACCAATACATCAGAGTATGCATCAGTGCTGTAAATCTAGGGTGATTATGTATCTTTCTAAAAAGATATTATTTACTATCTTATAAATACTTATTGTTGAAGTTCATTGTATGGAAACTTTGGAATCCATATCTTGAACTATAAATGAAGAAAATTATGTAGATACAATGGATACCCGTAGAATTTTAATTTGAGGCAGTCACATTTTGGATTAAACATTCCGCCAATGCCTCTAAGGATATGGCTGCTTAGGACCACTAGACAATATGATAACCTTGAAAGCAAGGTTTTGAAACTCAAGATATGCCCCCCTATTGTTCACGTATTTGTAGAATATGAGATGTGTATCCCTGAATTTAATCATCATTTGCCAAACTGGATAATACTCTGAAGTTGCTTGAAAGTGAGAATCACCTTTGTTGATATGAATCAACAATCTGAAAGGGGAACATTTGAATAACAAACTATCAGAAATTATTTATTCAAGTGCCGTAAAAACTTGAGACTGAAATGGCAATGCCTGAAACCTTACCTCTTTAGAGGTCTATATCTTCTCAAAAGATGTAAACTTAAAAATCTCCATATTTGTAATCTAGATTAAAGAGAATCATCCTAAAGTTTGCACAAATTGACAAACAATAGTCTTTCTCAGAAAAGTCTTTTTGGGGTTCTGAAACTACCAATTGCCAAAGTAGGTTTCCCTTTCCATCCACTTCTGTATGTACTCAAGTCCCCTTGTGCTTATATATATTTTTGTCTTTCCATTCCTTGGTTGCCATTTTTTCACTGAATGTCTTTCATAAAATTTCCTCACAAATAGTATGACAAGCAAGGTTTTAAGTCTCGATATCAGGCCCCATACTAGTATCTTATTGGCATGATGCCGTATGATATGCCCCTGTACTGGCAGAACTGGCATAGCACCTGTACCACAGGTTGATATGGAGGTCTATCGAGCCCCCCTATGATGCTGACAGCATACCAGGTTGCTGCAATACACCCATACTGGCCAGGTTGGATTGGTTCTTATAAGCTTGTTTAGAAGGAAATTACATGTTAGTTAAAATATTCAGATTGTATGTAAGACCTTTATTTTTTTTTTTAAAGTGCAAAACCTCATACATAGACAAATATTATTAAATCTTGACTTCAGTATTAAGTGTTTGTGTGTGTAACCTCTTGCTTTTTAGTTTGTACCCACACCCAAGACTCCGATGTACGCTCACTTGCCTTTCTGTCTGTACTCATAGCCCCTGCTTTGGCTCTTGCTAAACTTTATATAGTGCACAACCAAAAAAGGTGTATACAGCAGATTTTTCCTAGCTTCTCTTGCATGGGGCTTACCTCATAAGCTTCAGTCCAGTTTTCTTTGAAGTGTGCATTGCACATTTCTAACTAATTAACTTCTAATTGCAAGATTTACATTATCCATGTTTTGGGATTTTCTAATACAATGAGAGGCTTATAAATCCAATTAAAAGTGTGGTCCACAAAACTACTACCTGTCCTAACATGGTTGTTTGAGTACCATAAATCCATTGAGTTTAAGTTATGCCTCTTAACAAAAGCTGCATATTAAGAATTTCCAGAGACATGTCTTTT
The DNA here is from genome assembly GCA_006176705.1 of Cocos nucifera. Lineage (NCBI taxonomy): Eukaryota > Viridiplantae > Streptophyta > Magnoliopsida > Arecales > Arecaceae > Cocos > Cocos nucifera. The sequence goes on from QRFJ01000618.1 coordinate 978,453, forward strand.
GGACTAGAGAAGATACTCCAGAACTGATGCAGGGCAAAGAGTGAAGGGTGATTTGATCATCGGGATTAAATTTTGAAGATTAATACACAAATTGAAGTAGGTTGGATTGAAGAACCCTGTCTGAAGGAAATTTTATTAATTGTTCCAAAGTCTACCCCATACTATGTATTATATATGGTCATGACCCTTGCATTAATTTTGGCATTAAAGACAATACGATATCATACTCGAAATAGGACTTAATAATAAGGGAACATGCTAGAATTATTTTAGCATAGATGTAGAAACTTAGCTAAAATTCGATATTATCTCTAATGAAAAGTTTATAAGAAAATCCACTGAATTAGCTTGTCAAAGTCTTCACCTGCATATGCACTGGCTTCTATGAAACTTGGCATAATCTAGCTAGTCACTACCTGCCGGCGGCATCAAGAACCAAGCTAGACACTAAACTAATTTATGAACTGATCATGACTAAAAAAAAAAAAAAAAATCTTTGATAGCAGATTGGGTCTTGTCGAAGTAAAAAAAACCATAAAATTAGTTTTTAAAAAATCACCATATAGAGGTAACCCAATAATAGTGAAGAAATACTTCATGAGAATGCAGTTGCTGCGTCAAGTTTCCTGGTACGTAGTGGTTGTGTGTCAGCTGCTGTGTATCTCATATGTTCTCCACCATCAAGCTTTCCCTATGAATACTAGTCTACCCAGATCCCTGCCTAGAAAATTTCCTCTTGAAACTTTAAGATTTACTAAAGAAAAGAAGATAGATGATCTGCTAATCACTCTTTATGTGGGTCGTTGGTAGATTTCCAAAATCATGATGTATGGTTCTTGTTTTGTTCAGTATAATGCTTAAAAATGGTAATTTTGTCAATTCGTAATGCTGGACATGGCTTTTGATATTGCTGTCTATTTGGGCGTGCTTTTCTCCTGAAGCTTTTTCCCTTTATACGAGTACTTGGTTTTGTATTTGGGGGCGGTAAAATCTTCTGTTTTAAATACAATTTATGGTAGAACAATTTTATTTTCAGAACATTGGTTTCGGTCTTTCTTATTTCTTGATTATGTAATGCTGAGAAAATCCAAGATCGAACAATTTATTTGATGGCGACTAACTAAAAGGTTCTGATTGCTTGTTATGCAGTTCCATGATTTCATATCATATTTAAAACAAAGGGAATGTGCTGGAGTGATAAAGATACCTGCAGGGAAGCCCATGTGGGCAAGGTTGCTTTTCATTCTTCCGTATTCAGTTGATACTTGCTCCTTGTTAGCCATTGCACCTCATCCATCAGAGTGCCTTATTGCTTTGGTTTTGCCAAAAGAAACAAATTCGGAGTAGGCAGGATTTTTTTCATAGTCGTTGTAGAGAGGCAAAGAATATGTATTTTATATCTATGCATCCATAGGATGTGCGAAACCAACCTTTTCAAACTTCGTTCATTCTGCAATCCATCATGTATCATATTTTCGCGAAACTACAAATAGTATCTGTTGGAGACACCGGTAGTTTCAATAATGCAAGAATAAACTAGTTTTTCAATGATATAGAGATTTCATTTTTCATTGGAAATTTATATTTACTAAATTTCGCTACCTCAAAGTCACGATTCCATCTTTGTTGCATCAGTGTAGACACGTATCAAGTTCAGTTTTGAAGAAATGTCTGAATGGCAACTGTCATATTCCAGTTGCTGAGTTATAGATTCTCCACAGACAAACTCTCCCATGTTAATATTCGTCTCGACCATATTCTTCTGTTGCCTGAGAATTATCAATTGGATCAAAGGTATAGAACATCGACTAAGTTCCTGCCCGTCTCCTGTAATTTTTATTAAGCAAACAGGTATTTCAAAAGTTATCATGTTCCTTTCGTGCATGGGAGGAGCACATTGAAGCTTTCCCATACCCATCTCCCGTCTTCCTGATATTTGCAAACTCTGTTCCATCTCTAGTCCAACATCTGGCGACGCTATTATTCCGCAAGTCTATTAGACATGACCTTTACTATAATTGAAAATCTCCTATGAACGCAAAAGACAGTATAAACAAAAATTGACAGATGATCGCGAGATCATTGATTTAATAAAATCTTCAGGCGTGGATATGAGAAACCTGGTTCAGCGCTTCCCTTAACTACATTTTTCATTAGGGCCAAAGATAAAAAGAAGAAGAAGAAGAAGAAGAAAAACTTGTCCTAGTTGTTAAAAGAAAATCGCGTGTAATTATAAATGCAAATGTTGCCCTTGTGGTGTGGTTACGAGAGATTTAGGTTCATCTCTTCCTTTACCTCAATTATATATAGGGATGGCACCTGTCCTTTTTGTCAAAATAGAAGAAGAAAATCACGGATAACCATCAATGCAAAGGTTGTCAAGGATATCCTTGCATACAGTAGTCAATTACATAATTTCTTTGCTAATTACTTCAATAATCATTTTAAAAGATTAATTTGCGATAGAATATCACATTATGTGCAATATGTACCACATCAGTGATAAGAAGGAAATATATTTAAATATGACATTTAACGTGATATTTTTTCATTTATCTTAGATTACGTTTGGTGCATCGCCGAGAAATCTTGAAAGATAATATGGATTATCTTTAAGATAGATTGCTACTATTAAATTATCAATAATATTAATTAATATATTATTATATATAAATAATATTATAATAAAATTATCAAAAATTTTAATTGACATATTTGGTTTGGCAACTAGATTATGGATGATATGAATTTAAAATTTTAAAATACTTAGAGTAATATTGCTCTTCTTTCTCCTTGATGAGAAATAAAAATGATATATATATTAAAAATATATAAATATATTTTTATATATTATTATATTTATTAATACTATATTTATATATAATAATATGTAACATAATATAATATAATATATATTTATATAGTTACATTATATATAAAATATTGTTAGATATTATATTACATTATTTTATATTATAATGATATTATAATATATTATATTATATATAAATATATTATATATAGATATAATATTGTTATACATAAATATAATATTATATATATATATATATATATATATATATATATATATATATATATATATATAGAGAGAGAGAGAGAGAGAGAGAGAGAGAGAGAGAGAGAGAGGAGCCACTAGTGGCATTGGGGGAGAGGTGAGGATTGGATGACGGATTTTTTTAAATTTTTTTAAGAATAATTTTATTTAAAATTTTTATTATGATATTGCTAAAGAAGTGATAATCTGCGTAGCCACCTATCCTTAAGATAATATAAATTATCTTTTAGAGGTAATATAGATTATCAAAGCAATATGAATTGCTAAAAAGTATACCAAATATAATAATTTAGTAGGCTCATTTTAAATTATTGATGATCTGGGTAGATTGCTAGCTATCAAATATAATCTTATATTAATCTGAAATATTAAGATGTGATGAGGAGAGAAGACAAGGTGTTAAAAAAGAAATGAAGAATAATACGATGGAAGATGTGAATCGTGGGACTTTGTGGGATCGGCAATCAGAGGAGCAAAATCAGCGGTGGAGTGAATTCTGATGCAGGTTCCCATGGATTTCATTTCATTTTCTTTTGTTCTTTCCCGTCCGATAAGCCCGCAAAGATGCAAAACTTTGACATGGGCGAAGGAAGAATTGAGAGTTGGCAAAAAAATCAAAAAAAAAAAAAAAAAAAAGCTATATTAACTCTAGCCTCGCACTTTGTCATGGTCGTACCGAGGCTGTATAGGACTCTAATCTCTATCCCCTATCAGCTGTCCCCATCTTTATCTCCAACCAGTTCCGCTAAATGGCTAGACCATTCTTTCCAAGCCCTTTGTCATGGTCGTACCGAGGCATATATATGAACAGCCAGAGGACTCTTTGTTAACCAGGATCATAGATGATCACAGAGCATACGCATTACTCATTCGTGAATAATGTAACAGTATTCTATATATATATGACAAAATTATATCATCCATTATTATTTTCTTTGAGAGATGGATGGAGTCTCGTTCAAATTATAATGACGTAGGTACTAAATTTTGGAAATGCATTTTGCTGAATGAATGGGTGTGACCGCTGGACATGTCTCAATCATGAATCATATCATAGATATTAGATAATATAATTGGCTAATAGTACCATGTATACACTAAATTCGACATTTCAACTTTAGGAACCTCACCACTTAAATCCATTTAATTAGATTCCAAATTGAACTGGCATATTGTACATGATAGTTTGGTTTTCATTCTATATCTTTAACTATTTCACTTTTCAACCATCTTAGACCTATTCCTCTAATAAGTCTCCAAAAAGTCAATTTTTTTTGGATTTTTTTTTTTTTAAAAAAAAATGATTGGAAAGTTAAAAAATGGCTAAGTTGCTCTTGGCATTGGCTTCATACACTCCTCTGGTCTCATTGATCCCTTTCCTAAGTACCTGTAATTAACAAAGGATTCGATCACCTAATGTTTAGCTTTCATGAGCATGTGCAGATTATGCGTAAACATTCTTGGCTAAACAGCAAAACCCCCTGAACAACTTAAATTCTGTTTGAAAACTCGTTGTCAAAATATTTTTCTCATCCATAAAACAACCACCTACTTGATTTCATCAGACAAAAAAAAATAAAAAAGAGCATCCCAACAGCGTCAAGGCTCCTATCACCATCACCTCAAGTGAGTACGAACCGGCATTGCTGAAAGCCTGCAAGCAAACAATCTAATTAATCAAAGATGGGCAACCTTCTTTCTTGTAGGGGAAAAAAAAAAAAAATCAAAGCAATGATGCCGCTAAAGAATGTGTTTTATATATTACCGGCTGCTGAGCTTCAATTGCTAATATTAACACATTGAAGTTTTTTCATGATGTGCTATAAACGGTGCAACGATTCAAAGGCCTTCAAATTTGAGCTACAAATTTTTAAGAAAACATAAAAGCAAGCCCTTCTAAATTTTTTTTATTTTTCAATCTAGCACTGCAAGTAGCTCTGGATCTTTTGTTAAAATGATATAATGTAAATTGGCAAAGCCCCTTTGCTCTTTCCTCCATGATTGATGCAATTCTAACAGCCAAGTCCACATTGCATTAGTATTTATATTTTGCGCGACTTGTGATCCATCTCATGCCACTCGTAAAGGAGGATGGATGAAGAGGAGATACGTATTTTACAGTCATGCAATTGAATACCATAGAACCTCATTTAACAACAATCCAACTGATTCTAGCATTTGAAATTTTAAATCTACACTCTGGGACCATGGCAATGGGAAAAGAACCTAATGATAAGATGGATTTGAGAATTAGCTAGGGATATAGATATGAGACAATGGGGAAATAAGAAATAGCTGACGTGTGTACCGGGAAAATATGAAGATGTATCAAAGGAAAATTTACAGAGCAAATCTTGAGCATGCCAAGGACATCATCTACTTAGTGTTTATGAGACCCCAACCAACCTAAGGTTGAAGCATGCGCTAGTTAGAATACTTAAGAAGACATCTCATGACCCGTACAGAGTAGAAATGGACAAAAAAAGTTAGGCAATTGTGTAAGAAATGAGAACAAATAATATGCACAAAAGGGGAAACCATCGTGTAGGCTTAAGGCATGACTCAAGCTAGTAATTACTTTTCAGTATGAGAAGATTACTTGCATAGATGAGGAAAAGGGGAAGTGACCATATATGGGATCGCTTATCAAACATTCAATTAGCTTTGCAACGCACATAAAAATAAAGATTCAAAAAATTCAAATACTTTTGCAATGCACTAAAAGAAACTCAAATTAAACCTTAGAAAATTAAATTATGGCTGGTTATTATAAGTATAATGAACATATATTAAACCAGCTCTATCCATCCCTATTCCGTAGACTTCAAGGTTGTCACATTATCCATCTGTTTGTTTGCTTGTTTCCTTGTTTTGAGGAAAGGATGGCAAGATCCCATCAATTCTTTTCAAGAGAGGTAGGAACTGCAACAAGAGAAAAACACAAATGAAGCTACAAAAGACATTGCATAGCAATACGTTGCAATTCCTTTAAACTCAATCTCTTGCAAAGGTCTATACCAAAGACACTTTTAAGTCAAATCCCATAGCAGATACACAAAGTCAACAAGAAGGAATTTTAAGATCAACTTCAATATTCGCATTATTACAAAGGTAACCAAAACAGAATGGTGTACAAATGCAGAAGCAAGAGACAGGAAAAAGAGGAGAAAACACACCCAGACTAGAGCTATAACAATGTATGGGGCACCAATGATGAAATGCTGACCACCCATTGCTAAAACAATAACATACGTATAACGCTAAAACAACTAAAAAGACGGCAACATTGTTATGGTATAAATTGATAAAGACATATAAAGCACATGAATGGAGGCAGAGAAAACAACAAAAATTTAGAAGCCAATAAGGAGGGGGAATAAGGAGCTTGTACACGTACTGGGGTCTGATGTACTAAGTACTGCAGTCCCATCAAAGCTGCAGCTGCCTCCGGTATGCTTCGTCTTCTGCCAGTAGGTATTGAAAGCATAGGAAGCATGGGCTACCACAGTATCAGGATAATAACATCTACCATTGGGCTTAATCTCCTCACAGTCTGCCCCACCTTCCCCACAGGCATAGTCCATTGCCTCTTGCAACTTATCTGCCGGAACTGTCGGCTTCGCGACACACCACAAGCCCCCCTTCTGCTCTTTCCCTGGCCCCGGCGCAGGTTCCGGTGCCGGCACAGGGCAAGGCATTGATGGTGGGAATCCTATAGGCGGCAGAGAGTAAGTTGGAGGGGCAGCTGGTGAATGCGGTGTCTTATGCGTATAAGGTGGTCTTGCTATGGGCTTGGGGGCACGGGGCGATGGTGGTGGGAACACAGACATGGGAGGAGTACTTGCAGGAGCTCTCAATGGAGAGGCATTGGGCAATGGCGATGGAACTTGTGGCGCATTATGTGCGTTTGTGGGGATTTCTGATGGGGCGGCATTGGGCACAAAGGAGAAGTGGGAGTTGGGCACCGGCGCAAATGGGATGGGTGGGAGGGGAGTTATAGGACTTGGGTGTACAAATGGAGGTGGTAACTTTCTGCTCTCTTGTTTTGATGATTGTTTCACCAACCTCAAGTCTCTAATACTGGAAAAGCCCAGCTCTTCCAAAGCAACTCGATGGATGGAGTAAACCCATTCATCGTTATCGCGCTGATGTGAGAATTCAGAAGATGAAACAATGGAGTAAGCCAAGGTGTTATCTTGGAGAAAGCCCAGCAGTGGCTTTAGTATGTCCTGTTTCAAATCACCTCCAGATATAGAGAAGTGAGAATGGTGGAAGCAATTAGAGGAAAATGCAGCAGAAACTTTGATCTTTTCTAATAGACCCCTTCTCACTAGACAGTAGTACAAATTTTTAACAGAGGGCAGAACCAAGCCCCATTGGTGCTCGTGGTTTCTGTCACACAGGACTCCTTTCCCTAATACAATGGCGGTGATCCTAGTGGAGGGGAGGTGGGCAAGGACATGGGTTTTTAGCCAGCTCTCTGCTGCTAAGACACTGGAAGAGACTATGGAAAGCTCTGCTTCAGTGACGGAGACTGCAATGGGAAGTAGGCTAGTGGTGTGAGGGGAAAAGTGAAGGCTGAATGGGTTTGGTTCCCGGAGGTTCACCAGCTGAATAGCTTCTTGACCTGCATCTAGAGCACAGACAAAAGAAAGAAGAAATGAAGAGAAAGTACAGAAAGAAACCTGCAGTGAGAGATTTTGAGTCCTTGGTCACTCACCAGTAAGACCAAGGAGAGGTAGCATGAAAATGAGAAGGTAGAAGTAAAACTCCACCACCCTCATCTTCTTCAACTTCTTCTAGCGGTCGGAAAAGGGAAAGAAATGCTACACCCCGCCCTTAAACCCTTGGAGGAGGGAGTGGCAGGCGGCATTTGGGTTTATGGGGAAGAGGGAAAGCCTGGGAAAAGGTTAAGAGAAGGGAAACGAGAATCGTTTTTCTTGAAGTGGATTTTAAATGAGAAACGGTCACCAAAGCTCTTTAAAAATCGAATCCCTAAAAGGGGAGTGAATTTTCTTTTTCTTTTTTTTTTGGTCGACAAGAAAAAATAAGGAAGAACCCTTTGGCCAGGGAGTGGGGAAGGGTTTGTCTCTTCAGGGGGATGCTGGTTAGGATGTTTTGAAAGGGAAAGGAGGGAAGAAGATGTGGGAAACGTGAAGGAAGGTTCCTTTTTGCTTGTTTTGAGCACTGTAGTGAGAGACCATGACGGCAAAATGGTGCCCAATCTTAAAGAAGTCTGGCGCAAGTAGATGCAAGAGGTATGGACCTGATGAGTAGAGGTCCCAATGGTCTGCGCTGACTGCTGACGCAGACCCCATCAAAGGTCCCCTGATGAGTATTAATTTCCGGCCCACTTTGGGGCTAAATCAGCTTCTTCTGATGAGTCCTATAAATGGGAGGTTATGCCGACCTACTTGGTACAGGCACATGTGATAGCAGGGACCGAGTCAATACTCCAATCAAGCATGTTGTTCCTGTTTAGGTGAAGCCCTATTGCACAGTAGAAGGGAAGAAAGGAGAGGGAATAGGGATTTATTTCATCTTATGTCCACAATTGATCTGGTCCACCTAATAATATCTCCAAAAGTTCCATCATGCTTTGATACATATAAGTATTTTGGTCCACCAACTCATATCTAATGTTGTACCATGCATTGAAAAAAAATAAAAAATGATATTCAAGCATCCTGCATGTTTGAGGGAATGTAGATTTGCAAGGGATATGGATTCGATGTGGTTAATGAAAAAACTGATACTGAACCTAAATTTTCTACTGCTCTCCAAAATTGAAACCATTTCCAAAACTGAATCCGAACGATTTTGGATACAAAAATCATAGCTGCCATTGAAAAAATAGACAAAACCAAAACCAAAATTTTTTAAAAAAAAGTTATTTAATTTTTCTATTCATTTCAAAATTTTTATATAAAAATAATTAAAAAATTATTTATAATAGAAATAAAATTAAAAATATCATCCATAATTTATGTAACATAATCTATATCAACTCATCTAATAAAATATATCTAAAAATAATGTACAGTCCTGATTTGTCATTGAGTGAAATAGTAGATGGACCAGATTATTTCATGAAATTTTTAATTTAACTTTATATCAAATATAAAGTGTATTAAGAATAGCCAGACTAGAATTAGATCACTCTAATTTAGATTCTAATTTAGTCAAATTAAAATTTTATAATAAAAATTTTATATCAATGATTTAAATTATTAAATATGATGTATTACCTCAAAACTACTTGTACATAAAAAAAATCATATGATTTGAAGATTCCTAATGATGAGGACATCACCTAAAGCACTATTTTTGATGCATTTTATTTTATTTTTATTTTATATTATCTGGGTGTATGTGGGTGTATAATCAATTAGGTATATATATATATATTTTTTTCAATCCATACATGTATTTTAAAGTATGAGGTGGAACTAGGTTATTTGAAAAATTATTATTTTGTTACAATAGAGTTTGTTTGTTTGTTATGGTTTGTTTGGGCCTATTATATAATGGGTTGTTGTTGTAATCAGAAAAAAGAAACGGAATTGGAAAGAACCTTGTTTTTTCCCCCGGTCTCTTTCTTCACCTCCTCTTCTTCTTCCCCCTCTTCTTCTTCTAAGCTATCTATTTCCTTCTTCTTCTTCCTCTTCTCCTCTTCTCCTCTTCTTCTTCTAAGCTATCTATTTCCTTCTTCTTCTTCCTCTTCTCCTCCCTCTTCTCCTCTGCTACTCTAAGCTTCTAAAACTAATCACTTCTCTATCTAAACCCCCAAATCCAACCTCAGTTTAATATTTTCGAATCACCTTTCTCTACCTTTCTCTGTTCTAGTATCCCTAAAACCCGTCAACAGCCGACGACTCCATGTCTTTGAGCCATCCCTACCCTTCCCCGAATTTTCCTCCCTCAAGGTCACTCGCATCGTCGCCGTCCCTAATCCTCAACACCAAAAGAGTTTCTAAACCCTTCCCAACCAAGCCTCCATCCACCATCTCCATTGCCGCCCTCTGCCACCACCATTGTGCCGCACCACCAGCCTCCGCGTGTGCCACCACCCACCATTACCGCACCACCCATTTCCTAGCCGAGCCTCCATCCACCATTGCAAGCGTCGCTGCCATCCTCCATCGCCTCCACCATCTCCACGATCCTAACTACCCCTCTCTTCCTCTGCATTCGACACCTGCAACTGGTCGCTCCGCCGCCCCTTTCCCTCTTCCCCTCACCGAAAGACTTCTCTGACCAAACCTTACCGCGGCCCTTCGACCGCCCCAACCCGACCCTAGCTCCGCCCCAACCCGACCCTAGCTCCGCTATAAGGCTAACTATCCTATACCTATCTATCCCCTAAGAAGATCAATGAATAAAATTAATTAAAATATAAAATAATAAAAAATTTAAGCAAGTAAGAAAATTAATTAAGAATTCATTCATGAATAAAGTCCGGCTCAGTCGGCATACATAGATAAAGTCCGGCTCCGACTCAGAAAATAGGATCGTCGATTGTTAAGAACCGATCAACCAGAAACGATCAACCGATGAACGAAACGACGTCGATTGTTAAGAAACGAAACGACTCATCGGTTGTTAAGAAACGAAACGAAACGACTCATCGGTTGTTAAGAAACGAAACGAAACGACGTCGACGTCGATTGTTAAGAAAGAAACGAAACGACTGCTTGGATAGGACTAATTAACTCAAATATTTCGAATCTAAGAAGTCGGTTGTTAAGACGGTTTAGAACTAATTAACTCAAATATTTTGAATCTAATGATTGGCTATAACTAATTAATTTAAATATTTCAAATCTAATGAAATAAAGATAGATAATTAATAAAATAAGAATATAAATAGCATTGATATAACCATGATGAGGTCTTATATAACACGAGATCTCATATAACACGGGATGTCACAAGTCCATAACACGAGATGTCACAAGTTCTAGTCAAGTGAGATTGGATTGAAGAGAAGTCCTAGTCAAATGAGATCGGATTGAAGAGAAGTCCTAGTCAAATGAGATCGGATTAAAGAGAATGAGATGATCGGCTGCTATTAGTTCATCACAAGATAGGCTGGAAGTCATCGGACCTAAGTTACTCAAAACAAAATAAAATTTGCAAGAAACACCCAACATGTATCAAATCCCAATAATAATCCCAAGAAATATAGAAGTCGGCATCGGGCTCTGGAGTTGCTTTGAGGGCCGTGCTGCATTCACGATCGTGCCAATGGCAGAGGGGTATCCAAAGAGAGGGAACCGGGAGCGGCTTCCATCGGTGGTGGGACCGGACAAGATCCGGTGTTGTCCTCGATGTGGTCGGGTCTCTGAGAAGAAGGCACCGGTGGCAGTGGTGGTCGCTGACGGTGATGGAAGACACTGGTAGTGGCGGAGGTAGCCGCTGGTGTTGTCAGGAAGGGGCCAATCGAGGACGGCGTTGATGGAGAAGAAGGCGACGCACGCCGTTAGGCGCGAGGCTAGCTAGGATTGGGTCGGGGCGGTCGAAAGGCCGTGGTAGCGTTTGGCCAGAGAAGTCTTCCGGAGAGGCGGAGGAGGGAAAGGGGCGGTGGGGCAACTAGTTGCAGGTATCGGATGCAGAGGAAGAGAGGGGTGGCCGAGATCGTGGTGACGGTGGAGGCGATGGAGGATGGCGGCGGCGCTTGCGATGGCGGGTGGAAGCTTGGCTAGGAAATGGGCGGTGCGATAATGATGGGTGGTGGCACATGCGAAGGCTGGTGGTGTGGCATAGTGGTGGTGGCAGAGGGTGCAGTTGGCGATGGTGGATGGAGGCTCGGCTGGGAAGGGTTTAGAAACCCTTTTAGTGTTGAGGATTAGGGACGGCGGCGATGTGGGTGACCTTGAGGGAGGAAAATCCGGGGAAGGGCAGGGGTGGCTCGGAGATATGGAGTTGGTTGTTGATGGGTTTTAGGGATACTAGAATAGAGAAAGGTGATTTGGAAATATTAAACAGAGGTCGGATTTAGGGGTTTAGACAGAGAAGGGATTAGTTTCAGAAGCTTAGAGTAGCAGCAAAGGAGAACAGGAAGAAGAAGAAGGAGATAGCTTAGAAGAAGAAGAGAGGAAAAGAGAAGAAGGAGACTCGGGAGGAAGAAACAAGATTCTTTTCAAATCCATTTCTTTCTTCTCATTACAAATGGGCTCCCCTAACAAACCATAACAAACAAATAAACTCTATAAACAAAACAACAATTTTTCTAACAATCTGATCCCACCTCATACTTTAAAATATATTTAAAAAATAAAAAAAAATGCACCTAATTTTTTATACATTCATTTATACACCCATGTACACTAAGATAATATAAAATAAAAATAAAATAAAATACATCAAAAATAGTGCTCTGGGTGATGTCCTCGTTACCTAATATATGCATGAAATAAAATTAAATTATACATATTTTTTTGATCATTCGATGCATAGACTAGGGATCTTCAAATCATATAATTTTTTATGTGCAAGTAGTTTTGAGATAGTATATTCTAATAATTTAGATTATCGATGTAGGATCTTCATTATCTAGTTTTGATCTAATCATATTGGAGCTCAAATTTGATTGACCTTACCTAAGTCTATCCCGTATTAAGAATATTGATCATTGGATATTTTCAGTTTGGATCAGGTTTTAACTTTGATTTTAGGTTCTATTTTAGATTGAAGAATTCATCAAAACCAAAATCAAACCCAAAACCAAATAATTTTTAATTTTTAAAATTATTATTGAAACCATCTCCCATTTAATTTTAATTAAAACTGTCCGTTCGATTTGGGATAAATAAAATATTTTCTGTTGACATCCCTATTCGAGAGTACCAGGCAAAATGTAATGTGTTACTGTATAAATTTCTATTTTGTCTACAAAACTCTCAATTTGCTAGTAAGCTATATTTGCTGTTTTTCATTAGTGCCATGACTCCAATTGACAAAAAGCACATTCCTATTTAGCTGGGTTCATGTTATTTCTTTCCGGTAAATAATAAAATTTTGTGGTTTGCAATGGAGACTGCCATTGTCCCTGTTATGTTTAATATTAGGATAGTATTTCAAGGAGGTGAAGTCATAAATATAGAAGTTCGACTTAAAAATATGTCTGTTGGGGATAAATCCCGCTCCTGCCGAAGCCCGGCCCGACGCTCAGCCCAATGTAACCAGTAGCCGCTGAAGAGCTTTAGCGCCAGGCGCCAGGCCGAGCCCCTACCACGGCCGAACTGCCTAGAGGCCGAACTCCCCTGCGCCAAGGTCCGGGCCGAACTGCCTAGAGGCCGAACTCCCCTGCGCCAAGGTCCGGGCCGAACTGCCTAGAGGCCGAACTCCCCTGCGCCAAGGTCCGGGCCGAACTGCCTAGAGGCCGAACTCCCGGCCGAGCTCCTTGGCGGCTGGACTTCTTCGGGAGACGGACTCCTCCCAGACGCCCGTTCGGCCATCCGAGCTCCTCCCGGGTTTCCCTTCAGCCGAACTCTCCTACGAGCCCGAACGGCCGAACTCCTTCCTTCGGACCGACTCCTTCGGAGGCGAGCCCTCCTCGGACCGACCCCAGGCGAGCCCATGCAGCCGAACTCCTTCGGACTTCCCACGGCCGAACTCCTTCGGACCGACCCCAGGCGAGCCCATGCAGCCGAACTCCTTCGGACCCCACGGCCGAACTCCTTCGGACCGACTTCAGGCGAGCCCAAGTGGCCGAACCCCTTCGGACCGACCCTAGGCGACCGAACTCCTCAGCGAGCCCTGGCCGAACCAACTAGCAACCGAAGTCCTTCAACTGGCCAGCCGAGCTTCTTCGGGCCTCTCAGCGGTCGAACTCCTCGGCAACCGTCCCGCGGCCGAACTCTACAGATGGCCGACCCTTCAGCCAGACGAACTCCCCCAGCTTCCCCCTCGGCCGAACTCTGTTACAAGTCCGAACTCCATTGGACGAACTGTCGCCTGCAGCAAGACCGGACGGCGCCTTCCTCTCCGTACCGGACTCCATGCGGCCCACGATGGCTCCCACGGGACGACGCCTTCCTCTCCGTACCGGACTCCATGGCCCACGACTCCCGGTATGGCTCCCACGATCTACCGGACGACGCCTTCCTCTCCGTACCGGACTCCATGCGGCCCACGACTCGCCGGTATGGCTCCCACGATCTACCGGACGACGCCTTCCTCTCCGTACCAAACTCCATGCTGCCCGACGACTCTCTGCCAGACGGCACAGCCGTCACCATCAACTAAGCTCCGCTATAAAAGGACCCCTCCCGACATACTAAGGCTAAGCTCTCTGAACTCTCGACTCTCTAAGCTCTCCTCCACATCTCTAAGCTCCGGAACTCATTCCGAGCACTCCATTACTGTTGGCCGGAAACTAACTTGACCGTCGGAGGGTCCTGCCGGAGCCACCACCCCACCGGTTCCGGACGGGACTTCGTTTTGCAGGTCCCCGGCGGCGCCCAGCGGCCTCGATTGCGGCGACCTCCGGCGGCGACGGATTTCTGCACCAACAGATTGGCGCTAGAGGGAAGGGCCTGAACCTTCGAGGTTCCCTTGTTCTTAAAGGAGTGCTCGGCGACGATTTCCTTCCCCTGCTCCGGATCTCTCTTCTCCCTCTTCAGTATTCCTTTTCTGGAAAGAAAAATGCCCCCCAGAAGAGCCTCGACCCGGAGGTCGGCAGCCTCCGCGGCCCGATCCCGTTCGGGTCCGTCCGCTCCCACTCCGGCCCCGGCGACACGGGCCCGCTCCGTACCCGCGGTGGATGCGGAGCGGTTCGACCTGCTTGCCCAGCAGGTCCGCGATCTTACGGAGGCGGTGCGGGCGGTGCAGGCCACGCATTCGCGAGGTCCGGCGCCCACTCGACCGGCGCGGGGTTCCCCGGAGCCCGGGAACCCAGTCCAGGAGCGACCGATGTGGGCTACCCGACCTCCGGCCCTCGGGAGAGAAGGGCAGCCGGCAAGGAGCCCCTGCTCGGACCGCGGCTCGACCCAGGGAGAGGCTTCACACCTATTCCGCGAGAAGACCTTGGGGATTAAGGATCGCGAAGACTTCCTGGATCAAAGGCTCTTGGAGATGGGACGACGCATAGAAGAACTTCGTCATACTCCTTCCTCCCGCGGTAACGATATTTGCACTGATCCTCCCTTCTCACAGAAAATTATGCAGGAACAGGTACCGCCGAACTTCAAGCTCCCGCATTTTGAAAGCTACGATGGGACCACCGACCCGGTCGACCATTTGGAGGCCTTTCAGGACTACGATGTTGCTCCATGGCGCGCCTGATGCCATTTTGTGTCGGGCTTTCCCTTCTACCCTCAAAGGAGCGGCCAGGAATTGGTACTCGGCGCTTAAGCCGGGCACCATCCTATCGTTTGACCAAATGAGTCAACAATTCGCGGCCCACTTTGTCAGCAGCAAACGGCCGCGCAGAGGCTCGGATTCCTTGTTGGCCATCAGGCAAAAAGAGGGGGAACCCATCCGGGCTTACGTCACCCGGTTCAACGCTGCCGCGCTGGAAGTCCGGAACCTGGACCAATCAGTTGCTATGGCCGCGCTCAAGGGCGGCCTTCAGAAGAACGACCTGTTGTTCTCCCTGGAAAAGAAATATCCCAGGGATTTTGCTGACATGCTAGCTCGGGCCGAAAGCTATGCCCGGGCAGAGGAGGCTTTTGAGGCCAAGGATAATGAAGCTCGCGACAAGCGACGAGTAGGCAGAGCGGGAAGGCCCGCCGAAGAAAGAAAGCGCACCGAAGCTTGGCCGCGCTCCCGAACTCCCCCTGGTCGCGGGCGAGCCCGGACTCCACCTCAGGCTCGGGGGCGGGAAGCCACCGACGGAAGGGCACACCGAAGTCCCCCCCGACGCCGAAGTCCCCTCCGGCGCCGAAGTTCCCCCCGGCGCCGAGGTTCTCCCCCGCGACGAGGTTCATCTCCGCGCCAAGGTTCTCCCCTCCGGCGGCGTTTTCACAGCTACGCCCCCCTCAACACCCCGAAGGCTCAAGTGCTGCTGGAGATCAAGAGACGACTTCCGGAGCCGGAGAGAATGCGTTCCCATCCCAGAAAACGCAACCCCAACAGTAGCACGAGCAAAGTCAAAGGCCCCGTCCACCAAGGACGGGATGGGGGGAGAAGCGAGGACGACGGTCCTCATGTGCCCCCACAGCCGGCTAGGAACAGGAGGAGAACCTCGTCCTAGCGTGAGCAAAGTCGAAGGCCCCGTCCACAAAGGACGGGATGGGGGGAGAAGCGAGGACGACGGTCCTCATGTGCCCCCACAGCCGGCTAGGAACAGGAGGAGAACCTCGTCCTAGCACGAGCAAAGTCAAAGGCCCCGTCCACAAAGGACGGGATGGGGGGAGAAGCGAGGACGACGGTCCTCATGTGCCCCCACAGCCGGCTAGGAACAGGAGGAGAACCTCGTCCTAGCGTGAGCAAAGTCGAAGGCCCCGTCCACAAAGGACGGGATGGGGGGAGAAGCGAGGACGACGGTCCTCATGTGCCCCCACAGCCGGCTAGGAACAGGAGGAGAACCTCGTCCTAGCGTGAGCAAAGTCGAAGGCCCCGTCCACAAAGGACGGGATGGGGGGAGAAGCGAGGACGACGGTCCTCATGTGCCCCCACAGCCGGCTAGGAACAGGAGGAGAACCTCGTCCTAGCGTGAGCAAAGTCGAAGGCCCCGTCCACAAAGGACGGGATGGGGGGAGAAGCGAGGACGACGGTCCTCATGTGCCCCCACAGCCGGCTAGGAACAGGAGGAGAACCTCGTCCTAGCGTGAGCAAAGTCGAAGGCCCCGTCCACAAAGGACGGGATGGGGGGAGAAGCGAGGACGACGGTCCTCATGTGCCCCCACAGCCGGCTAGGAACAGGAGGAGAACCTCGTCCTAGCGTGAGCAAAGTCGAAGGCCCCGTCCACCAAGGACGGGATGGGGGGAGAGGCGAGGACGACGGTCCCCATGTGCCCCCACAGCCCGTTGGGAACAAGAGGAGAACCTCGTCCTGAACGTGAGCAAGGTCCAAGGCCGAGCCCCAGAGTCTACGGCAAGCTTCACTGCAGAAGACGAGGTCTCCTTCGGACCTCAGCTTCAACTTCGGTGTCAGCATCAGCGGGAGACGGGATCTCCCCCAAGCGATCATAACCTTGACTGCAAAAGAGGAGGTCTCCCCCGAATCGACTTCGGTTGATGAAGGCAATGTCAACTCCGACCCTGACCACGGGGGGCGACATTGACTCCGGCCTCAACGTCGGCTTCACCAATTTTGGCTGGAAACGAGTCCCACTTCAACTCCAAACATCGACTGGGGATGAGGTCCTCCCCCAAGCCTCAGCTTCAACTTCAGCGTCAATATTGGCTGGAGATGAGACCTCCCCCGAGCTTCAGCTGCAACAAATGCGGAGCCTGGAAGAAGACTTCGGCAGTCGCCTGTTTTGGTACTCCCTTCCTTCAATTTTTGAACTCGGGAGTGGGGGGGCTACTGTTGGGGATAAATCCCGCTCCTGCCGAAGCCCGGCCCGACGCTCAGCCCAATGTAACCAGTAGCCGCTGAAGAGCTTTAGCGCCAGGCGCCAGGCCGAGCCCCTACCACGGCCGAACTGCCTAGAGGCCGAACTCCCCTGCGCCAAGGTCCGGGCCGAACTGCCTAGAGGCCGAACTCCCCAACCAAGGTCCGGGCCGAACTGCCTAGAGGACGAACTCCCACCGCCAGCCGAACTTCCTGACGGCCGAGCTCCTTGGACTCCAAGCGGCTGGACTTCTTCGGGAGACGGACTCCTCCCAGACGCCCTTCGGCCATCCGAGCTCCTCGGACCGACCCCAGGCGAGCCCATGCAGCCGAACTCCTTCGGACCCCACGGCCGAACTCCTTCGGACCGACCCCAGGCGAGCCCATGCAGCCGAACTCCTTCGGACCCCACGGCCGAACTCCTTCGGACCGACCCCAGGCGAGCCCATGCAGCCGAACTCCTTCGGACTTCCCACGGCCGAACTCCTTCGGACCGACCCCAGGCGAGCCCATGCAGCCGAACTCCTTCGGACCCCACGGCCGAACTCCTTCGGACCGACTTCAGGCGAGCCCAAGTGGCCGAACCCCTTCGGACCGACCCTAGGCGACCGAACTCCTCAGCGAGCCCTGGCCGAACCAACTAGCAACCGAAGTCCTTCAACTGGCCAGCCGAGCTTCTTCGGGCCTCTCAGCGGTCGAACTCCTCGGCAACCGTCCCGCGGCCGAACTCTACAGATGGCCGACCCTTCAGCCAGACGAACTCCCCCAGCTTCCCCCTCGGCCGAACTCTGTTACAAGTCCGAACTCCATTGGACGAACTGTCGCCTGCAGCAAGACCGGACGGCGCCTTCCTCTCCGTACCGGACTCCATGCGGCCCACGGCTCGCCGGTATGGCTCCCACGATCTACCGGACGACGCCTTCCTCTCCGTACCGGACTCCATGCGGCCCACGACTCGCCGGTATGGCTCCCACGATCTACCGGACGACGCCTTCCTCTCCGTACCAAACTCCATGCTGCCCGACGACTCTCTGCCAGACGGCACAGCCGTCACCATCAACTAAGCTCCGCTATAAAAGGACCCCTCCCGACATACTAAGGCTAAGCTCTCTGAACTCTCGACTCTCTAAGCTCTCCTCCACATCTCTAAGCTCCGGAACTCATTCCGAGCACTCCATTACTGTTGGCCGGAAACTAACTTGACCGTCGGAGGGTCCTGCCGGAGCCACCACCCCACCGGTTCCGGACGGGACTTCGTTTTGCAGGTCCCCGGCGGCGCCCAGCGGCCTCGATTGCGGCGACCTCCGGCGGCGACGGATTTCTGCACCAACAGATTTTTTTAAAAGATTAAAAAATTTTAATTTAAAATTCAATTTGCTCTAGTTAGTCTGAGGACGCACATAAAAATTATAACTTTCAAAGAAGCAAAATTGTCTAAAGTGAATCTTGGCCCCTGCGTGAAAATAGCTTATTTGATTTAAGTTGGCCAACCTATCCTCAATGAGCCCAAATTGACATAAATTTGGTTCATGGTTGTAGAGCTGCTTCGAACTCTTAAGAAGAGAATTTTTTTATGCATCGCATGCGGTACAACAAAACTAACGTGGAGTGCATCGTCCAATTACTTTAGACCATGTAGTATAATTAATAATGAGACATACATTTAATGCTACTCAACTTTTTTTACATCAATTTTTTGTTGATAAAAATATTCTTTTTCTCCGTAGAATAAAGAAAAAATAATATTATGACTTTCTGATGCCATATAAGACAACAGAAAGTCATAATAAAAAAATAAGAAGTCATATAAAGATACAAAAAGTCATATATATTATTCAGGATGTTATATATATTGATAGAAAGTTATACAAAGTATTAGCAAGTCATATATATTTTTTATGATCTCACTTATAAAGACATAGAAAGTCATATATATTCAGGATGTCATATATATTAATAAGAAGTCATATAAGGTATTAGAAAGTCATATATATTGTTTAGGATGTTATATATATTCACAGAATATCATATATATTGACAGAAAGTCATATAAAGCATCAAAAAGTTATATATATTATTTAAAATATCATATATATTTATAAAAAAAATTATATATATTATTCAGAATATCATATATATTCATAGAAAGTCATATAAGACATCAAGAAATCATATATATTATTCAAGATATTATATAAAGATACATGAAGTCATATATAATGTTCAGGATGTCATATAAAAATACAAAAAGTTAGATATATTATGCAGGATGTCATATATATTCACAGAAAGTTATATAAGATATTAGAAAGTCATATATATTATTCAGGATATTATACAAAGACACACAAAGTCATATAAGACATCAGAAAGTCATAATAACCAATAAGGTATCATATAAAAATATAGAAAATTATATATATTATTCAAGATATTATATATATTCAGAGAAAGTCATATAATGCATCAGAAAGTAATAATATTATTCTACGGAGGAAAAAAATATTTTCGTCAATAAAAATTTGATAGAAAAAGGGTTGAGTGACATTAAATATCTATTCTATTATTAGTTGCATTACATGGCCTAATATGATTGGATGGTCTTTTTCACATCAATTTTGCTGCACCGCACCTGGTGCATAAAGAATTACTCCTCTCAAGAATAGAGAGCATGGCAATGAAGATATTTTTAAAATATTATTTTTTAATACTTATTTTCAAAAGTACCCCCAGCCCCAACTTATTTTGGGATCTACCATCCAGCCATGAAATCATGGGTTGAACTCATGATTTCACCCTCCATGCTGCACACCCGCCGATGACGTTACGTTTGGAAATGCCATATTGAGAAATTGTGGCTTCAAGCCATGATTTTTGTTGTGGCTTCCCCCCTTGTTCCCCCTCTGTCCAACCTCCTTCTTTGCATCCAGCCCCTCTTCTCATCTGATTCGGGCCCTCTAGCCCCACCCTCATTCTTAACATTAGATCTCTACTCTCTAGCTCCCATCCGATCCCATGAAGCTCTCGATCCGTGCTCCCTATCCAACCTCATTTGACCCCACCATGCTCCTCATCCATCCCCATTATGCTCCCGGTGTTCCCCGCTCCTCCAACCGACCCGCTCTTCACCTCTCCATCTGGCTTCATTATTCCCCACCGTAAGTCTTTTTTTTTTAAATTATTATTTTATAATATTTATTTTCAAAGATATGGTCAAATTTGATCAAGTTGTGCTATATTAATTAGATTAAATTTGATTGAATAAATTAGGCCTTTCTAAGTTGATATGGAGGTTTATTAAGTGGATTTTGTCCTTTTTTTTTTGAAAAAATAGATTTTGTCTATTTAAGCCAAGCCTATGATGGCAATCTGTCTCCCATTTTAGAAATAGTATTTTTAAATAAAAAATTCAAGGGTGCTGAGTGTAAATTTCAAATATCTCACTACTTTCTTCATGTTTAATACCTTCATCTTTTATTAGCAATATATAATTTTAACGATATAGGAAAAAGTTTCTTTTACCAAAATCATATGGGAAAATGACATCTATCATTATTTCATATAATGTGCATCAATATTTGATGAGGAATTTATATGCACCAACTAGTTTATCTTCAACTAAGTTGATGTAATAGCCATATTTCAACTTAAATTAGATGATTCATAATCATACTTATAGTTACCACATATGAAACATGCTTCTTGTTTGGTTTAAGTAATCGAATTCAATATCTTGTAATGAAAAAGATATATTTCAAGAAAAATTGATAATCTGTATCATGAAAATCACTTAAAATTGTCTTATTGATTGTTCTAATGTTAATTTTGATATCAAGTTGGGCTCCCCCATATGATTTATCATGTTTCTGTTAAAAAGTGCTCAAACACGTTGTAGGCATCATGTCTTAGTTGTGGATGATTCTGATGTTGAGTATAATCTTTGTTTATGTGGTCACAAACCAGTAGAACTGAGAGCATGATGGGGTTCAACGATTGAGTTTCTTAAATATTATGGGCTACACCATAATTAATGATGAACAGGACCTTTTCTTTTTCTTGTGTGGATCTTTACTGGTAATACTTTGAATGCTTGAATTGCTTTGCCACTCTCAATGCAGTATCAGATGAGTAAGATATCAAGCATTGCATCCAGCTCAAGCCGTTGATTGGATTAAATTTGCTATCTTAATTGGAGTAATATGTTGATTGTTCATTAATTGTTTCTTGCGGGGTCGCATAATCCTTTCATGCGCATCACATGTTCCTAGAACCAGTAAAGGCTAATGTTAATTTTCATGTAAAATTTTTAGCTTTATTTCTGCAAATTCCTAGCTCACCGTATCTCAAAAGTTATCTAGATGCTAATCATTTACCAGTAGTCCATAGTCACATGCAAATAATGTTGCTTGCAATTCAAATTTCAAAGTTTCATCCTTGTTCTCAAAATTTGATTGATGGCCAGGTCGAAGCAATCTTATTTGCACTACTAGCAAACTCAACCAACTTTTTTTTGTTAAGTTTTATAGTAGTGGATTTTTTTAATATATGCATGATGATTTTATTCTACATATGCTAAACTTATTTAATTTATTGTATAAATAGTGAAATATGTGATAAATAGTTATGGCCTTATATTATATCAATTGTTCTATGATTAAAGGATAATATGGAATAGAGTATCCTGGGCGACCACAAAAGATTATTAGAATGAAATATAGAATAAAATTTGAGGAGTTGAAAGATAAGTTATGTAGAGTCTTCCGTATAGATAAAAGTAAAAATAGAGTAATGATAACATATAGATAATCCACTATTATGCAACCAATAGTATTGAAGTATGAAACTATTTCGATTACTGATGATGAAGATATGAAAATTATCTTTTCAACTATAAATTTGCATGCTTATTTATCTAATGTCGAGTTATACATTGATGTGTAACCCATTAAAGATACTAGGTATGTTCTTGATCCAAAGGACTATGAAGTAGCTCATTAGGACATAGAAATGATAACCCAAAGGAGTGAATAGATTGGAGCCTCCAGTCCCTATATAATATTCCAATGAATACTAGTTCAAGACATATGGAGGACCAATTTCATACAATGGATAGTGATGTGCTAGATATTATTATCAGACAAGCTTCAATTTATACAGTTGCCGATGATGCGATTTATATAGATAATCAGCTATTTGAGGAAGATGATGTATGAAGTAAAAAAGATATAGACGATGATACTCAGCAAATCGGTACATCGTATGATGTAGAGTGCCCATGCAAATAGATAAATACTATGCAAAAGATATTGCATAGTATTGTATAGTGGAGAGTAATATAATAAATATTATATATTATTATATATTCAAATATTATTATACTATATAATATTATTATAATTATAACATAATTTATAATGTAATATAATATATTGATTATAATCTAATCTAATTATAGATTATAATATAATATAATATAATATAATATATTATTATAATCTAATTATATTATATTATTATTAAAATATTATTATTATGGGGTCGATTCATCTAGATCATGATCCACAAGGCTCACCCTCCAAGGCGCACCTAGCAACCATGACGACGACACTAGATTGGCGGCTACTCTGCGGGAGAGGACGAAGCTGCATCATTAGCTTCCATTTGACCTTATGATCGAGCATCCACTGACCTCTGGATCAGGACTTCACCGGCCTTCGGGTCAGGACTCCACCAACGGCATGGACAAGTCCCTATAATGGGACTTGGAACCAATGCAATGCAGTGACTCCACTAACCTCCGAGTCAGAACCCTATCGATCTTCATTGTTAGCTAAAAGTAAAACCGATTGGCATCCATCAGATTTAATACATCATATGGAAATAAAAAAAGGAGGCCATAGTATATCTGTGGAGACATTTCCTTTAATATCCATTAAGTTTGGATCATCATTAGGAAAAATAAGAAGGCAACCAAAAAAAAAAAAGCAAGCAAAATCGATAGGCATCCATCAGATTTTACACATCATATGGGAATAAGAAAAAGAGACCATAGCATACTTCATGCCAAATGTATCAGTTGTTTAGCATGCCTTATGCCAAATGCATCATGATCATGGCAAAATAAGTAAGCAACCATAAGAATTTAGCAAGCAAAACTGATCGGCACTTATCAGGTTTAACATATCATATAAGAATAAGAAAAAGATACCATAATATTTTGTGGAGCCATTCCCTTCAATATCCATTAAGTTTAGATCATCATTAGAAAAAATAAGAAAGCAACCAAAAGAATATAGCAAGCAAAACCAATATTGAACCCATCAAGTTTAACACATCATGTAGGAATAAGAAAAAGAGATCATAGCATACCTCATGCCAAATGTATAACTTGTTTATCATACCTCATGCCAAACACTTCTTTTCATTTCTTTCTCTTTTTTGGATATCTGTGGGAAGAATTGCACTTGAGGAAGAAAGTGAAAGCACCTGTAAAAGGCCATCACTAATACTCACAATAGTAGGCACACTAGCGTAGGGATGAGGCCGTTGGGTTAGGGCTGCGGGCAGGGGGCGGTGAGATAGGGGTCGAGCGGTCAGGCCAATGGGGATGGGACCATGGGGAGGTCAGCGAGTGAGGTGGGGCCGGGGTGGCTGGCTCAGGGCCATAACATAGGAGGCACCGATAGGGTTAGGGTGGCCACGAGCGAGGCAGGGCAGCAGTGTAGGAGGCACCAGCAGGGTCGGGGCAACCATGAGGGAGGTGGGGCCGAGGTGGCAGAGTCAAGACCGTGGCATAGGAGGCACCGATGAGGTTAGGATGGCCATAGAAGAGACTGGGCCAGGGTGGTGGGCTCGGGGCCACAGCATAGGATGCAAGGCAGGGTCGAAGCAACCACGGGAGAGGCGGGGCCATGACGTAGGAGGCACCAGCGGGGTCGGGGCAGCCGTGGGCAAGGCAGGGCCAGGGCAACCATGTAGGAGACACCGACTGGCTCGTGCGAGGAGGGGTCAGGTCAACGGGCTCAGGGCCACGATGTAGGAGGTGCTGATGGGGTTGGAACATCGGGAAGGAGGATGCATGGAAAGCAGGGAACACAGGAAATGTCGGCGAAGGGGTCTCCACCAGGCTTCTATGTGGCAGCCGCAGGGAGGAGGAGGTCCTCCATCGTGGCCTAGGGCGGTGGTGGCCGATGGTCATCATCATCGATCTCGCCCCCGACCAGTCTTCTTCATCTCACTATGGCTTGAGGTCGTGTGGTGCCAGAGGAACGGGGCAAGGAGGGAGGAAAGGGGGGTTGAGGGAGGTTTGGGCACCGACGAGAGGGTGGCTGAGGTGTAGAGGGATATAGGTTCGGGGCCATGGAATGTCGGAGGGATGAGGCAGGGAGGGAGGAAAGGGGGGTTAGGAGGGTTTTGGGCACCGATGAGAGGGCGATCGTTGGTGCGAAGGGATGCAGGCTTGGGGCCACAAGACACCATTGGAGGGACGAGGCATGGAGGGACGGAGCGGGAGGGAGGAAAGGGGGGGTCAGGGGGGTTTTGAGGGGGGTTTGGGTGCCGATGGGAGGAGAATTATGGGAAGAGAAAAAAATTGGAGTATTAGCGATGGCAAATTGGTTGTCTCTAATACTATCGATAGAAGTATTCGCGATAGTGATTCAGTCACTAAAAATAGAGAGCCATCGTTAATACTAATAATTTTTAAAAAAATATTTTAAAAAAAATTTAAATAATTTTTTTTCAACATTATTAGTGACGATAAATGAAGCTGCCGCTAATAGTTATTGGTAATTAATTAATTTAATTATAATTATAATAAAAAAAATAAAATTTAAAATTTATTAGCGATGCATTGCTAATATCGTATTAGCAATAACAAAAATGTTATCGCTAAATGCCATCGCTAATTTTAATTTTTTTATTTTTTTTTGAATATGATATAATTTTAAAATTTAAAGTTTATCTTCATCATTCATTATCTAAATAATTATCATTAAAGTATCATCATAAAAAACTACCTCGATCCGACAGTCCAGCTATATCGATCAATAAAATTCAATTTTGAAGATCATGAATGACTGCTTGAGAATTTAATAAATAAAGACCATCGATGGATTTGAAAACTTACAACAATGATCTCGATGATATTTATAGAATATTATCAAAATTTTATCTTAATCAGACATCATTATCATGGTCAATTTAGCATATGATAATTTTGGTTGTTAAATAAAAATAAACGATCAAAAAGCCAAACCACGTTCGATTAAGATGATTTTTTAGATAAATTATCTTTGTTACTATTTTAATTTCTTGTATGGTGATGATCATAAAATCTAAACTATATATATATGAATCATCCATGTTAAGCAGATCTTACAAAAATATAAGTATAATTACTTAAGGACTTCAATAATGAGTATCAAGAGATATATAATTTTGGATCGTTAATATATGCGTGGTTTGAATTTTATGATCATCACTGTACAAATAATCAAAGTAATAGCAAAGATCATTTATCTAAAAAATTGGATGCCCTTTGGCCTTTTGATCACTCATTTTTCATTTAACGATCCAAATAATTTCATATTAAATTGACCATGATAATGATGTTCGATTGAAGTAAAATTTTAATAATGTGCTATAAATATCACTAAGATCATTATTGTAAGTTTTTAGATCCATCGATGGTCTCTATCTATCAGATCATCATACGATTATTCGTGACCATCGAAATTAAATTTTATTAATCGATATTACTAGGTCCATTAGATTGAGATAATTTTTTGTGATAATACTCTAATTATAATTATTTAGATAATGAATGGTGAAGATGGACTTTAGATTCTAAAATTATAATATATTTAGAAAAAAATAAAAAATTTAAAATTAGTGATGGCATTTAGCGATGATATTTTTACTATTGCTAATACCGTATTAGCAATGTATTGTTGACTATTAGCAATGACAAAATTTATTTCTAATAAATTTAAATTTTTTAAAAAATATCAATTATAATTATAATTAAATTTTTTTAGTTTTTGCGATGATAGATTTTTTTGATCACCATTTGCCATCGATAAAAACTATTATTAGCAATAGCAAAATGCCATTACTAATAAGTATCTACCATTGCTAATAATAATAAAATCTAATTTAAAAAAAATAAAATTATTTTTTATTTGCGATAGTAAAATATCATCACTAATAAGTTCTACCATTATGAATAATAATAAAATTTAATTAAAAAAATAAAATTATTTTTTTATTAGTGATGCCAAAACATCATTGCTAATAATTATCTACCATTACTATTAATAATAAAATCTAATTAAAAAAATAAAATTACTTAATATTAGTGATGGCTAATTATTGTCGCTAATACTATTGCTAATAACTAATAACTATTAGAGATGGCTATCATTCCATTGTTAAAGCTGTCGGTAAAAAAATATTAGCGATGATAATTTTGCCATTCCTAATATCGTCACTAATACCCATTGTTAGTGATGGCAAAAATACCATCGCTAATATTCATTATCAATATTCTATTTTTTTGTAGTGAAATAATCATTTTGAGCTCTCTGAATAACCGATCTATAAAGGTGGAGTGTGTTTTATCTATACTATTGGATTTTCAATCTTGATATCTATTGTAGCTTGAATGCTTGTATGTAAAGTAAAATCATCTAGAGAATGTGATGCATGACTAATATAAAGGAGATCCTATTGGTCATAGTAGTCACATTTCTTTACACTTAGCTGACTGATAAGTACTTGATATATTGTAATAAAAAGCACTAAATATTGTTGCATTGTATGTTTATTAGTTGAATTTGATGCTTCTTAATATCTTTTGCAGGTAATTAGAAGATTAGGCTCATACAAGCTAATCTAGACTCAAATTAGCTCAATCAAGCAAAAATCAGATATCTAATGGGCTAAGAGTAAATAACTCAAGGGGTTAAGTCACGATCAATAGCTAGGAAGCAATTCGTTGAAGATCCAATGGTCAAGAAGAAAGATAGTTGCTTTAAGAATTTGGATTGAAAATAATTGATCAAAGGACTGAAAATTGAGGCACGTATCTATGAAGCTCTAACCCAAATTAGAGCCTAATCCAAAGATCCCACATGATCCATCCCAAATTGATTTAGCATGGATCACAGATGGAAAAAAAGAAGGAAATGCCAAAGAGAGAAATAAATTACATGCTATTCTCTTTTTATCTTATTTTTCACGCCCCAATTAGAAGTCCACACCAAATCAAAGATTTTTCATGCACACTTCATCTCATCCATCTATTCCTATCATATCTTTAGTCTCATATTGCTTAATCAATAAATCCTCCTATCTCTTAGCATCTATAAAAAGTCCTAAGATTTCAACCAAAACCATTCTTCCATCCATCTCCATCTAGCCCTAGCCTTCACACCTCCTCTCTCTCTCTCTCTCTACTTTAAGTCTCCACTTTTCTTTCTTTCTTCTTCTTCCTCCACAAAACTCTCTTCTTTCTCTTTTCTTCCTATGGGTTAGAAGCAAGAAGATAGTAATGATGGATGGCATTCCTTCCATGCATGGCTTGGCTCCATCATCTCAGGAGGGAAGATGAATCTTGTAAATAGATGGTTTGATGTTCATCTATTTTATGTATCTCTTTTCTTATATTAATAAAATTTTTGATTTATTTAGAAATTAAAGTGCACTATTTTCTTTTGCTTTATTTATAAATCAAGATTTTGAATAATCTATGCTCTAAGAGATGCATCATGATTTGAGGATATGATGCATGCTCAAACAAGAGATAGATTATATCAAAAAGAATATATATTTTTTTTTTTACTTATGAGATTTAGTTAGATAGCTTACGCTCTAAGAGACTGATCGTGATCTGAGGATATGGTCCGTGCTTAGAAAGAAGATAAGTTATACTAATCGAAATCACAAGTAGCGATCCTGCAGCAGAAAATAGATATGACATCTATTTTATAAGGATATTCGATCTCCTGAGGCTTTTCTTCTATATTAAACTCATTAAGTTTCTTTTAAATATTATTTTAACAATTAGATTAGTTCTCCACCTTTTAAAAACAATCAAGTCTTCTTTTAATTTTCTAAACAACTGCCTTAAAATCCTGCAGACTCGACTTGATTCATCCTGTTCTATAGAGTAGTAGTCGATTAATTTTTATCTTTGATTGCTCTCACGATAAGAGCGTATCACTGACTGGCATTAATATCCTTAATACCCTTGACATCATCTCAAACCAACATAAATTTCAAATATATTACTACTTGAGACAATTCAAGGTGCTCCTAGCATGTGTCTAATATTATCAATATCCATCTCAATCTGCATGTCTTTTATTCTAAAAACTAGACTTTCAACTCTTATTTTTATGCTACCATAAAATTCTTTCATTGATCTAGGGTAGATGGGCAAATCTAAGGATCAGATGAATTTTCAACCCATTAGTAAATATCCTTAGTATCCGAGCTAATCTTATATTATCCAATACAATGCGGATACTTCAAACTTCTAAGTCTAGATTTTTAATCCTAAACTTTATGTTTTCAAAGAATTCTTGAACTGAATTTGGATAGTTCAAAAGAATATGAAATTTCTTAGCCTAATCTCTTAATTTTCTATATAATTAAAATTCTTTCTTGCTCTAAAAACTCAAGGATTGTTTTGAAGTTTGGTCCTTTTTTCTTACATGGGAGAATGATTTGAAAAAGTCTTAAATTTTAAATTTATGCATGAAACTTTCTTTTCCTTTGTGCCAATTACTTTCGAGGTGCCATTGGAGAACAAGGACCACAAAAATAGGATGAAAATGGAGAGAAAAAGTTTAATTTTGATGAAAAAGGGGTTTAAAAAGGTTTATGACATGAGAAACATGAAAATAGAATGATATTCAAATTAGAATTTATAAATTAATTTGAGGGATCAAAAATTAATAATCAATCAATTCAAATGAGATCAAATAAAGAGGATAGTAGATAATAGCTCTATAAAATTTGGTTTAACTAAGGGATTTTGCAAATTCTTAAGAGTCAAGTTAAGATACTATGCAAATCAACAACATCGAGCACACAATCTTTTATAATTAAATATCTTATCTTGATATTCTTAGTTCATGTACTTTTTTTATAAATTTTGAGAATTAGATATCTTATGAAAATGTCAAAATTTAATTTGTAAGATATACAATCAAGTTCATTTTCAATTTAAGTTTCTCAAGATAGCATAATATGGAGAACTAAAAAAACTTACTGGATTAA
Organism: Cocos nucifera; assembly: GCA_006176705.1. Lineage (NCBI taxonomy): Eukaryota > Viridiplantae > Streptophyta > Magnoliopsida > Arecales > Arecaceae > Cocos > Cocos nucifera. The sequence goes on from QRFJ01000618.1 coordinate 1,008,317, forward strand.
AAAAAAATATGCTCATAAGGCATTATGTAATGCATAGAATAAAAAGCATAGTGATTAATACATTCAAGCATTAGAGCAAAATAATTGCAAATCAAGTCATTCATATAGAGTTTGATCATTATTAGTATAAATAAATTATCAAAATCAAGCATTTAATCAAAGTAAATTTTAATAATCAAGATGGTATGATATGAGAATAAGTTTAGTCTTTACCAAATATCATCATCCATCCATCTAAAGCATTCATTTTCAAGGATTGACTCTTTTTATGCCCTTAGATGTTTGGCATACCTACAAAAAATATTTTTTAATTTTTGATGCCTAAGCCATCTTGGATCCATTAAAGTTAAAGCATATCCTACTACAAAAATGGCCTATGTCGAAATCGCTGCCATAGCACCTACGGTAGCGATTTTTGAAATCGCTGTTATAGCACCTACGACAGCGATTTGACCTATAGCAGCAGTTTTTATAACCACTACTATAAGTCCGATATATAGTAGTGGTTAACAAAAATCGCTATCGTAGGTCGAACCTATAACAGCGGTTACAAAAAATCACTGCCATAGGTCGATCTATAACAGCAGTTCATTATAACCGCTGCCATAAGTCGGACTTATAGAAGCGGTTAGTAGAAATCACTACTATAAGTCGGACCTATAGCAGTGGTTAGTAGGAACCGCTGCTATAATTTGATTTATGGCAGCGGTTAATTGTAACCGCTGCCATATATATACATATATATTTTAAATATTATATAATTTTAAAATTTAGTGTTCATCTTCATCATTCATTATCTAAATAATTATCATTAGAGTGTCATTGCAAAAGATCGTCTCGATCCGATGGCCCTAGCTTCGTCGATCAGAAAAATTTGATTTCGATGACCACGAACGATAATGCGATGATTTAATAGATGGAGATCTTCGATGGATCCAAAAATCTACAATGATGATTTTGATGATATTTATAGCATACTATCAAAATTTTACTTCAATCAGATATCATTATCTTAGTCAATTTAGTATAGATTAATTTCGATCGTTAAATGATAAATGATTGATCAAAGGACCAAACGGTGTTCGATTATGAGATAATTTTTTTTATAAATTATCTTAGCTACTATTTTAATTATTTTTTATGATAGTGATTATAAAATTTAACTCGTGAGATAAAGATCGATCTAAAACTATACATCTCCTGATAACCATTCTGAAACTTCACTGATTATTATGCTCGTGCTTTTATAATATCTGCTTAATATGAACAGTTTATATGAAAATAATTTAAATTTTGCTATCATCACCATATAAAATATTTAAAATTATAATAAATATTATTTAACTAAAAAATTATCTCATAATCGGACGTCATTTAATCCTTTAATTCTTTGTTTCTAATTTAACGGTCGAAATCATTCCATACTAAATTGACCATGATAACGATATTCAATTGAAGTAAAACTTTGATAGTATGCTACAAATATCATCGAGATCATTGTTGTAGATTTTTAGATCTATCAAAGATCTTCATCTATCAGATCATCGCATCATCATTCACGATCATCGAAATTGAATTTTTTTGATCGATGAAGCTAGGGCCATTGGATTGAGGCGATCTTTTGCGATGACACTCTAATGATAGTTATTTAGATAATGAACGGTGAAGATGAATATTAAATTTTAAAATTATATAATATTTAAAAAAAATAAGAAAAAAATATTTTTCACCTATGGCAGTGGTTATCAAAAATCGATGCGATAGATCTACGACAGTAGTTATAGAACCGCTGTCGTAGATCTATGGCAGCGGTTCGATAAACACTACCATAGATCTATGGCAGTGGTTCGATAATCGCTGTCATAGGTTGGGTTAAAAATTCCTAAATTTTTTTTTCCCTCTTGTGCGCACTCGATTTCTCCCTCTCTCTTCCCCCTCCTCTTCGTCGTCGGTGAGGCTCCTCCCCCTGACTGGCATCGCCCCTCATCCCCTTCGACCGACGTCGCCCCTCCTCCCCCCACGGTTGGCGTCGACCCTCCTTCCCCCTCGGTCGGCGCCGCCCTCTTCCCCCTCCCTCTCCGCCCCCCATCCCCGACTGCCCCTCTCCGCCACCCGCCACCCCCTTCCGGCCCCCCCACCTCTCCATCTGACCCTCCCTCTCTGGTCCCCCATCCTCGGTCTCCCCTCTCCGCCACTCACCATCCCCCACCTGGCCCTCCGACCCCTCCATCCGATCCTCCCTCGGTCCCCAGCGAAATCCTCCATCCGACGAACCCCCATCCGACCCTCCCTCATCCCCCCACAAAACTCCTTCCTCCGACGAACCCCCATGCACCCTCGCTCGGCCCCCGCGAAACCCGACCCCCCGTCCCTCCATCCAACCCTCCCTCGATCCCCAGCGAACCCCCATTCGACCCTCATTCAGCCCCCGCAAAACCCCACCCCCCACCACCACCACCATTCTGACCCTCTCTCGATCGAGTGCGAAGCCTCCTTCGGCCTCCTCATCACTATGCCTCCCTCCCCTGGCCCCCCATCCCTGGCCGTCCCTACTCTCTCTCTCTTTTTTTTCATTTTCTCTCTTCTCTATCTCACTATCTTGCTTTTGTTTCGCAGGTTACCTCTAGTACCGTCCTCCTCCAGCATCATCGCTGGCAACCCTTGGAGCTTTCGGTGCAACCCGCTCTCTATAGCTGCAGGTATAATTTTTTTAATTTTATAGTATTATTTATTAATCATGTATATTTATAATAATTTATAAAATATTTATAATAAATATTATAAATATTTATTATAAATATTTATTATAAATATTATAATTATCTGTATGCCGTAGTTTTTGGATCGTGCTGTGGTGGTAGCCTTGGACCGTGCCATGTCGATGGTTGTGGACTAGATCTGTTAATGGATTGAATTCAGATCAAAATCTGGATATTCAGATCTAGACCTAATTTTAATTATTGGTACCAAATTCGAATCCAAATACCCAACGAGTTTATACTTGAGAGAGGAAGGGAGGGATCCGACCTCACCACCATCATTTGGAGGGAGGGGGTCCGACCTCGTCGCCATCATTGGGAGGAAGGGGGTCCGACCTCATCGATGAGGGAGATCTAGAGAGCGAAAGAGGGAGGGAGGGGGTCCGACCTCGTTGGCATCACTGGGAGGGATGGGGTCTGACTTGCCGGCGAGGGAGATCGAGAGAGTGAGAGAGGGAGGGATGGGGTCCGACCTCGTGGGTGAGGGAGATCGAGAGTGGGAGAGAGGAGATCGAGAGATGGAAAAGCTGGGAGGGAGGGGTTCGGCCTCGCCGCCATTGCCGATGAGAGAGATCGAGAGAGGAAGTGATCAAGGGGATGGCACACAGCCGAGCCAGCTTGGATACGTAGTCGAGCTGGCTCGGGTCATGATCGAGCCAATTGGAGGAGGACCCTAGTCGGATGTCTCAAGCATGGAGCTGGCTTGGCTTCCGAGTGAATAAAATTTGATATATCATAATGTTATATTGATTAATGTTCATTAACGTTGCAGGTCATGATGGCTCCGAAACGCCATCTAGCTTTCACCCCTATCTCTTGATGGGTTACACGCAGTTCCACATCTGAGAAGCAGTCGGAGCATACTCCATCCACCTTAGCATCGGCTGCTCAGGGACCTTCACCATTAGCATCTACTCCACCGACGGCATCTACTTCATCGGTAGCATCTAGTCCACTGACAGTTGAGCCTCTACCATCGCAGGCATCTGAGTGTATATTTTTATTATATTATTATAATTTTATTTTTTATATAGTATTTGTACACTTATATATTTGCATAACATATTTGCATTGCAGGTGCATCAACCAGCTGGATAATTTACGGTCCTACATGCATGGCACACGTGTGGAACCGCCAGCATCAGGTGATGGTGCAGTATGATGCGAAGGAGATGCTGGAGACCGCGTGGGAGATGCATTCCTTTTTTGGAGTGCTTATCAGGCAGTCGGACATCATTCCCATAGAGCCCAAAGACTGGCGTTTGATGGATGCTGCTATCAGGGATCGGGTATGAAAGGAGATATGGATAAGTACGCGCATCTTAGTTATATTTATGCATTTTATATGTTTACACTATATATATTTGATTAGAATAATTTTGTAATTGATATTTGATAAATTTGTGCAGGGGAGGTATGACTTCTCCGATCATGAGAGGACTCGAGATGCCTGACTGAAGAAGATCGAGGAGTTGTACTGAGGTTACAAGATCAAGCCCCATAGAGGATGGCTCGAGCACTGACGAGATACTTCAGAGGAGCTTGTTCCTTAGATATAAGACTGTCCTCCGAGTCAGTGAGAGAGGATGGTTAGACACTGGAGGAGCCAGGAGCTCGAGGTAAAATTTTTTACTTTTAAATTTTTTAATATGCTTAAAATTTTATTTAAATATTTATTATTTATTTAAATACTTGTTAGGCTATCTTCCATCAGAATCGAAAGAATCGTGCAGTCCAGGAGTATACGCACACTCTAGGCCACGAGTCTATGACCAGTCATATGCATAGAGAGATAATTAATTCTAAATCTTACTAGATAAATTAAATTCATATTTTTTATCATCTTTCTGATAAATTTATTCTTTATTATAGCTGATGAGAGATGCTCAATCGAAGCGAGATCTTTCGATCCAGCCTCATGGATAAGACGGGCAGGTCGATGAACGCCGCGATCGGACATATTTTTGTAAGTATTAAATATATTAGTATATATGATTAGTATTATAGTATTTTTTATAAAATTTTATTTCAATTTATAATGATCAGTTAGATGCGCTCGCGAGCAAGGGCCCGGATACCTCTGGGCCCCATGACCATCTATCTCAAGTCTTAGGGCTTGAGCACTCTAGGAGGATCGGATGTAGGCTCGGACATATGCCGATGAGCTACTGGTCCGAGATGAGCGTCTCCTCATAGACTTTCGGTGTCATTAGCTAGGAGGAGCTTGAGGAGATGTTGGCACGAGCAGATCATGCTGCGACGCGGGTAGATCGGGCTGAGGAGCGCACATCTCATCTGGAGGGCATCGTGAGAGACATGATGATGATGCTCAGCGTGCGTTTTAGAGTCACGGGCTTCAAGGATATGTTGGCCCATATTTCAGCTCCAACTTCGGATCTGGCTCCAGCTCCAGCTCCAACTCTGGCTCCTGATGATGACGACGATGACGATGATGTAGATTTAGGAGACTTTTGATGTATTTTATTTTTTTTAAAAATATTATAATAAATTTTATTCGATAATAAAATTTTAGTATTTCAGAATAATTTTTATGTTTATTATATTTTTTTATATTATATATCTATATTTTCTTGTATTATATATCTGTGCCAACCGTTGCCATAGGTCCGGTGCTAACCGCTAAATTAGACCTATGGCAGCGGTTTATAAATCACTGCAAGTGATCAATCTATCGAAGTGATTATGTAATCGCTGCTATAGATATCCAACCGCTGCGATAGATTGATCTCTTGCAGTGATTTATAAACCACTGCAATAGGCAATCTATAGCAGCCGTTCTAACAACCGCTGCAACAACTGCTGTCATAGAGCTATGATGACGGCCGCAGTAGTAGCAGTTAGAAAATTATTGTCATAGCTTATGGCAGCGATTTTTTAGGCTACGACAGCGGTTAATCGTAGCCCATTTTTGTAGTAGTATATAATTTTGTTTGAAATTCAAATTTATTTAACCAAAGTATGACTATTTTTAATAATATTATATTTAAAAATTTTATGGTCTATTTTGTTACATTTGAAATATATAATATAATAATATTCAAATGAAGCTTTTCCAAATATATTTTTAATAAATTTTTATTTTGTTAAATAGTTTAAACTAATTTTAGTTTTATAGAAAATAGATTTTTTGTTTCTCATTATTGATTGAAGATTTTCAAAATTAAAATATAAATTTTTAGTAATTGGCTTCAATATTTCAATCTCTTTTTTTAGTTTAGCATTTTTTCTATAAAAGATTTTTTTAGATTTTGATAATTTTTTATTTTCTTCAATCAAAGATTTTTTTTCCTTCAATAATTCATCTTTTTCAATTACACTCTTATTCTTTTCTTCATCCAAAATTTTTTTTTTTTTAAAAGATTATCTTTTTTCATTAAAATCTTATTCTTTTCTTCAAATAAAGATTTGTTTGAACTTTTAAGCTCCTTATTTTTTTGTCTTAACTTTTTATATTCATCCATTAGATCATTGAAGGCTTTTTATAATTCATCAAATATAAAGTTGGAAGAATTTTTAAGATTTATCTTATTATTATTGAGGCAAAGATTGGCGATACCTTCTTCCTCTTTCTCATTTTTTTTTCTATGCCTTATTTTTTCTTAATCAATACTTTCTTTTTTCTTTATTTCTTCTTCTTCTTTTTCTTTCCATCCTCATGAGTTACGAGGCATAGGTTGAGATGAGCTTTCTTATCTTCTTGGGATCTTAATTCATCTTTTTGATTTTCTTCCTTATAGATTATTTTCAATTGATCCCATATTTGTTTGACTGAAATACAAGAAGAAATTGCATTAAATTCATTCATATCCAATGAACAATAGAGCATATTCATGGCCTTAGCATCTAGTGTTAGATATATGTGTCCTAAAAGTCAGAATTGGTTGATACTTGTAATACACTTCTAGGGGCAAAATTATAATTTTGACTAAAATCAATAAATGGGTTATTTTCTATCACATATGTGTATTTAGTGTTTGTGATACATCCTTTGAGTTAATGGCAATGATAATTCATATTTTCAAGAGTTGAAAATTTAAGACATGAATAATCATTATTAACTCATAAATTGCTCCTGACCATAGGATCATCACGAGGATATGATTGATTTGGAAGGTTGGTGTACAATCGCTTCTGTTTAGTAGATGAGTCTTGAGTCTACGGTGTGGAGACATCGAAGCAAGAGTATAGATACTCGTTAGAGAACGAGGGCACTGAGCGTGATCACCTCGAGTAGTCATTAGGGAGTCTACCTTCTCGTCAATGACTGACTCGATGCTGCAGTAGTGTGTCTGATTCTTTGACCTGAGGTGCATCGGCAGTTCACCTTGAGGGTGTTATAGTTTGACTACACCATTACTCGATCTCCTAGCCATATGGAACCCTGAGGTGTATGTTGGCTATGACATGTTCATTGTAGGAACTGGATGGCATCAAGATGGAATCTATCTACCTCGGTGGTAGAGGAGCAGCCCTATGATGATCATGAGAATCAAGTCCAGAAATCCATGGCCATGGTAGAGTGAAATAATAGAAAGAGTTTCTATTTAGATTTTCACATTGGACTTGAATCGAATGATTACATCATATGACAGAGACTAGGGTTTGACGAGTTTACCTTAACCCTAATCTGATCGGGGCTCAAGATAGAAGAACTTAATCACACAGGTAGCTGCACCAAGAGGTTCACATTCAGCTCTGATGGGTTGCCACCATATACTGCTAGGTGTCACTGGTGGATTTTGGGAGCAATTAGAATGATTTAGATGATCGATCATTCTAGCTGTTCGAATCAGAAGAGTTCTGATCCATCGAAAGGAGTTTCGATGATGTCGATGATAGAGATCATGACATATCCCATTACCATACAGAACTGAACCTAACTGGGTCACACAAATAAGGGTTTGAATCTGGTGATCATCAATTGAACTGATCTAGTTCAATTGATCTGAATGAGATTCAATTAGGTTCAAGGAAATCGTGCTAGCACTCGATTGAACCTAACGTTCTTCTTTTGCTATCATAAATAAGTTGTCCTGTCTGAGCCAAAGGAGTTTGTGCTCAATCAGAGGCCTTCATATGGTCTGACTGGAGGTTGTCCAAGTCAGAAAAGGTTGTCTTATTTTGTAAGACATTACCTGCCATTTTTGGTCACCTGCCATTTCTTGTTCTTTGACTTTGGTCAAAAGTCTACCTTTGACTGGTCAAACGTTGACCATTGACACTTTGACTTTTGACCACATGTCATGCACCTATTGGAGAGCTGGTGGGGGCCTGTCCCCCTACCAGAACCTGGCAAGGAGGAGGGCGCACGCCACCCTAGGCGTGTGCCCAAGTTGGAGGCGCCTAGGAGTCCTTGTTGGACAAGGACTCCATCTCCTTTTTGGATTCCAATTAGAGTTCTTCTAAGAACCAACTTTGACTGGTCTTAGGCACCCTCTAAGGAGGAATCCAGGGGACTCTATTCCCACCAATCAGATTTAGATCTGATTTCACAAAGGGTTGTGATTGGTTGGGAAGAAGAGGAGTTGGATCATAGTTAGTCTATAAATAAGACCCTGTACCCAACTCAAAGAGCTAAGAGTTTCCATACGCCCCAAGGCTGCCTCTCCCCTCCTTCTCCATGCCAAACCACCTTCTCCCCTTGCTCTCCACATCCAAAAGGAGTTTTGGATTTTGGTTGGTGCGATTCAAGCAAGAGAAAGGCGATCAAAAGCAAGAAGGCTGCGCTGCTGCAAAGGACGACTGCTGATCTTCAAAAGAAGTTTTGAAGATCCTCCAGATCTGATTTTTGGAGACGTGATAGAGAAGAAGAGGATCTCCAGATCTAGTCTAAGTGGATATCGATAGAGGCCAGGCGCTTGCGTGGCTAGATCTAGAACCTTCCGCTGCATACAGGATTATCAACAGGGTAATAGGATTATCTAAATTAGGTAAATTAAATTTGATTTAATTTATTTTTATTTATTTTATTTATTAAAATAATAAAAATCAGATCTGAAACATCCCAGATCTGATACAGATCAAAGAAAAAAATTTTAAAATATATCTCTTGATCTGATCAGATCTGAACGAACTTGGGATCGGGAAATCAGAATTTCCCTTCATCTAGTTGGGCTATTTTCTTATCATACTTAATTAATGCATTGGGTGTATGTAAGTCATTAATTATAATTCTCCATAGATTATAATTATGTGCTTATATGAAAATTTTCATCTTAGCTTTCCAATAGGCATAATTTGATCCATTAAAAAATGAGGGTCGATCCCTTCAACATAAAAGGATTCGATTTGGGTTGTCATGATCTTTAGCTCAAGACCGCTAGATCAACAAACAATATTAGAGCACCAACTCTGATACCACTTGTTGCACAGAAATATAGCAACTCAAGAGGAGGGATGAATTGGATTATTTTTAAAAAAAATTAAGCCAAATCAAACTTTAAGCAAGTATGTACTTCTATTTAAGATAAGTTATATATTTGAGATGTATATAATGCAAGCAATAGTGGAATCAAGATGTAATTAGGGCTGTGCAAGAATTAAATCAAGCTAAGCAAAAGTTGAAAGCAAGCAAGATAAGAGAGAAAAGGCACAACACAAATGAAAGAATAAGGGTGGTGCTCCCAAGTCTTGGAAGATGATGGCTCCTGAAGGCTAAGATTGGTCGAAGTTGTATCAGCCAAGATAAGAGGGCTGGCACATAGTTTGCTGGCTCAGATATGGGTTGAGTTGGCTCAGGTTGAGATCGAGCTAGCTCAAACTAAAATCGAGCTAACTCTCTTAGTCAAATAGAAAACGTGTTTTGGAATTCTATGGCTTGATAGGTAGTCGAGCTGGCTCGAGTCTTCATCGAGCCAGCTCGAATAGACGGACCAATAAGTATGGAATTTTCTATTTGATCTTGAATTAAATTTAATTCAAGGAGTCTTAAGGCCTGATATGAGAGGTCTTAAGATGGCTAATTCATGTATTAGGCTAGGTCTTTAATCTAAGGGATGAGAGCAAGCAAGACATGGATGTACATGGGCTTAGATGAGTGCTTTCATGTTAGTCTAGAAAAGTTTTTTAGGGCTGAGTCTTATTGACTCAGGGTGCATATATACTTTGTATATATAATTTTTTGATAAAAGAAATAAAAATCCCTTTTCTCCCTGAAACCATAGCATCTTCTTCTTTCTCTCGCTCTACCACTATCCTAACTTTCAATCATTTGGTCTTCATCCCGCTTGCTATCATCTCTAACTTGTTTTATCAGGGTTGGCAGAAGGTATAAGAATTTTATAGGTCCGAAAATAATTCATAACAAGTGGTATCAGAGCCTGAGTTGTATGGAAGGAGGAGAAGACACCGAAAAGTTGAAGATCTTCAGGTGCTAAAAATTTAGTAAGATCTTATCAAGGTATTTCTCAAATTTCTTAGAGTTTGTATTGTGTTTTGGCTTAGATCCAACCATGGGAAGCAACGTGAAGGTTGATTTCAAGAAGTTTGATGAAAAAGAAAACTTTTCATATGAAAAGTTTAGGTGGAAGATCTTCCAGTTCAAGCTGACTTGGATCATGTATTGAAAGAGAAGCCTGAAGGGATGTCAGATCGTTAGTTGATGTCCCTAAAAAAGAAGGCCTGCTCTATGATTAGAGGATGCTTAGCGGATGTAGCACTCTATTCAATTTTAGAGGAGAGAACCCCCAAAGATTTGTGGTTGAAGTTGCAGACCATGTATATGAAAAAAATATATGCAACAGCTAATGTTAAAGAAGAAACTGTATAACCTTCGGATGTAGGAAGATGAAAATGTCTTGGTTCACATCCAGAAGTTCAATTAGATGTGCAACAAGTTGCTGAATATTGGGGTGAAGATGGAGGAAGAAGATAAATCGTTGATTCTATTATGCTCATTTTTCTTGTCCTATGATCCATTGGTGATGATGCTGCTCTATGGCAAGGAGATCCTGAAGTATGAAGACATGATCTTGATACAGTGAACCAACGAACAGCGGAAAAGGTTGACCAAGGAAGATGTTCCCCAAGAAGGATTGATCGTGGGGGAGAGACCTAGAAGATCAAAGAAGAGAGGCAAGTCAAGGGGACAATCAAAGTCTTGAAAGTGTAAGAATAGGAAGGAAGCCAGGTGTTACAAGTGCAACGAGATCGAGCATTTTAGACGTGATTGCCCATAGTGAAAAAATAAGAAGGGAGAGAAGAATAGATCTAATGCACTAAGTACGGTGGCTAATAATAAGATGGAGGATGATCTCTTGATTATATCAGATGGTCACAGAAAATACATAGATGTATGGACCTTGAATTCAGCCTGTTCACATCACTACACCCTAAATGATCTTAGTTTGTTTCATACACCAAGATTGATAGCATGACACTTGGAGATGATCATCTATGTAGAGTTGCTGGTATTGGAAGCATTCAGATGAGGATATTTGATGGAATGGTATAGACTCTCACAAATATGAAGCACGTCCCAAATCTGAAGAAAAATCTCTTATCCTTGGGCTACTTGGAGCAGAGCAGTTGCAGCTTCAACAGTCATGCTAGGAGTAGAGTTCTTAATATCTCCAATAGTTCTATGCTTATGATGAGAGGCAGGAGGATGAAAAACAATCTCTACAAGTTGGAAGGATCTATGATGATCGAAGAAACTGATGTAGTAGCTATAGCGCAGGATTAGCAGGAGGCTCGTCGATTGTGGCAGTACCGCCTAGGCCACATGGATGATCATGGGATGAAGGAGCTGAGCAAGCATGATCTGATTTCAGATCTGGATGGAGGCATTACAAAGGTTTGTGAACCATGCTAGATGGGTAAACAGAGGAGAGTGCAGTTTGCCAGTAGTTCAGCCCATAGTGTAGCCCCATTAGAACTAGTTCATATTGATGTATGGGGACCGACTTTATTTTCAGCCAGAAATAGGGCGAGATACTTCTTGACCTTCATAGATGATTTTTCGATGAAGGTATGGGTCTACTTCATGAAGGAGAAATTAGAAGTCTTCTTCAGGTTTAAGTTGTGGAAAGCAGAGGTGGAGAAGGAGACAGGTCGGAACTTGAAGTGTCTACAGTCAAATAATGATGGAGAATACATGAGCAAAGAGTTTCAAAAATTTTGCGAGGAGTGTGGTATCAAAAAGTACTTCTCAGTGAAAGAAATTTCTCAGCAAAATAGGGTGGCTGAAAGAATTAATAGAATTCTTTTGGAAAAGGCACGGTGCATGAGGCTGTAGGTAGGGCTTCTTAAGGCATTTTGGATTGATACAGTGGATGTAGTCTATTATTTGGTGAGTCAAATGTCTTATACAAAGTTAGATGATGGTATTTCAGAGGAGGAATGGTCTGAAAGGAAGATTGGATGGAGCCATCTAAGGGTTTTTGGGTGCATGGTATTTGTGCACATAGATGTTGGTGAGCGGAGCAAGTTGGACGCCAGATCATGAAAGATGGTGTTCTTGGGATATCCATGAGGAGTTAAGAGATACCGACTATGGAATCCTTCGGAGAAGAAGGTTGTCATTAGTAGGAATGTTATATTTAATGAAAATTCTATTCTCCAAAGATGAGATGGCATGGTGGAGCAACAGGTATAGCAGGAGGTTCAACAAGGTATCGTTGGATAGCTAACATCTTATGCTATTTTGCCATTTGCAGGTGCATTGGAAGGACTTGGAATTTAGGTGGAACAATCACCAAAGGTGTCTCCATATGTGGAGAGAGCTCAGATGGGTGAAAGAAGTCAGGAGATCTAGCAAGAGCAAGCTGGATCTAGGACGAACATCAAGATTGTCCTGCACAAGCCCAAAAGGAACATCAGACAACCGAAATGAGACGACTTCAAAGTCATATGCCCTGGTGATAGCACATGAAGATTTCTACACCTATGAAGAGGCTATGGATAGTTAGGATAGAAAAAGATTGATCCAAGCAATGTTCGAGGAGATGTAGTCTCTTCACAAGAATGAGATGTGGCGATTGGTGTAGTTGCCACAAGAAAAAAAATTCATTGGTTGCAAGTGGGTTTTCCAACACAAGGAGAAGCCTTTAGAGCAGGGAGGTATCAGATACAAGGTAAGATTAGTGGCCAAAGGATACTCCCAAAAGGAAGGCATTGACTTCAGTAAAGTATTTTCTCCCATCGTCAGGCACACTTCCATCAAAATATTGCTAAGCATCGTAGCAGCTCAGGACTTGGAGCTGGAGTAGATGGATGTCAAGACAGCATTCCTCCATGGGCATTTGGAAGAGAGCATCTATGTGGGCAGCCACCAAGGTTCTAAGAGCTAAGAGCAGAAGGAAAGGTCTGTTTGTTGCAGAAATCATTATACAGGCTAAAGCAATCACTGAGGCAGTGGCACAAGCAATTTAACTTTTATGTGAGGAGCATTGGACTTTTCAAGTGTGAATGACTTTTGTGTGTATGTTAAATCTTTGGAGGATGGATCTACGATGTTCCTACTTTTGTATGTGGATGACATGTTTATAGCATGCAAGAGTAGGAAAGTTGTGCAGAAATTAAGGACGATCTTGTCTTGAGAGTTTGAGATGAAGGATTTGGAGCCTGCAAGAAAGATCTTAGGCATGAAAATCTTCAAAGATTGAGCCAAAAGGATGCTGTATTTATCTCAGAAAGATCACATCAGAAAAGTCTTGGAGAGATTTGAGATAAAGGGAGCAAAATCAATGGAGCTGCTACTTGCCAGGCATTTCAGACTCTCGAAGATGATGTCACCACAGACTGAGGTGGAGGCTCAAGAGATGGAGAAAATATAGTATGCCTCTAGTATGGGAAGGCTAATGTACGCCATGGTATATTGTAGACCGGATATTGCCTATGCAGTGAGCTAGGTTAGCAGATTCATGGCACAGCCTGGCAGAAAATATTGCCAAGCACTGAAATGAATCTTCAGGTACTTGGTGGGTACTATTGAAGTTGGCATCTGCTATGGACAGCAAGATGAAGCTGAGAAACTCTCTGACATATCCAAGAAAGCTCGAGGGCAGATAAGGGGGCCGTTGTGTGGATGCAGATTTTGGTGGAGATATAGATACTTGATGGTCAACAATAGGTTTTGTGTTTAGCTTGTTTGGAGGTCTGGTTTCATAGAGATCGTGCTTGCAACCCATCACGACCTTATCCATGACTGAGATGGAGTATATCGGTGTCACGAAGGCAGTGAGAGAGGCTCTATGGTTGAAGGACTTGGTGTTGGAGATGAATCTCATACAAGAGGCCATCAGAGTATACTGCGTCAGTCAAAGTGCACTGTTACTTGCTCAGAACTCTATCTACCATGCGAGAATGAAGCACATCAACATCAAATACCATCGGATCAGAGAGCTTGTGGGAAAAGGTCAGGTGGAGCTGGTGAAGGTCCACACCAAGAAAAATCTAGTGGATGCAGTGATATAAGTACTTCCATAGAATAGCTTTCAAAATTGTGTTAAATTAATGTGTTTGATGGATAGGATAGAGTTGCCTCAAGCCTTGGGGCACCAAGATGAAGATTGAAAGAGTAAGAATGGTGCTCTCAAGTCTTGGGAGACCGTTAAGGAGTCAAGATGGTGGCTCCTGAAGGCTAGGATTGGCTGTAGTTGTATCAGCCAGGATAAGAGGGCTAGCACACAATCAGGCTGGCTCAGATATGTGTCGAGTCAGCTCGGATTGAGATCGAGTCAGCTCGGATCGAAATCGAGCTAGCTCTCTCAGTCAAACAAAGAACGTGTTTCGAAATTCTGTGGTTTGACAGACAATCAAGTTGGCTCGAGTCTTCATCGAGCTAGCTCAAATAGGTGGATAGATGAGTATGGAATTTTCTATTTGATTTTAGATTAGGTTTAATCCAAGGGATCTTAAGGCCTAGTATGAGAAGTTTTAAGGTGGCTAATTCATATATTGGGCTAGGTCTTTAATCCAAGGGATGAGAGCATACAAGATATGGATATACATGGACTTGGATGAGTGCTCTCATGTATGAGTTAGTCTAAGAGAGTTTTTTAAGACTGAGTTTTTTGACTCAAGATGCATATATATACTTTATATATATAATTTTTTGATAAGAGCAATAGAAATCCCTTTTCTTCCTGAAATCCTGGCTTCTTCTCTCTCTACTCTGCCCTAACTTCTAATCATCTGGTCTTTATTCTGCTTGCTATCGTCTTCAACTTGTTTTCTCATATTTGGTAGAAGGTACAAGAATTTTCATAGATCCAAGAATAATTCATAATAACAAATACCAAATAATTTATAGTAGTTCAGTGCATCCTCGTACCTACATCCACTCCCTAAGAGCCTCTTAGAAATTCTACTATAATCTTCTAACTATAGTGTATTTGTTTTAACTTGAGACCACAAATAAATCTAATTGATTTTCTAGGAACATCAACTACAATCTTACACTGATATTTTTCCAAGTTCACTATTAATTCAGTTGGTTTCCTGGATCACCAACCACAACTTTACACCGATAGTTTTTTGGGCTCACTATCAACCTAGTTAATTTTCTGCATTACCAACCAAAACCTTACATAATATCCAATTTTTGGCTAGGATGAGCTTTCATCCTAAATTTCTTTTTTCTAAAAAAACTTGTAAAGAAAATAAAAGTACAAGTATAAAATTTTAGAACAAAGTAAAATACAAAAGATGAACTCTTTGAATTCCAAAGTAGAAGATGTAGGATTGCTCTTTGAGGCTTGACTTTTCTTCAAATGATGTTTAAGAGGATACAAAAATTGTCGAAGTAGATTGCACTTGAAAGCTTGCTAAAATCTATGCATAATTTTCTCCCTTTTCTGTCTCTCTAATAATATTCAATGATCTTCACATAAACTGATATATCCTGTGAGTTTGTTCCTAACTTTTATCCCAAAACTCAGCCTCTCTATATTTTTCTAAGACCTTAACTCAAGCAACTCAAGTCGACTCGAGTCTCTGCTCAATCCAATTTATTTTTTTGCTCTAAAAAATTATTTTTCTAACATTTTACATTCGAGTTAACTCGGATCCAACTCAAGTCGACTCGGAAACATGCTAGCTAAAATTTTTGCATGCCAAAACTATTTTTCTCCACTATTTCAGCTTGAGTCGACTCGGAATCAACCTTAAGTCGACTTGGATGATAGCCTACAAAAAAAATTCTGCATATTTTTTTTTTATTTGAAGGGCTTTTTATCTTCAACTTTTGAGGGTTTCTTTCACCTAGATTTTTATGATCTTTTCCATCATTAAGGCTTCCAAAAATTTCTTGTTTAAGCTCTATTTGACCATTAATCATCATTCTTTTGAAAGAATTCTTCTATGAATAATTTTTTTTATTTTAAATATCTTAAAAATCCTACATTCATTTATGAACATATGATTAATACCATAATTACTTAATATTTTATAATCATCAAAATCAATCATAGGGTCAACATGATTGATTGCACATCTATAGAATAAATAAAAAGTCGGCTGCATGGAGCTGAAAGTAAGTGGCAAAGAAAGATCAAAGGAATAAAAGATTCTGAACAAAGGAGGTAAGTTTTTCACTGACAAAAAGTTTCATTACAACTTTCTTCATTACAAATAAAAAGAAAATAGGTACAAGTATCAAGCCTTGATGGAGGCATTAGTAGCAACCTCGGGTCGCGGGTTGGCTAAGGATTCTGCAATTACATCAGCAACTAGTGCAATAACTTCCTCGACTACCATGAGCTCTAGCTGAGGTTGGTCTTTAGCAACTTGGCATCCTCTTCATCCAGGAATGAGAGGTCTAGCTCAAGAAAGCGACCGACAATCTTATCTTGACATATATCTTGACCAGTGAAGAAGGCCTCTATAGCATAGTTAGCCTTCTCCTCATCTAACTCCTCTAAGGATCGGAATGCCTCCATTGCTTGATGAGCCACCTTGATAGCCTAGCCTTCGGCCCTCTTCTCAAATTTGGCGACCTTCTTTTGAGTCACCCGTCGCTTCTTTTTCTCTAAGGCAAGCTTTGTCTCGACTTTCTCTAGCACCTCCTTTAGGCACCTTACTTCAATCCTAGCTTCCTCCGCTTCGAACTAAGCTTCCTTTATGGCCTTCTTTGCTTTGGAACCCCTCTTCTCTGCTACCTCGGCTTTGAGAAGAGTCGTGCAAGCATCTAACCATGCTAACTTTGCCGAGTTAGTAAAGATTATTAGGTAATGGCTAAGCTGTAAAATAAGAAAAAAGGTCGGTTAGTTCAAAGAAGCAACATATATATATATATATGTATATATATATAGAGGTTGATTGGGCTCCATTCGATCAGATCTCAGTCCATATCTAGGTGGATCCCTGACCGTTGGATCAGCGTGCATCTGTGCGCACACCCCTGAAAAGGTATGCTTGAAAAAAAATAGGCACGCGCCTGCGCCTAAAAAAATATTTTTTTAAAAATTTTTTAGACATCTTCAGGCCCAAAAAAATTTAAAAAAATAAAAAAAAATCCCGCACTCGAAAAAAAGCTATAGAAAAAAAAGGGGCACCTACGGACGTCTGTAGGTGTAGGCGCCTTTTCCTTTTTTTTCTTTTTTAGATTTTTTGGGCCTAAAGGCACTTAAAAAAACTTTTTTTTTCAAGTGCATGTGTGCACCTATTTTTTTTTTTAGGCATGTCTTTTCAGGCACGTGCGTGCAGATGCGCCTGATCTAATGGTCAGGGATCCGATCAGATATGGACTGAGATCCAATCGAGCGGAGCCTAGTCTATCTCTCTCTCTCTCTATATATATATTACATGTATGTAATCAAAAGAGATCGAAACTCATTTGGATTAGAGAATCTATAGTGTCTCTTTGCTGAGCACCAAAATCGATTGGTTTTAGCTTTTTAGCATCGACCAAAAATAGAAGCCCATGAACCAAATCATAGGTGACCCTCCAATTCTCTAGGATGGAGATAAAAGGTTGGACCGATGAAATAACTAGCTGCTACTAGTCGAAGTAGGGGTTAGTTTTGAGCTAACAAATTCAGCTCGAGAGGTGGATTGGTGTGACCCTCCTTCCTTTTGGGGGGTAGGCAATGAAGATGGGGGTGGCAATTTGGCCCTTAGTGCACAAATCTAGATGAGAGAAGCAAGAACTACTTTTGCTTGAGGTAGTGAGCTCCCACTGGCCGATACCTCCTATGTGGGGCTAGAATTAGTTTGACCTCTAGGAGCATCACCTCACGGGCACTTTTGTTGAACCTCAAAAGTGGCTGAGGTCTTCTTCCTCTTTGCAGCTTCTTCAGCCTCTCTAAGTCCTCTAGCCTTATTCCTGCACTGAGCTGAGGTGAATTAGTTAAAGAAAAAAGGTAGAGAGAAGATAACTGATAAACCAATGGTTGGTTTGACTGAGCTCGACGTTGAAGAGCATCTACTCCGATAAGAGCTCTTTCAACGGCAGGACCTTGCACCCACTCATGGTCTTGAAGCATTGGAATTTCTCATCTCCTAAAGTCGGAGCTTGGAGGATTGATCTCTTGGGTCAGCCCCAAAAAGTGAATCCCTAGTTCTCGGCTGAAGGACAGAAAGTGAAAAGAAGTCTCTCCTTCCAACTATGGACAAAGGAATGGGTACCCTGGATCAAAGGATCAACTTCTCTTCGAAGAGAAATATACCACCAATCATCCATATAAGGATGCCTCTTGATGGTAAAAAATACCTTAAAAAGGTAATAGATGACTGAACTTTGGTCCAAAAATAAATGGCTATAAAGCCATAGACAAAGAGCCATGAGTTTAGTACTATCAAACTCAAAGACATGTCAAGAAATTTAAAAAGTTATGCAATGAAAGGGTGAAGCAAAAGTCTAAGCCTAGTTCGAAAAGATTCCTCATCCAGCTCAAGTTGACTTGGGGGAGGGTCACAAATCTGACCACTCGGCCCTAGAATTTTCAGATGGGATCCTAAATTGAGCTTGGATTAGTTCTAGGTCATCCGAGCCTAGCACCAATTGGAAATGTCTTGGCATAAAGGCCTCAACTTCGGCCTTGTGCCTAGACTCTTGAAGACTGTACCTTAACGAAGAAGAGCCAGAGGACTAGCTTCCTATTATGTTCCCCAACTCACCCATCCTAAAAGTAAAAGAAAGAAGAAAAATATAGAAACAAAGGTGAAAACACGAAGGCAAGGAAGAAGGAAAGAAGGCCAAAAGAAAGAAGAAGACTGAGAATTGAGGCGTGCTACCGAAACTAACTTGAGATCGTGCGAGCTAGGAGAGGGTGGTGGAAAATTGTTGGAAAAGGCTTTGAACCATCGAAAAAAGCTTTGAACTCTTATCGAAAACCACCATAGCCACAGAGCACAAAAGTTGTAAATCGTAAAGGTAAAAATGAAAAGATCGAACAGGGTCACCATTTATAAAAACTTTGGATGGCTTAGATCGAGCATCAATTTAGCCAAGCTCAATGGATGGCTGCCACTTGGCACCATTTGAGTGGCCAAACCAACCTCTCCCCTGATTGCTCATTTATGGAGCCCTGAAATGGTGTAGGCGATGGATTGATTCTGCCAAAATCTCTTAAATAGCTACCACTTGGCACCCTCTGATGGTCCATGATGATCTTCTACTGATAAAGCGACTAAGAGATTAGACATTTCATCTAGCCAGAAGAGTTGGATGTGACGTTCGTTTCGCCTAAGAAAATGGGGATACAACATGTGTCCTCCATAGAACCACGCGAACCGATCTAGAATACTCCCTTCATCCGACTTAATCTAGCTTATAGTCGAGATTAGGAGGTATATGATATAGAGAGGAAATTATTTTCTCAATTAAATCCGAGGCTCAAGCCCTAGCACTGGCTGACCTAAGGCATTTTCAAGATCGACCGAACCAAGCCATAACAGGAAAGGTTTGTGTGTGATATTGTTGCCTGATGTATGCCAAGACAAGGAAGCTTCGAAATCTATGGGATAGCTTGCTGTAAGCAGATAAGGAAGAAGGATAGCGACATATCTCTCCAGATAAGCATGATGTAACAAACATATTTCACTTAATAAGATAAGGCTAACAACTCGATATTTTTAATTCTACACGACACTTTCGCCCTCACCTATAAATAGAGGGCCAAGAGGGATTCTTAGATATGCAGTCACTTCTCTCCTAACAATAAACTTCTTCTTCCTATTTCCTAGTTTTTTGACTTAAACATCAAAGGATCTCCATCGGAGCCAACTCCAATTAGGGATTTATTTTGCAGAACAAGCTGTCACTGCCAGTCTACATCCCTTTTCCAGTTGATCCGATGTCAACCAGAAGACTAGCAGCAACACCCTCCAACCAAACATGCTCTTAACTTAGTTCAAGTCAGATTAAGCTAGGATACTTGAAGAGATCCCTTTACAATTAAACCATCCATAAGCCATGCAATGTTCCACGACTATGTGGGCCTTGGGCGGCACATGTGACGATGCACCTTCACGGCTAATGCATTCATGGCTGTCGCACGATTCATAGATGGTTGTGAATGCAAGACATGGAGCTTTTTGGTTGAAATCTGGACTAAAGGATCTAAACTTGATTAAAATTCCTAAACTTAACATTTATCCATTTAAGATCACTAATAAAAGTTTAACCAAGCTAACTGCCAAGGCCAGTAAGGTGGTGACTCAAGAGGCCCACTTGACATAAGTTGGCCAATCAAGATTAGAGCAGTACGGCAGATCAATAGCCTGCATGGAAATATTTGTGCAGGTGTTGTAGGAGATACCATCCACCAATTATCTAGTTGCAGTCCAAATTAGAGTCAGGACAAAGACTCCGTCCAAAGTTACACATCCTTGTTACACCATGTAGCTCCCCAAGCGTGCAGTCTCGGTCAAGCTAACCCGGTCCGACTTCTTCGTTGCGCTAACGCAATGGAAAATAGCACCCCAAAAATGTGAAGTTCAGACCATGACCAACCGGCTACCGGAAAGTAATACATATATTATCCTAATTTCCAGTCCATGATGCGTAACCTGCCTCAAATCTTTGTTAGGCAGACGGTGGGTCGAGCTCACCGTACTGGTAACCATTGTGGTGGTTATGGTTTTCACAGCACCATTCCAAACACCTAAAATCTATCTCCACAGGCAGTATCTAACAAATTGAAAGTGGTGCGAGTTGCACAAGAATGTGTTTCCAATTCGTTATCACCAACTGGGAAAAATTGGTCACCATTTGAGGTTGTCACTAAAAACATTTTTCAAGGTATATATAATTATAGTCCGCCATCTAGATTGATCACCATTTGAGGTCCATCCTCTAGATCAATCGACATTATGCTTGCATTTAGGATGCCGAATAAATAACTATTCCCTGAATAGATTTAATCACATGGATCCACTCCCTTACCAGTTAACCAGCTAATAATGTTTTTGGCTATTTGGTTGGTGCTTCCATGCATGATTACTGGAACAGCACTGTGGAAATAGGGAAAGCAAAGGCAGCAAGAATTAAGAGCTATGCTGTCTCCTTTGAAACGAAGTTCATAGGTCAAAAGTACCTTTTTAAGCCCTCGACCAAAATAAAGTCACTTACTCACCCCAGTTCTGAAGGAAAATGGATCCGTGCGATCCTCAAAAAATACCATAAGATGCTGTGTACGTGCTCATGCGCGCGTTAAATAAGAAAAAAAAAATTATAGATTTCAAAAATATGATGCTACTTTTTGAGTACTATAGAGAATCCCATCCCATTCTAGTCCAACTTTTATGATCAAATGTGCCCTACATGGTAGTCAAATAAAGGACTAATTGTTAAATTTCTTGCGGGAATATGCCTATTAGTTTCTATTGTTCCTGTAGTTTCTGTTGATAACTAAATTGTTCCTCTATGATCTAGACTTGTACTAATTAATCACAACCAACATCATAATTTCATCTCTTTTATGAAAAAAATTATTGAATCCTGGCAGGAATTGTGCATATTGCTGGACAAGGAATGTCAATAAGTAATGAGTGAATGATTTTGACTCGCATTCTTCGCAAGGTTATGTAGATTGACGTTTCATTTTAGTTTTAGGGCTTGCCAAGCGAGCACAAAGCATTTCTTCCGGAGCTGCTTTACAAACTTGCTCTTGGATGTGCAACATTTGAAAGCAGAGCAGGTCATAGAGACATCTGGTTAGCGAAAGTGTCTGCGAAGTTAAATGATGCATGTTTATGATCTTATTCAACCTTTATACTAATCGAAGACACAAACTACATTTATTAATTCCAAGAACAAGAAGAAAAACCCTTTTGCTAAACAAATGGAAGAAGAACCCAAATTTAACAATGCCTTTAACCTATATTGCCACACAATATTCTACTCTTCAAGCTCAAAAGCAGATGCTGCAAAGCTGTCGGACAATCCGGTGCCAGTCTTAAAGGTGATCTTCCCCAAAGAAGGGTCTTCAATGTACATCTCCACAACAGAGAGCCACAACATTAGCTCCTTAGTCTTCACACCTGTCATCTTTTTCATCCTACCTTTCTTCACAAAGAACGTCACCTCGGGGGCATACGACACCGTCCGTTTGATCTTCTTGAAAGTGTGATCCTTCTTCTTTCGTTGGATGAGCCAGATGAACCCTGCTGCACGATTGTATCCAAACTCTTGCATGTCCTCAAGAGGGAATAGGCCCCTTGGGAGACCGAGCTCTTCCAGTAGTTGGATGGACTCCTTCTTGCAAAGGGCATCTCCATTGATGATCTCAGCACCGGATGCCATCCTATCTAGCTACACTCTCTTCTCTTCTTTTGTTGTAGAAGAAAGAACGGGCCTAGGTTAATGAGAGGCAGGAAGAAGAGTTGTGGAGCTGGAATAATGGGTGATGAGATAATGGTGAGAAGAGGTGCTATTTATAGGCAAGTGGAGTGGAGATGGCTGGTTTGAAGTTTGAACGGAGGAGAGAAGGGAACCAAAAGTTTCCGACCTGGCGAGCGTTGAACTAGTTTGAGATTGCCGGGCAAGGGCCGGTTGGCCAGCAAACGAAGGCTCTGGGATCAGAGACTTCGAGTGAATCATGACAAAAAGTAATTCTTTCTGCACTGTTCGTGGATAATTTTATTAAAATATGTGATCATCACTTCTCAAGATATATTTAATATTTAATAAAATTTAAAAATTTAGATGATAAAAATATTTTTTTAAAAAAATTATGATATTTTTTTTATAAAAATTATAATATTCATTCATATTTTTATGACACTTTATAAAAAATATAGTTTTTCATGGATTGTCATAATTTTTGTATAGTAATATCATAATAAAAATTATGATATTTTTTAATAAAAATTATGGTACTTACTGTAATATAGCATTTTATTCAAGATGTCATAATTTTTATATAAAAATATCATAATACGATATGAAGAAATAAAAAAATAATAAATATATATTAAAATAATATTATGATATTTTTATACAAAAATTATAACATTCATTGATAAAAATTATGATATTTTGAATAAAATATTATATTTTTATAGGATGTTATAATTTTTATAAAAAAATATTATAATTTTTATAAATAGATATCATAATTTTTTAAAAAATATTTTTATCATATAAAATTTTTAATATTTTAAAATATTAAATATATATTAAAAAATGATTATATATTTTAATAAAATCATCCGTGGACATGCTGTTTTTTCTACACCACTTACGACAAAATCATTTATTATGTGATGCGTTGAACGGTGGGCCTATGGGTGCCGGTCTTGCTACGGATGGTGGGCCCATACGATGGGGCATTTAATAATGGTTACAAGGCCGTAAAGAATGGGGTCAAACAACACGGAGATCAAGATATTTGGTCAAAGATGGTGCTTGCCTTCGACGTATCAGGCGAAGGAAGAGCAACCCCAATTTCGCAATTCGTTGTCATGCTTCCTAACTGTTGATGCAGAATTTGGTTATCATCGGATCAAACTAGAATCAAGGAAGATGAGGTCGCCGTCAGTGACCTACAAAATAAAGTCCCATTCTGAATTGGTGGTGGTGGCTTCGGTAGGATCCTTCGACGGTCAAATTAGCTCTGACCAATAGAAATTGAGTGCTAAGAGAGGAGTTCGACGGAGTTTCGGAAAGGAAAAGAAAGCTTAGAGAAAACATATCTGGAGGATCCCTTTTTATAGACGGAGCTTGTTGTAACTGTCTTGATTAATGATTGTCGTAATCGTCCTGATAAATGCCGATCGTGATTGACTTGATAAATGCCGATCGTGTTGTCTTGATAAATGACAATCATAATTATCGTGATAATTATAACCGTTCAATAGTGCGATCGCCTGTAGGAATCCGTCTGAAGGAACTATCTGTGAGGAGTTTGGCTTTCATAAAAGTCCGACTAGAGGAGTCTGGAAGGAGTTCGGCTTCCGTAGAAGTTCGACTGCTGGAGGAGTCCGAAAAGAGTTTGGCTTTCGTAGAAGCTCGATTGCTGGAAGAGTCCGGAAGGAGTTCGGCTCCCATAGAAGCCCGGCTACTGGAGGAGTCCGAAAGGAGTTCGGCTTTCGTAGAAGCTCGGTTGCTGGAGGCGTCCGGAAGGAGTTCGGCTTCCATAGAAGCTCGATTGCTGAGAAGTTCGGCTGGGGCTCGACCGCTGAAAAGTTCGGCTAGGTTTGTCCGCTGGATAGTTTGGTCACTGAATGAATCCGACTACTAGGGAGAGAAGTTTTGATTGAAGTTCTTTCATGATTACCAGCTGCATTAGGCTAAGCTTCAGACTGGACTTCGATGGAAGCGAGATTTATCTCCAACAATAGTCCTCCCACTTTCGAGTTTGAAACTCAAAGAAAGAAAGTATAAAAAGGATGACTGCCGAAGTCCTCTTCAAGGCTCTGCACCTTATCTCCAGCTGATGTTGAAAGTATAGTTGAAGCTCAGGGGAGATCTTATCTCCAGTTATTGTCGAGCATAATGGGGCCATCTTCGGGGCCTTCATCCCATCTAAAATGACCGAGGCCTTCGACTTTGCTCATGTTAGGACAAGGTTCTCCTCCTATTCCTAACGGACTGTGGGGGCCTTCGATTTTGCTCACGTTAGGACCAGATTCTCCTCATGTTCCTAACGGATTGTGGGGGCCTTCGACTTTGCTCATGTTAGGATGAGATTTTTCTCCTATTCCTAATGGACCGTAGGGGCACATAAGGGCCGTTGTTAGGGCCTCTCCTCCCATCTCGTCTAAAATGAATGAGGTCTTTGACTTTGCTCACATTAGGATGAGGTTCTCCTCCTGTTCCTAACGGACTGTGGGGGCACATAAGGGCCGTTGTTAGGGCTTCTCCTTCCATCTCGTCTAAAATGAACGAGGCCTTCGACTTTGCTCACGTTAGGACGAGGTTCTCCTCCCATTCCTAATAGACTTTGGGGGCCTTTGACTTTGCTCATATTAGGACGAGGTTCTCCTCTTACTCCTAACGGGTTATGGGGGCACATAAGGGTTGTTGTCAGGGCCTCTCCCCTCATCTCGTCTAAAATGAACGAGGTCTTCGACTTTGCTCACGTTAGAATGAGGTTCTCCTTCTGTTCCTAACGGGCTATGGGGGCCTTCGACTTTGCTCACATTAGGATGAGGTTCTCCTTCTATTCCTAACGGGCTATGGGGCCACATAAGGGCCGTTGTCAGGGCCTCTCCCCCCATTTCGTCTAAAATGAACGAGGCCTTCGACTTAGCTCACGTTAGGACGAGGTTCTCTTCCTATTTCTAACGGGCTATGGGGGCACATAATGGCCGTTGTCAGGGCCTCTCCTCCCATCTGGTCTAAAATGAACGAGGCCTTTGACTTTGCTCACGTTAGGATGAGGTTCTCCTCCTATTTTCAACGGACTATGGGGGCACATAAGGGCCATTGTCAGGGCCTCTCTTCCCATCTCATCTAAAATGAACGAGGATTTCGACTTTCTTATGTTAGGACGAGGTTCTCCTCCTGTTCCTAATATGGTCAGGAGAGATCTTATCTCTAGCCGAGATTGACTCGATCGCTTAGGAGAGATTTTATCTCTAACCGAGGTTGGCACGGTCGCTCGAAAGAGATCTTATCTCTAGCCAAGGTTGACTCGGATGCTCGAAAGAGATCTTATCTCTAGCCGAGGTTGGCACGGTCGCTCGGAGAGATCTTATCTCTAGCCGAGGTTGGCACGGATGCTCGGGAAGAGATCTTATCTCTAGCCGAGGTTGACTCGGACGCTCGAAAGAGATCTTATCTCTAGTCGAGATTGACACGGGCGCTTGGGAGAGATCTTATCTTTAGCCGAGGTTGACTCGGTCGCTCGAAAGAGATCTCATCTCTAGCCGAGATTGAAGGACTTTGATCGGCTCATATTAGGACGAGGTTCTCCTCCTGTTCCTAACACGGCCACTATTGACTATTTCTTCCCTATCATCACATAGTTTTTGCATAATTTTTTGCATAGTTTTTACATAGTTTTTTCTGTTATCACATAGTTTTTGCTTCTTCCCTATCATCATATAATTTAGAGCAAGCTCCTCTTGGCTTTAATGTTGAAGATGATAGATCGCTAAACTACCAAGCTCCTCCCAGACATGGCGTTGATGATACGGGAGGCGACCGACCTTTCTATTGTTCCTCCATCATTGGTGGTTCTGGCTATGGTAGCACCCTCGGTCGATCTTCTCCTGCTTCAGGCTGGCATCTCTGATGAGCTTCTCGATTTTGTCTCGGAGCTGAATGCATTCTTCAGTGTCGTGGCCGTGGTCGTGATGGTAGAGACAGTACTTGCTTCGATCGTGCTTGTTTGAGGTAGATCATAATTCTTCTAATCTTGGCAGTTGGTTCCTAATTTTCATCAGAACTTGAGTTCGAGGAGCGTTAAGGGGGCCATAGTTGTGGAACCTTTCGGAAGGAGGATTTCTTGACGCCCTTTTATCGGGGCTTCCTTGATGACGAGCTCAAGGAGTTTGGGCTTGCTTGCGCCCGGAGGGAGTTCGTGAGCGCGGTCGAACTTCACTCGGCCTTCCAACGATGGTGGGTCTATTAGACTCGTTCGCCCACTGCTCTCCTGCGACTTCTTCATCATTCAATTTGAAGGCTTCTTCCGTACGAGCATATCTCTCAACTCGGGCTAGCAGATCGGTAAAGTTCCTAGGGTATTTTTTTTCCAGAAAAAATAGCAAATTGTTCTTCTGAAGGCCACCCTTGAGCGCGGCCATTGCAACATACTGGTTCAGGTCCCGGACCTTCAATGCCGCGGCGTTAAATCGCATGGATGTCGGCTGCTGACGAAGTGAGCCATGAACTGATGGCTCATCTGGTCAAAAGAGAAGATCATACCTAGCTTTAATATTGAGTATCAGTTTCTTGCTATCCCCCTCAAGGTAGATGGGAAAGCTCGACATAATATGGCGTCTGAAGCACCGTAAAGCAGCATCATGGTCCGGAAGGCCTTCAGATGATCAACCAGATCAGAAGTTCCATCGTAGCTTTCAAGTTGAGAGAGCTTGAAGTTTGGTGGAACGGGCTCTTGTATAATTTGGAGAGAGAAAGGAGGATCGATGCGAACGTCGTCATGGTGAGCTGGGTTGACGTGGCCAAGCTCCTCAATCCGCCAGTCTAACTCCCATAGTTTGTGATTGAGGACGTCGTCTCGATCGCAGACTTTGGATGGCTTCTGGCTATAGATGGAGAAGGTCTCCTCCGGAGGAGAACCATGATCCAAACTTAGATCCTCTGCTCTCTGTTTCTCCTTCCTAACGGCGATGGGCATGCTAGCCCAAATGCTCTTCCTTGGGATCGATTTTCGACAACCTGATGGTGGATTTCTTGGTGGAATCATCGTCGGGGGCTGCCGCATGGCCTGCACCATCTCGGTAAGGCCCTGAACCCACTGCATCAGTAGGTTAAACTGCTCTAGATTCACTATGGCTGTAAGTGGGGCTTGAGTTACCGGAGTTGGAGTGGGAACTGATGTATTTAGATAAAATCTGACTGCAAAGGCTGTTGATCGCTGGGTCGAAGCTTTTCTGGAAGGCCTTTTTTTTTTGGGAAGAACTCTAGATCGCTACTGAGCACTCTTTTAAGATCAAGGGAGAACAGAGGGCTCTTCCTCTAGCGCCAATTCTGTTGGTATAAAATTTGATTGACGTTGGATCGAGCTGGAGTTGAGGAAGACGAGGTCGTCATTGGTGACCTACAAAATAAAGTCCCATCCGGAGTCGATGGTGGTGGCTCCGATAGGACCCTCCGACGGTCAAGTTAGCTCTAGCCAACAAAAATGAAGTGCTCAGAGAGGAGTTCGGCAGAGTTTCAGGAAGGAAAAAAAAGCTTAGAGAAAACGTATTTGGAGGATCCCTTTTTATAGATGGAGCTTGTTGTAACTGTCTTGATTAATGACTGTCGTAACCGTCCTGATAAATGCCGATTGTGATTGATTTGATAAATGCCGATCGTGTTGTCTTGATAAATAACAATCATAATTATCGTGATAATTGTAACCGTTCAGTAGTGAGATCGCCTGTAGGAATTCGTCTGAAGGAACAGTCTGTAAGGAGTTTGGCTTCCATAAAAGTCCGATTGGATAAGGAGTTCGGAAGGAGTTCGGCTTCCGTAGAAGCCCGACTGCTGGAGGAGTCCGAAAAAAGTTCGGCTTCCATAGAAGCTCGATTGCTGGAGGAGTCCGAAAGGAGTTCGGCTCCCATAGAAGTCCGGCTGTTAGAGGAGTCCGGAAGGAGTTTGGCTTCCATAGAAGCTCGGTTGCTGGAGAAGCCCGGCTGCTAGAGGCGTTCGGAAGGAGTTCGACTTTCGTAGAAGCTCGGTTACTGAGAAGTTCGGTCGGCTGAAGAAGTTCGGATGGGACTCGGCCATTGAGAAGTTTGGTTAGATTTGTCCACTGGATAGTTCGGCTACTAAATAAATCCGACTGCTAGGGAGAGAATTTTCGATTGAAGCTCTTCTGTGATTACCGGCTGCATTAGGCTAAGCTTCAGACTAGACTTCGATGGAAGCAAAATTTATCTTCAACACTAATAATTCACTTTTTTTAGTTATTTTATCTCTCAAAATTAAAGAATTATTTAAATATTTGGTAATGATTTTGAGATGGAGGTCGATCCCCTCCGCCACCGTCAGTAACTAAATTGGTAGATGAACCATTCGCGTACATGCCACGCAACAACATGACAACTAAGAATATATTTGTTTCAGTTAAAATTGAAATTGATATGGAACATAAAATAATTAATAAAAAAAATTAAATGTGAAAAAAAATTAAAATTAAAATTTGAAGAATTAAGATATTTTTATTTTTTCTAAAATCAAAATAAAAATGAAACTTCTTCCAAACAAATAATTAAATATTTTTATTTCAAAATCCAACTCTTCCAACATTAATATATCCTCAGCTTAGTTAAGTCAAATTGAGCTAGAATCCTTGAAGAGGTCTTCTTGCCAATCGCAACCATTCATGAGCCATGCAATGCTCGACAGCCATGTAGACCTTGGACTGCACATGGGACAGTGCATCACCTGATGCTTCAGGGCTCATGCACTCATGGGCCACCGCATGAATCATAGATGGTTGTGAATATAAGCCTGGACCTCTTTGACTTCAATCTGGATTAAGAATCTAAACTTGATTAAAATTCGAAAACTTGACATAACTTGGCCAATCTACGCATGTGCCTGAACGACTCCTAGGTCTTCCGAATTTCACGTTCTGCCATGTATGACAAGGGGGTTTCGACTTCCACTCCAGAGGTCCTTAACGCACTCACATGGTGGTATCGAATGCTTGGGCCTGAGTATATACAAGGATTTGCTTGCATGCAAGCTGGGAAGCATGTGCAAGCTCAGCTTGTTTACGAACCAACCTCTCACAGCCATTCGAACTCAGTTTATTTTCAAAATGTGGCGACGCTAATCAGGCCAATCTCAAGCTGCTTGTGAGCACTTCCGGATCATTTCCCCACTGTTATTGGACCGTTAACCAACCCTACTAGTGTTGGCACTATAGCGAAAAGGGCAAAAGGTGATGCTAAAAAAAGTTTTTGCCAATACTAATAAGCGTAAGAAAAAATTCTTACGATACTTCAAAAAGCATTGCAAAAATATCATGTATGTAAAAGTAGAGATAAAACATGCCGATGCTCTTAAAAAACATCAAAAGCTTCTTAATGATGTTTTAAAATATTAAAAATATAAAATTTTTTGATATTTTTTAGCATCGTTAATGATAACAACACCTGCAGTAGACCTATCAACGGATCGGTGTCAGGTCGGAATCTGGATATTTAGATCCAGACCCGATCGTAATTTTTGTTACCGGATTTGGACTCGAATATCCGATGGATCTGATCTTGAAGTATCATACCTAAATCCTAATAGATCCTGCATATCCGGACTTGGTTTTGGGACCTGAATGGACCGAGAGCCACCTTCGGTCAAGAGATTGAGAGAGGCAGAGAGGGGAGGGCGTGCGGATGAGATGTGGGTCCAGCCATGGCCCATCGGTGAGCGGATCTCACGAGGAGAGGGAGAGGCAGAGAGGAGGGGAGGGAGAGCACCGGGAGTTACCGTTGGTCAAGTCTTCGAGAGACTAAGAAAGGAAGAGAGGGGAGGGGGCACAGGCGAGATGGAGGTCCAGTCGTAGCCCGCCGGCGAGTGAATCTCACAGCCGTGGCGGAGAGGGAGAGGTGAGGAGGAGGGGAGGGTGAGGCGCCATTGGTCGAGATAGAGAGGGAGAGAGGGAGAGAGGGGAGGGATGAGGTGAGGAAGAGGGCGAAGAGCCACCATCGATCGAGAGAGAGACTAAGAGAGGGAGAGAGGGAAGGGGTGCGGGCGAGATTGGGGTCCGGCCACAGCCCACTAGTGAGCAGATCTTGCGGCGGAGAGGGAGAGGTAGGGAGGAGGGGAGGGAGAGCACTGAGTGCCACCATCGGTTGAGTCTTCGAGAGACTAAGAGAGGAGAGAAGGGGAGAGGGCGCAGGGGAGATGGGGGTCCGACCACAGCCCGCTGGCGAGCGGATCTCTTGGCCGTGGCAGAGAGGGAGAAGCGGGGAGGGTGAAGCACTATCGGTCAAGACTTAAAAGACAAAGAGAAAGACTGAGTCTCCAAGATATATATATATTATATATATATATATATATATATATATATATATATATATATATATATATATATATATATATATATATATATATATATAATATTTTAATATATATTATATTATATTGTATATAATATGGGTCTCGGGTTTATCGGGCCTGGATACTAAATATTCAGACTCTATCCATTTATATCATGGTTTATTGGGTCCGGATTCAGATTCGGATAAACGAGTCCAATATTAGTATCAAACTCGGAGAAAAATATCCATAGATCTCAAGTCTAGACCTGGCCCATTGAGAGCTCTACCCTATAGTATATCAAGATGCTTTTTAAAAGCGTCGGCAAATAAGATACTGGCAATACTTATAAACATCGTTAACTAATTCATTAACGATGCTTATAAGCATCGTCAATTTTTTTTAAAAAATATATAAAACATATGAATACAAAAATTTTTGTATAAAATTATATCAATTATTATAACATAAATCTGTACAATTACCACCATTCATGACAAAAGCAAATACCAATAGTAAATTTTTGCTAAAAGATATTATTTTACATAAATAAAAATAAAATACTAATATTGGTCTAGTTCAACAAATTAAAAGCATACAAAAAATATGGAACTACAACAAAAATAAAATGATGTCAATCATCTGCTGGCAGATGGTCATCGCTATCTTCACGAATGCCCGATATGCCGCCATCTCGATGGGTGCCTGATGTGTTGGAAGCCTACAAGAAATACATAAAAAATTTAATTTATATATATATATATATATTAATCATTAAATTTATACAAAAATATATATTTAATAATGTGTTTACCTGAGATGGGGCATACATTTCTAACAAAGATGTAAGTCAATCAATCTGCCACCTCATGGCTTGCATCTCGGCACGACTCTGTCTCATCTCCTCCATCTTAGTGGCATGACTCTGTTTAGTCTCCTGTATCTTCGTCTCGAGTCTGCGGATGCGTGAATCATGAGTATCTACTGTAGCATCCTACATATATCTATTCACTGTAGATAACTGGATGGGGGTGATTCCTACTCCATAACCCCTCACTCGGTCGTAGTATTTTGGTTCCATCAACTCTATGAACACATCGATCTCGATACGGCTCCGCTGTGTAAATGCTGCGGACTTATCCTCATGCTCCATAATGAGAGATGTAGCCCTCTCCTATATTTATTTTAAAAATAAAAGTTATATATTAATAGCTAATAAAATCAAACTAAAATCATTGCATAAAATAGAATATTAATAATGCCATGCATATAAATCTTTTGACTCATCACGAATAAAAGTACCATCATGATGAGTATGAGTCATCCGATAAAACTCCACTTTATCGAATTTTCTCTTATGCTCATCTACCTACATGAGTAATTTTAATTTTAAGCAAATAGTTATAATAATTTTTTTAAAAAAATATGAGTATCATGGTACATGCATGATCCACGATACATAATGATATTAGTTTTATAAAAAAAAAGTATTTCAACATAAAAATTGTAAGTTAATTATGAAAGTTTAAGAAACATATGAACTTCTGACGGAGTCATGTATAACTCTTCAACCATGATGGATGAGGAATAGACTGAACTGCTCATGTAGCTCTACCAATAGCATGCAGAATAAGTCTATAAAATAAAATAAATAATTTGTTATATATATAATATATAATATATAATATAAATTAATTTTTTAATAATATATTTAAAAGAAAGTGATAATGAACCAATAATGAAGCTGTGCCCTCTCGGAGAATCAATAATGAACTAGCTCCATCCACTAATGAGGGGGTACATCAGAAGGACAATTCCTAGCAACCTCCTTCTCTATCATATCCTGTCTCATATAGTCCCTCTTCAATTGTGTTTTATATTCTTTTCATTTGCGGTTGAGAGACTTCATTACAAAATCATGAGTAGATGAAGAAAGTACAAACTTGATCTATAAATAAAAAATATGTTAAATCAAATAAATTATATAAATATTTAATAATTAATATATAGTATAAAATTTAATTTATTATCTTTATAACTCAGAGGAGCTAAACTTTGTATGTTGGAAGCATGTCATTCCATTTTTCATAGCCCAACAAACATAGTTGAGGCCTTTGAGCAACAATCTCCAAAAATAAAGTCAATAAGCTGGCAGCTTTCTTAACTTGCTGACCTAGCTGACTGTACTCCATAATAATTCTCTCGCCCTTATGCATCTGCCATGCATCTCGTGCTACTATGGATCCGTATCTAGGGCATACTCTTTCGAATTCATCTACAAAAAATATGTAAAAGTAACGAAGTACTGAATATACATGAAATAAAATAAAATGAAATGAAAGATATTATATACCCTGAATGTATATCTTATCATCTACTTGATAAATAGGAGGATCATGCTGTGCTGATGATGGAGGATGGGGCTCAGAATGTTGTGCAGCTAAACTGACCTCAAGTTACCGCGCTGAAGAAGAGGTACCGACCTCTATTTATGAAAATTGAAACTACACACCAGCATATCGTCTCTTACGATGCATGATGTCTTCTAGCATTTACATAAATAAAAGTTAGAATCAATTAACATGAATAGTAATTTAACATAATAATTAATATAAATTATATACATCATAAATATTTATTATCAATAACAAATAATCAATAGTATTTCCTTCAAATTTCATCCTAACCAATATCGTTGTAACATTTAAATCATCAGCTGGCACAAAATTATAAGGCATACGTTACGTATAAGTGTCATCGTCATCATCCTTCATTTGATTTTTTATATCATATAAGTCTCTAGGTTTTGTTTTAATAATAATAGCCCAATTCTCATCTTTTGTATTTTGTATATAAAATACTTGACGAGCTTGAGATGAAAAAATAAATGGATCATCCTTCAATAACACACCAGTATGTATCAACCTTCAAAATTTTACAAGTGTAAATCTATTTGCATCTTATTTTAAATCCTTTGGTGAGTTTATATCTATCCAATCATATCTAAATAATACTATTTTAA
This sequence comes from Cocos nucifera, assembly GCA_006176705.1. Classification (NCBI taxonomy): domain Eukaryota; kingdom Viridiplantae; phylum Streptophyta; class Magnoliopsida; order Arecales; family Arecaceae; genus Cocos; species Cocos nucifera. Next base: position 1,042,164 of record QRFJ01000618.1, read on the forward strand.
ATTTTTTATAATAATCTAACTTATAGATATCTTTAAGTGTACCATAATAGAATTTTCCATCTACTTCTATCATATATAACACTATTATTTTATATTTTTCTAAATTTTTCATGCTCTTTAGTATGAAATTTAAAGCTTTTAATTATGAAACCACTATATCTATTCACAATCTTGTTAGATCCTCGAGCACGGGCTATTAAATCATCTAAATTATTTTTCTCCATCATCTTTGATATCTAAAAAAAATGATATGAAGTATTATTGAGTTATATTAAATATGTATCAAAAATTAATATATTTCTTAATTAAATATAAATCAAATCTAATTCGTAAGCCACGTAGGGAATAACTCGATCAACTATCACTATTCAATTCTTGCATTAGAATGAATGTTATGATTGGCTCATTGCTAATAAATTAAAAAATTACTACATAAAATATAAATATATAATTTAGAATATCATATCTGGTATAATATTTAAACTTGTCATGCCTTAAATATACTAATATGCGATGGTCAGATATTATATCATTATGAAGTAATATATAATGATGTACTTATGTTAAGGATTTTTAATCAAGTACAATACTTTTAGCTTTTTCCAAGTCTTTCAGCAGTTGAAAATTTATATAATTCTGCATTCTTCACAAAGTCATTATGTCATTGAGGTCAACTAAAAATAGTCTCTAAACCTTGAAGATATCTTAAACAAAATATCAAATACTCATTAGCAATATATTTTTCAACAATCGAGCCCCCAAAATAGGCTCTATTTCGCACATAATCTTTAAGACACATAAAATACTTTCAAGAATTAAATATTTACTAAAATATTAGTATGATATTGCTTTTAATAAAGTTATTAAAAGATTTAAGATTTGTAATAATATCTCTTAATAGGATACATCCATCTATAGTGTACCGATCCACCAAGTTTAATTTATAAAGCTAAATGAATGAGCAGATATACCATAATAGTAAAAAATTCAGAAGAAAATTTTTTTTCCATCTGATAAAGTATAACTACAATATCGGACTCCAACTGATCAAGTTTTGAAAGATCAATAACTTTTGAACATAATGCCTTAAAGAATGACGATAATCGAAGTACAACTACAACAACTAGTTTCGGTAATAACGATCTTAAAGCTAGTAGAAAGATATCTTATATTAATATGTGACCATCATGACTTTTAAGATTTGAAAGTTTTTCATCTTTTAGATGTACACATCGTAAAATGTTTGATGCATATCCATCAGGTACCTTGATGCTTTTCAAAACTATCAAAAAATTATTTTTTTCTTGAGTAGATATTATGTAACATGTGGGAGGTATATAAATTCTATCATTAGCAAGTATTTTGGGATGAAGCTCCTATCGGATACCCATTTCTTTTAAATCAAGATGCACCTTCATATTATCTTTACTCTTTCCATCAAGATTTAAAAATGTTCCAAGCAAATTATCATAAACATTCTTCTCTATGTGCATGATATCAAGATTATGCCGAATAAGATTATGTTCCCAATAAGATAAGTCAAAAAAGATACTTTATTTTTTCTATAAATATTTTCTAGGCTGGTGTGTAGATGCTATCTATGTATCTTCCTCATTTTGATTCTCAAAAAAATTATTAGGATCTTGAAACACCTTTATATCTATAATACTAGTACTGACTTTCTCTGATAACCCTTTATGCATTAAACTTTCAACATCCTCTCTTCCTCTTTTTTTAGAGGACTTTGAGTTCTTATCATAACTATAATTGATGCCATCCATTTGTCTATGAACATCAGTTCTAGAAGATGGAATAAAAGCATATCTCAATTCTATAGTACTATCAAACAAATCTTTTTGAAATCAAAATGAATGATTTGCTTCCAACCATTGATGATGTCCCATGTAACAAAATTTAGCTCCATGTTTTAATTAAATTGAATGTGTTGAATCTTCACAATAAGAACATGTAACCCATTTTTTTGTACTCCAGCTAGATAAATTAGCATATACTAAAAATTATTAATAGTCCATAACAAAGTTGCCCATAATTTAAATGTTTGGTCATTGGAAGCATCAAATGCATCGATACCCTTCCACAACTATTTCAATTCCTCTATTAAAGGCTATAGAAAAATATCAATATTATTTCCTGGATCCTTATCATCTAAAATAACCATTGACAAGATAAGTGAAGACTGTTTCATGCACGTCCATGGTGGCAAATTGTAAGATATCAAAATAATTTGCCAAGTGCTATAGGTAGAACTTAGGATCCGAAATGGATTGAAGCCATCAGAAGCTAAATCCAACCTAATACTGCGAACATCAGAGGCAAAATCAGGATGCCTATTGTCAAATGCTTTCCATAAAAGACTATCTATTGGATGTCTCAACATTCCATCCTTCGTACGTTATTCATCATGCCATCTCATTAATGAAGCTATTTGATTATGCATAGATTTTTTTCAATCTAGATATAAGAGGAAAGTAATGTAATATCTTCATCCATTTTTTTCTCTATGTTGCATCCACTTTATTCATTACATCATCCTAATCTTCTTTGTGTGTTACTCATCGTGAAGATCCACATACGTTGCATGACTCTTGATTAGCATTTTCATCCCGATATAACATATAGTTTTTCGGACAACTATAAATTTTTTCGTATCCAAGATCCAATTCTTTTACTACTTTCTTAGTTTTATAATATGATGGTGGTAAACCAGTGCCTTCCACAAATATATCTTTTAATAACTTGAGCAGCATGGTAAAACTCTTCTCAGACCATCCATTCAAATATTTTAAATAGAATAAATATATAAGAAAAAAAATCTTAAAAAATTTCGTACAACCCAGATATAATTCTTCATCTACATCTTTTATTAAGATATGATACTGAGCTGTCTCATTATTAGATACATGCATACTGTATAGGCTCCTCAACATGCATATATTTTGTATATGTATATCCATGTTGCCTAGATAGACAATCCAAGAGGGGGGTGAATTGAGTTTTCAAAAATTTAAAGTAGATATGTGTGGTAATAAATGATTAAATCCTAAGTAAATTAAATATGGGAGCAAATAGAAGATACAATCAAGAGCACACACATAAATAAGAAAATTTTATAGTACTTCGGTGCTCTCCCAGCACCTACATCCACTCTTCAAGCAAATTTTTGAAAATTTTATTATAATTCTGCAAGATTACAATTGGATAGTTTTTTCTATCTCACTATCCAAAAATTTAGTTGGTTTTTTTCTAGGTTCACCAACCATAATTCTTACAAGGATCAGACAAACCAATCTGAATAAACAGAGGGAAGAAAAACTCCAAAACCCAAGTTTCAGCCCCTACTGAACCAAGTACACGAAAAGAGAAAAAGAAATTTTATAACTCAAAATGCCTCTTTGAATAAGTAGAAAAGTTATCCTTGCAGTTCATTGAAAGTCTCTTTGAATACTTGGAGTTAATGCATTTGAGAATTCTTCAAAGCTTAAGAGAACTGATTGATTGGAGATTGGATATTCATTCAAGAACAGAGCATGCTTCGCTTTCTCTCATTTTTTTTGGATCAATTAAAAATAAGCCTTCTTCCTTTTATATCTATAGCATTCCTTTTCTTCTGGTGATGATTGGAGCTCAGAAAAAGTAAAATTCGATCGTTGGAGAGCAGCAACTAGCCATTGGGACCAAAAAAATTTGATCTGAAATGCCCCGTGAAAAGATTATCACCAAGTCTCGAGACCTCTCAGTTTGTCTCAAGATATCTCGCTAGGTTACGAGGCCTCTCGGTTTGATCAGAAGAGCTCTCGCCTTCAGTCACATGAAAAATCAGCTTTCTAAAAAAAATGGCTTATCTTAGAGTGAGACCTCTCGGTTCTAGATGAGACGTCTCACTGAAATCGTGAGATCTCTTGCTCTCAGAGTATAAAAACTAAATTTCTATCGTCTGAGATCGAGAGCTCTCAAGATTCACTTAAGACCTCTCAAAATGAGTCAGAATTACATTTGAAGCATGCCAGTCCACTCGAGAACTCTCAAAAAAATTCCAAAATGTCTCAAAGACTACTCCAAGGCAATTTTGAGAGAATTTTTACACCAATCAAGAAGATTCAATTTTTATTTGAATTTTACTTTAGGTCTTCCTTATTTTGGTCAAAGAGCTCTCTTTCTTCTGACATTGGAATACTTAAAATAAAATATATTAGTAATCATTTACTTTAATGTTTGATCATCATCAAAATCACTTAGGGAGTTCAACAATCTCTCTCTTTTTGATGGTGACAAAATATTAAGCAAGCCATAAATGGAGTGTAAGCAATATGTATATCATGAACTAATGAATGCAAAATTTTGGTGCTAAAGCTCCCCTTAATGTATGCTCTCATGAAATGAATAGGATTTGAATAATGTTCTTTTCATTTTATATTTGTTCATTTCAATCATTTCATTTTCTAAAAGTTTCTTTTTGTGTATGTTAGTTTAAATTGATTATACATTTGTATTTTGGTTTGAATTAATTATACATTTGCATATTTCTCCTTAATATTTCTTCTTCTTTTTGTTAGCATCAAAATCACAACAATGAGAGGATCATAAAAAAGCAAGAACATAAAAAGGAATGATTTCATTGCAAGATGTAATAATATATAGATAGAGATGTATGTTGAGCAGGTCTAGGAGAAGGTGATGATCTAGAAGAAGATGATGGTCCAGAAGAGGATGAAGTCCGACTCAAAATCTGCAGCATGATGGAAATAAGGACTTCAGTCGTGGTGCACTGAACAGTGATATTCTCTTCAAGTTTTTATGCAATTCTGGCATTCTTGGATAGGAGTAGTTCAATTTGAGCTGATGTCTTATGTTGCTCCTCCAAAATTTCTAGCCTTTGGGATAATCCACTAATTTATTGGCTAAGCATTTCTGTCTGATCTTCAGTGGATATTCTTTGTTCTTCAATGCTTACAAAGAGTTGATGCCTCACACTGGATAGTATATCCATAAACCTTTTAGATACTTTCTGAACCACTTTTTCTACCATCCTTTCAATTAAAAGATCTTGATCAAAAGCTGAGGAAGGTGCTGGTGCAGGATAAGGAGGCACCTGAAGAGAGTGTGGGGACCTTGGTGTAGTGAAAGAGGATCCAACAACAGATGGTGATGGTGGAGGGGATGGAGATCTGTGTTCTTCATGCTCATTTATAGCATGTTCATCTGTCCTCACCAATCTATCATCCTTTTTTACAAACTTCATTCCTTCATTGATGAAGTCTGTGGAAGCTAGTTTTTTGAAGTCTTTACCTTCTAGATTAACTTGAAAATCCTTAAAGATTAAGGTGAAGATCATTCCATAATTTAAATATGCCTTGCTTTTACTGACAGTATCCTTCAGTTGTTGAAGCATAAGAGAGGAAAAGCTAATGAAAGTTCCAGTCACCATAAAGAACATGGCACCTAGTTCTCTCTTTCCAACCCAGTTATGTCTTTCTATCTTAGGAAAAACTATGTGACTGATAAAAGATTGCAGTAATCTCATCTCAATCGAAAGAAGATGTGAGACTAATTGTAGATTTTCATCAACATTCTTTCTTTCTGAGATGCACTTGAGAGCTTCAGTTTTGTCAAACAAGTTTAGATTGCTAATCCTTGCCCCAGGCACTTCGAGAAGCTGCCCTATTTTTCTCTCATCTAAGAAAATGTGTACTCTTTTCACAATGGACTCTACCTTCAACCCATGCTCAAAGCTAATGTTGTCAAAATATTCTTTTATCAAGTTTGGATAAATATTTACCTCTAGGGTACACAGATTTTTTCTTCCTTACTACCGGATCCAAGATCCAATATGAAAGTATTCCTGATCTAGGTATTCGATGTCCACATAGCGGCCTATTGGAATAGTCCTAGTAGCAACAAAGAGACGAGTATGAGGTGAAGAAGCAGACGAAGATGATTGAGCCATGTTCCACTATCGCTTACCCCTAGCTTCAATCAATGGCATGATGGAAAGTCTTTATGCGATGAGGGATCTCTTCTTCGGAGCCATTGGGGTTTAAGATTTGGAGGGAATGGACAAGAGAAGGTGATTCAGAAGGTTTTTGAGGAGAGGAGGAGAGTTTGGAGAAGAGATCTCGAAAGAATGAAATGAATGAATGAAATAGGAGACCTCTTATAGATCGATTAAAAAGAGGGCCCATAAGAATTAAGAGCTCTCGTCTTAAAGATAAGACATCTCAAAAACTTTGAGAGCTCTCGCATTTAGCATGAGAGGTCTTGAAATCCAGTCTAGAGGTCTCATGAATAACCCGAGACTTCTCGAGCACAGGGGGAAGAAATCAGAATAGAGGAGGAATTTTAAGTCAATTTTTTCTCAAATTTTTTAAGATGGGATTAGGGGTGTTAAGGATGATGGAAGGTGATAAAAAATGATCCAATAAATTTAAGATTAAATATTTTCAAAGTGGATCACAAATATCAAGTTTATCCCAGATTTTTAAGAATCTATCTTCACTTAGAGGTTTTGTAAAAATGTCAGCTAGTTGATTTTTAGTTGAAATAAATTCAAGCATAATGTTATTGTTTTGAACATGATCTCTAATGAAATGATATTTAATTTTAATGTATTTGATTCTTGAATATTGAATAAAATTTTTTGTCAAGTTTATGGCACTAGTGTTATCACATCTAATAGGTATCTTATTTTGCTTAATTCCAAAATCTTCGAGTTGTTGTTTGATCTAAAGTATTTGAGCACAGCAACTCTCCGTAGCAACATATTCGGCCTTGACCATTGACAGTGCTATAGAGTTTTGCATTTTGCTATACCAAGAGATCAAGTTCAATCCTAGAAATTGATAGGTGCCCCTGGTATTCTTTCTATCAATTCTACATCCTCCATAATCTGCATTAGTGTATCCAATCAATTCAATGGAGGATTATTTTGAGTACCAAAGACCTAAGTTGCATGTGTAGATCAAATATCTAAAAATTTTCTTAACAACTAGTAAGTGTGATTCTTTAGGGTTAGATTAAAATCTAGCACATATGCATACACTAAATAATACATTAAGACTACTCGCAGTCAAGTAAAGTAGGGATCCTATCATACCTCTGTAGAGCTTTTCATTTATATTCTTTTCATTTTCATCTTTGTCAAGTTTGCATGAGGGGCCTATGGGTGTGCCGATCTCTTTTCCATTTTTCATGTCAAACTTCTTGAGCATCTCTTTGATGTACTTTGTTTGACTAATGAAAATGCTTTCCTTTGATTGTTTGACTTATAGTCCAAGAAGAAATTCAGCTCCCCCATCATGCTCATTTCAAATTCACTCTGCATCAACTTAGCAAACTTTTGACAAAGAATTTCATCAGTAGCTTCGAATATGATGTCATCCACATACATTTGAACTACAAGAAGATCATTATTTTTCTTTTTTCAAAAATAGTGTGGTGTCTACACTTTCTCTAATAATATTATTTTATAATAAAAATTTGCTCAATCTCTCATACCATGCTCTAGGTGCTTGTTTAAGTCCATAGAGTGCTTTATTTAACTTATATACATGATTGAAAAGTGAGTGATTTTTAAATCTGGATGGTTGTTCTACAAATACTTCTTCAGCAATATAACCATTCAAAGAGTTACTTTTCACATCCATTTAAAATAATTTAAAATTCATATAATAGGCAAAAGTAAACAATCTAATAGCCTCTAATCTTTCTACAGGTGCATATGTTTCATCAAAGTCAATTTTTTCTTCTTGATTGTATCCTTTTGCAACTAATTTAGCTTTATTTTTTTACAATATTATCATGTTCATCTAATTTATTCTTAAATACTCATTTTGTACCAATTATAGGATGATCTATGGGTCTATTTACAAGAGTCCATACATTATTTTATTCAAATTAGTTTAATTCATCTTGCATGGCTAGCATCCAATTAGAGTCTTGTTTAGCTTCTTCTATATTTTTAGGTTCTATTTGAGAAACAAATGCAAGATAATCAAATATATCCTTAAAAGAAGATCTAGTTCTTATCCTTTGCGAAGGATCACCTAATATCAATTCTCTTGGGTGATTGTGTGCATACCTCCACTCCTTGGGTAGATCTTTATGATCATTAGATGCTTCATTCTCACCATCATTGCTTTGTTCCAAGATTGTTATAGGTTTATCTTTGTTTTGAATGTTATTGTCCTTCAAGTTTAGGTCCTTCATTTCATCTTCGAGAATTCATATATTATCATCAAAAATGTCTTCCTTTCTCAAAGATTAATTGTTAGCTTCATTAAAGGTAACATGTATGGATTCTTCAACAACCAAAGAGTGTTTGTTAAAGATTCTATATGCTTTGCTAGATGCAAAATATCCAAAAAATATATTCTCATCTATCTTAGCATCAAATTTGCCTAAATTATCTTTATCATTATTATGAATAAAATATTTATAATCAAAAATATAAAAATAATTAATATTAGATCTTTTTTCTTTTCAAAGATCATAGGGGGTCTTCTTTAAGATCGGATGAATAGGAACTCTATGTAGGATGTAACATGCTGTATTAATGACTTCAGCCCAAAAGTATTTGGATAGATTTCCTTCACACAATATGGTATGGGCCATATCAACTAAGGTTATATTCTTTCTTTCAGTAACTCTATTTTATTAAAGAATTTTTTATGCTGAAAAATTATGTTCTATGCCATGTTCATTGCAAAATTCTTTAAAATATTTATTTTTAAATTCTATGCCATGATCACTACAAATACATACCCCAGTAGAGTTCTTTTTATTTATTATTTTCTTGTAAAACTTTGAAAACATTGAAAATACTCCATCTTTGTGAGCTAAAAATAGAATCTAAGTAAAACGAAAATAATCATCAACAATTACTAGACCATACTTCTTTCCTCCTAGGCTTGTAGTTCTAGTAGGTCCAAACAAATCCATATAAATCAATTCAAGAGGCCTAGAAGTTGAAATCATATTTTTGGATTTGAAACTCCTCCTAGTTTGTTTTCCAAATTGGCAAGCATCACAAATATGATCAACTTTGAAATTTAGTTTTGGTAGCCCCTTAACTAAGTCTTATTATGCAATTTATAAAGAGTATATATGCTAGCATGACCTAATCTTTGGTGCCAAAGTCAACTAGTTTCTTTTATGTTAGCATTCATTGTAACTAGGCGTTGGCTACTCTTCATGGCAATTTCATCAAGATTCACCATGTAGATGTTTCCATGCCTAAATCCAATAAATTTTAAGCTATCATCCAAGGAACTAGATACTTTACACAAAGAAGATTCAAAAGAGACTTTAAAACCTTTATCACAAAGTTGACTGATACTAAGCAAGTTATGTTTTAAATTATCAACTAACAATACATTATCTATAAAAGTGGTAGGAGTAATCTGAATTTTATCATAGCCAATTATTTTACCTTTGCTATTATCGCCAAAGGTGACTACTTTTTTTCTAGGATGATGAATTATTGTTTGTCACTCGACGTATGTCTTGAGCAGCCGCTATCTAAATACCACTCTCATTTTAACCCTTGGGCTGCAAGGCATTCCTGCATAAACAATCAAATGATAGTTTTAGGTACCCAAGTCTTCTTGGATCCTTTAGGATTGGTAGACATGATTTCTTTTGGAACCCAAATATTTTTAACGTTCTTTTCATTAAATTTTCTAGTATTGCATTCAAAAAGTCTTGTGTCCTACCTTTTTGTATCTAAAACAAATGGTATGAGAAGTGCTATTAGAGATGAGTGTAGTGAAGAAATTTTTTAGAAACTTAATTTTATCTTTAGATTTATATCCTAGTCTGGACTTATCATAAACTCCTCTTTGATTATTTAAAATTATTTATAATTTTTTAGAACTACAAGTAAATTTATTAACTAAAGGCTTTAATTTATTAAATTCATCCTTTAGGATTTTGTTTTTTTCTTTTAACTTATTGTGGCTACTAATTACCTCTTCTTTTTCTTTCAGAGTGTTTGAGTCATTTTCTTAAAATTTCTATTTTTTGAGTTTATATTTTTAAAATCTTTTATTAAGTCATAAAAAGCATCTTGAAGCTCGTCAAAGGTAAAATCTGAATCAAGAGTGGAGAATACCTCATCATCTTATGCCATGAAATACAAGTTTGCTTTGTTTTGATTTTTTTCCTCTAAGCATGACTCGTTGCTATTGCTCCAAGTTACTAACATGACTTTCTTTTTTATTCTTTTTGGCCCCTTCTTTAACAGAGTACATTCAGCCCTAAAATGTCCTGGCTTCTTACATTCATAGCAAGTGGGCTGATCCCTCTCTCTTTTTTTTTTCTTTCTTTCTGCTGGCTTCTCCTCTAATGAAGCTCCTCTTCTTGAATCCTTGTCTTCTTCTTTCCATAATTTTTTTGAATTTTCTGATCACCAGGGCCATATCTTCATCATTTTTCTCACTGATGGATAGATCATTTTCTTCTTCATCAGCCATGGATTTCAGCGCTATTATTTTCTTCTTCTTATTGTCTTTCTTATTGTGCCGACTCATGGCAAGCTCATGTGTCATCAAGTATCTAATGAGCTCCTCTAGAGGTAGTGTGTTCAGATCCTTTGCCTTCTGGATGGCTGTTACTTTGGCTTTTCATGACCTAGGCAAAGATCTGATGATCTTTCTCACCAATTCATTATTAGTATAAACTTTACCTAAGCTTTTTAAATCATTTTTAATATCAATGAATCTTGTATATATGCTAGTGATAGATTCAGTGGAGTCTATTTTAAATAACTCATGTTGATGAACTAGCATGTTAATTTTAGTTTCTTTTACTTGATTTGTCCATTCATGTGTGACCTCAAGTCTATCTCAAATTTTTTTTGTAGAATTATAAGTGGAGATTTGATTAAACTCATTTGTATCAAGGATACAATAGAGTACATTTATTGTCTTGGCATTTAATTGGATAAGTTTCTGATCCATTTCATCCCAATCCTTCTCCGATTTAGGAGAGGATGTGCCATTGATAATGACTATGGGTGTGTATGGATCATTAATAATGACAATCCATATGTCATAGTCAAGGGCTTGAATGAAAATGCGCATGCGAGCTTTCCAATAGGTATAGTTGGACCCATTGAAAAAAGGTGGCCTATTTATGGATTTTCCTTCGGTAAGTAAACCTCTTAGTTGGATTGACATGATCTTTGTCTCTAGTTAAAAAATTAATAATTAGTAGAGAACCTGGCTCTAATACCAATTGTTAACCAAATAGACAATCCAAGAGGAGAGGTGAATTAGATTTTTAAAAATTTAAAGCAGATATGTGCGATGATAAATGATTAAATTCTAAGTGAATCAAATATGAAAGCAAATAGAAGACACAATCAAGAGCACACATATAAACAAAAAAATTTTATAGTGGTTCGGTGCTCTTCCAGTACCTACGTCCACTCTTCAAGCAAACTCTTAGAAATTTTACTATAATCCCATAAGATTACAGTCGGATAGTTTTTCCGAACTCACTATCTAAAAATTTAGTTGGTTTTTTCCTAGGTTCATCAACTACAACCCTTATAAGGATTAGACAAACCAATCTGAATAAATAGAGGGGAGAAAATTTTCAAAACCCAAGTTTCAGCCCTTGCTGAAATCAAGTATATGAAAAGAGGAAAAAAATTTTTACAATTCGAAATACCCCTTTGAATGAGCAGAAAAGTTGTCCTTGTAATTCATTGAAAGCTTCTTTGAATATGTGGAGTTAATGCACTTGAGGGTTCTTCAAAGCTTGAGAGAACTGATTAATTGGAGATTGGGTATTCGTTCAAGAACAGAGCATGCTTCGCTTTCTCTTGTTTTTCTCAGATCAATTAAAAATAAGCCTTCTTTCTTTTATATCTATAGTATTTTCTTTCTTTTGGTGATAATTGGAGCTCAGAAAAAATAAAATTCGATCGTTGGAGAGCAGCAACTAGCCATTGGGATTGAAAAATTTTGATCTAGAATACTCCATCAAAAGGTTATCATCGAGTCTCGAGACCTCTCAGTTTGTCTCGAGATGTCTCGTCAGGTTATGAGGCCTTTCGATTTGATCAAGAGAGCTTTCGCCTTTAGTTGCATGAAAAATCAGCTTTATGAAAAAAATGGCTCGTCGAGAACCTCTCAATTTTGAACGAGATATCTTGCTGGAACCGCGAGACCTCTCGAGAATCCTATGAGACCTTTCGCTCTCAGAGCATAAAAACTGAATTTCTGTCTTTTGAGATCGAGAGCTCTTAAGATTCATACGAGATCTCTCAAAATCGAACCAGAACTGCATTTGGGATGTGCCAGTCCACTTGAGAGCTCTTAAAAAAATTTTGAGACGTCTCAAAGACTGCTCCAAGATAATTTTGAGAAAATTTTTGCACCAATCAAGGAGATTCAATTTTTATTTGAATTCCATTTTATGTCTTTCTTGTTTTAGTTAATGAGCTTTCTTTCTTCTGACATTAGAATACTTAAAATAAAATATATTAGTAATCATTTGCTTTAATATTTAGTCATCATCAAAATCACTTAGGGGGTTCAACAATCCATCAAACATCCTAATTGCTTTATGTGTACTACTGGATGCTTCTAAATTTTGAACACCAAGTCCAAAAGCATCTATGATCAAACCCCTTATATCATCATCTCTTATAGGATTGTCTTGTAGGTTAGTGGATCTAGAGAAAAGTTATTTATACATTTCTGACATGAACATAAAATCTTGCCATTCAAACTACTTTTCTCCGTACCAAATTTAATGAAATCATGAACTCTATCCAAATATTCTTTACTATTTTTAGTTTATTTATCCAACTTTTGTCCATTATAGGATAAAAATGATCGAACTTGCAACTTATCTAAAAATAAAAAAAATTAAATGATCAATATTAATGCAATGAGTAAAAATATCAGTCATTTCATAAAATCCAAAAAATAACAACTATTGTAGTTCATTGTATTAACTAAAGATTCAAAAATACATTTACATATGATATTAATAGTAGAATAGAAAAACAACTCAATAGCTAAATACTATTTTATAATTTAAAAGGCTTATATAGTAAATGCATCCTATCATCAACTAATAGATAAAGAAGGTCTTATCCCATTCAAGAAAGGTATTAATTTTATAGGTCAATTACAATAATCAAACGATATGCAAAAAGGGTCGAAAAAAATTTTGATAGTATTTTTTTTTAATTCTCCCATATAAGAAGAACAAAAGAAAAATACCATCTAAATTTTTTTTCAAACTCTCAATATATCTTTTGATTATTGTAATAATCTATAGAATTACTTATATTTTTCAAACTATCCATACTGGACAATCAATTAATCAATATACATAATTCTTCCATCCGTACAAAAATAAATAAATGTATGGATATAGAATATGTATATTAATCACAAGATGGATCTATGGTTCTATGCAATATAAATTTTATTAAAATTAACTTATAATTAATATTACCTAGCATCTTCCATCGGTCTAAGTGCATAGGATTGGATGCCTTGAACGTCAGTTGGAACCAGAGGCCCGAGCGCACAGGGCCAAGACCCAAGTCTCGTACATGTTAATTAAATATCACACACTGTGTCATAAACTTTTAATATCTTAGTTAAATAATGATCCGATGGCAACTAAATAATAAATAAAAGTGCATGTGCTCGACTGTTGAGGACACTACAATTCATGAATGATTAATAATAAGGTTTCAAGGAGATTTATGAAAAATCAAAAGAATACAGTATTTTCTCCAAAATATTCATAGATGATGTAATTTTAGTAAAGCCGTGGGATAATCGAGACATGGGAAGATCGAGAAAGAGTCTTATAAAGAGTGCCCTTAGGATTAGCATGCACTCTAACCAAAGTGATAAGAGCGCGTTGTTGTCGTTAAGACACCGTATTTATCAATTTAATCTGACTTTTTAAAATAATTAAAAATATGTAGATAGTAATAAATTGGGTCAAATCCATAGGAAAGATAGTATTTTTAGATTTGAAATCTTTGATTTTTGAAAAGAAAAAGAAAAGAAAAAAATTTTGAAATCAAAAGTAAAGTCAAAAAATAAAAATTAAAAGGTGCAGAAATTTAAACTTGGTACTAAGATCTACTAGTTAGATCTTAGCATCTACTTACAATAAAATAAAAAATAATAATTAAAATATAGAAATTAAATTATAATAAAAATAAAGAGCTGAAATCAAAGTGCAAAAAATAAAATTTTTATTAATTAAAATTTTAAAATTTAAATACATAAAATTTAAAAAAAAAAAAATAAAATAAAATAGCCTGATCTCTGATCTTGGATCGGCATTGGTAGAAAGATGGTGTAGAAGTCCAGCTTTTTCTCTCGACATCAGTTGCCTTGAAGCAGCCATTAACCCAAAACCTGACTTCACCCTGTACCAAAGCTTCATCTTGATCGAAGATTATGAACTCTAGAGGCTTGGAGTCTTATTTATAGGTGTTGAAAGGATGAAAATTTTTTTTGTAGGTAGTGTGGGACTAAGGAGGTCTTTGATCGTCAAAATATAGAAAAATCTGAGTGAAAATCGGATTAAAAGGAGTCCTGGACGAATTCTATTGCTTTGGATGAAATCTGACCGTCGGATATGGATCAAACGATCCAAAAAATGCTAAAATTAGATGTGTATCAGTCTAGATCAGGTCGGATTAAATTTTGATCATTGATCACATGTTGATGAAGAAAATCTGGCCATCGGATCGAGTTCTAAGTGTTTTAATCAAGTTGGGAGCTTCTTGGACTGTTGGATCATCTTCTTTGTTGAGCGCTGTCGTCGGATGGCCCCTAAAGTTTGAATTAAAACTGAAACCAACCACTACCATCGGATCTTAACCGCAAGCAACCATAGCCATACGATCATACAATTACTGTTCTCATGGATCGCGTGGACCGACTGCACCATATACTGCAACCAATCAGCACCTCTTGTCATCGAGTGAAAAGTCCAAAATGCCTTATGAGCCATGATAGATTTTCTGTGAATACTTTAAGGATCTAGGTCCACCACATGTCGCTCCGTGATTCATCTATTTTTGCTGAGTTGGCAGTCTACACCTGGATCGTGGATCGGCTGACGGCTTCTACAGCTGAGTCAGCTTGCGTGGCTGGCTTGGTGCGCTGGCTTCGTCGGCTTGGCTCAACACATTTGGACGCACCGATTGATATGGTACGACGGCTTGAGCCGACTGAGCCGTATGTTATTTTTTATTTAATTTTTATTTATTTTATTTCTTTAAAAATTTATATCTTCTTCATTTTAGCTCTATTTTGTGTGAAACTTATTTCATTATGATAAAAAAAATAAGCTTTTTCTATTGATAATAAAATTTAATTTTTTAATTTTATTATTTTTAAATTAATTTTTTTAATTAATAAAAATATAAATTTTTCAAAAATATGTATCAATTAATTAATAATTTTTAAAAATTAATATAAATTAATTGATAAATTAATACTTTTATTGATGAATTTATGGTACTTATCATACCTTCCAACTTAAGCTTTGCTCGTTTTTGAGTAAAGAAAGAATTTAGTTTTAAATATCTTTTAACTTTAGAGTTTCAAATTTTACCTAAGCAGTTTTCAAAATGGCCATTGATATTCATTAGAGTATAAGTGAGATATATCATTGGAATATTAATACTTATCAATAGAAAAATTAAGTAAAGAGCACTAAATTTTTTTTTGAATTTTTTCTAAATTATTCCATCTTTATCTCTGATTTGTCTAAACTTTCATATAGGCAAGTATATTACTACTTTCGTCCTTCATTTATTGATTTTTATTTTCATATTGCCCATTTTTTGACATGAATATCATTGCTTACTTAGACAATGGGACTCAGTTACTCAATGAAAAATTAATATTTATTTATTTATTTTTTAACATTGTACCACTATTAAGTGTCTTAATCCATTAAGTTTTCTATTTGATCCATGTAGTGAGTCTTAGACCAATGACTTCTAAACCAGTTAGCTTTAGAGCACTAGATATAAAATACCCCTCAAGCTTACTAGCTCGAATCAAACAGACTATGAGTTAAGATTAGATTTACAATGAGCTTCTTTGTCCTTCCCATCTTTTGACGTGAAACTCAATGCTTGCTTAGGCAAAGAGGCCCAGTTACTCAGTGAGAAATACTTAAAAATTATTTTATTTTAATTTTTTTATATGAAGAAATGTATAGCTATCCTACATAAGCCCATAAAAAATAGACTTTTCTTTGATTAGTAGAACAAATTAGAAATGCTCAAATTTTTTTTTTTTATATTCTAGACTTAACTCTTTATTGAATTTTCTTAATACTTGATCCCTCAATATCTCATAAATTCTCTAATCTGTGCATCAATTTTTTTTTTAAAATGCTTAGTTCAATTTGATTCTTAAGCATAAACGGATGTCTAAATACTAAATACTAATTTTTTTCGAGGACTTAAAATTTTAAAATTTTTATTTTTCTTCCTCCCAACTTAATCGACATTGTCCTTAATGGAAAAAAAATAAAGAATGTAATAAAGAATATGAAAGAATACACCTGACTTAGTATATTTTTGGTCCAGCATATGCCTTTGAAAATTTAAGCTCTCCCTCCAACTTATTCAAATTATCCTAAAAAAAAAATCAATTGAAAGATAAATTAAATGAAAGAAAATTAAATATTGGATTGCCTTCCAACAAGCGCTAAGTTTACCATCTTCAACCAGACATAATTAAGCTTACTATCCTGTGTCGAATATTGGATTGATAAATTTCAATGATTTTAGATTGCCAATCTTAGAAAGTTGATTTATAATCCCATTATTGATATATTCATTATTAATTAGGGGAACATAGTTTGTGACCCCATTCTCAGACCCATGTTTATTAAGAATTTCTTCTATTTGTTCTTCTAAAATGCTCATGAATTGAGTTTTTGAATTAGGAGTTAAGTTTAATGCATTGGATACTGAAAGGGTGTCTAAAGATGGATTTAATTTTGAAGGTAAATTAATGTGATCTTGCTTAAACAACTCCATTGATATTTCATTACATGCCTCTTGATTTTTGTAAGAAGAACCGACTTCTATGGTTGAAGAAAATAGGACATTAGGTTTATAAGTCTCGAGTAAATCATCTATTCTCTTTTTCCCTATGTCTTTCTCATTTAAACTGGAACCAGCATCAGTACTAGTTCCTGGCTTGGGTTCTTCTATATGGTTAGTCTTAGTACTAACCCGTTCCTCTAAATTTTTATTTTGGTTAGTATCAGTACTAGCTTCTCTCACCTGATCTTGGTATGGATCCATAAGAATCCTATAGCTTTTAAATTCATGAATTACTTTGGCATTCTCAAATTGAGAATTCTTAAGTGGGATATTAGATTGATAATTTAATCCAGATGGTTGGTGGACATTAGGTGGATTATTTGAAATTGGTAGGCTCGATAGTTGATCTAGTTCTCTCCTCATGTTAGACTCAACTAATTGTTCCTAATTTGAGCTTCTAGCCTGACGATAGATTCTTGTTGAGTTAAGAATCGATTGTTGTTGATTCAGAATTAATTATTGAAGTTGGTTAAATCTATCGTCAGGCTAGATTGATCTATTGAAGGAGGTGGGTATGATAGCTAGATTGTTAATATGATGGCTGGGTAAACTTGACTAGGCTGACCATTATTATAGGCATAGTTTTGGTATTTGAGGGTCTGTTTTGAATAGTTTTGGATAGATGAAAATTTAGGTCTGAGCCTTGAGTCTATTGGGATATCGAAGAAAAAATTATGAATAGTTGCTCCAATCTGGATTATATGAATTTAAAAATGGATCATTAATCAATTTGGAGTAACCTTTGAGCAGCTTGAACTTGTTCTTGGATAAAATATGGAGAAACTGTGCAGTCATAGGACATTCACTCACATGATGGGTTGGGCTAGCACAAGTCGAACAAATCATTTGATAATTAGAAGATGATGTGAATTATGCAGGAGATTGTTGACCTAGGATTAGGAAGTTGATCTAATTTCTAGGCAAGAAGATCAACTTTTATCTAATTTTTGGACTATTAGGTTCAGATCAGCCATTTGATTATCGAGTTTAATATGAATCAACCATTCAATTAAGTTCAACTAAATCAGAAAAAAAGTGATTTTCTACCGTGCATGTATTAGTGTAACCCTAATGTATGGTTTAAAATTTTTTTTAAATTTTTTTAAAGATTTATATATATATATTTAATTATTATATTATATTATTATTATTTTTAAAATTATATTTTTTAAAATTATTTTAATTATTATTTTTAATATTAATTTTAATTTAATTTAATTATATTTTTAATTTAATTTTTTAGTTAGTTTAATTTAATTTTTATTTTATTTTTGAAGAGAAGAAAGGAGAAGAAAGAAAGAAGAGTTCTAAAGAAGAGGTCCTAAGGAGTCCTAGAACTAAGAAGAGAGAGAAGAATTAGGTTTAATTAGGTTTGATGTTAGTTAGCAATCAAGTTGGTCAATCAATCCTGACTAAGAATTATCCTAGATCTAGATAGCTCCTAACTACCAAAGTCACCTTCAAGCCCTCCAAGTATAGGATCAGCCAATCAACTGATCAGGTAAGTATAAGATCGGTGGGAGCCCTCCCATTGCTTGCCTTAATCACTAATTATGCTTGGCCAGGTAAGCTAACGGAACCAATTAGACACCACCTTCCTTCAGGCTCGATCATTTCTGAACCATTTTTTTAGACACCAGTCAAATTGACTAATCCTAATCTGGTTTAACTCTTAGGGTTCTTTATCCTATTGAGCTCGAGCTTCTAGGGCTAATGTCTAATTGATTTTAAAATTAAAGACTTAGGTCAATATAGGATGCTGGTTGATTGTTTGTGGGCTAAAGAAGGATGATGAAATCTCCACCTTATCTTGTTTAAGTGGATTGTGCCCTTAATTTGATTCAATATGATATGCATATTCAAATTTTCAAGCAAGGGGTTCTATGCAATTAAACTAGATGCATGTAATTGATTGAATTTTGAAAAGCTCACCTTACCTCCAGCAATAAAAAAATAAAAATAAAACTAATATAATGCATGCTCTAAACAGTTAGAATTTCTAATTTTATCATGAAACTTTTAATTAGGTATAAATATATTATTTTTTTAAAATTAATTTAAAAATAAATAAATAAATAAATAAATAAAAAGGAAAGAGGACTAGAGTTAGGATTGATCTCACAAAGCAAAACTGAACTTGTTCTTTTTGTTCTTTAAACTTTTCTACAAAATAAAAAAAAATTAGCAAGCAATATTTATAAGAAAATAAAAATTTTATTTATAATTTATTTATAAAAAATTTAAAGAGATCAAAAATTTAATATCCGTGCCTTCTCCGATAATGGCACCAAGAACTTGGTGTATTTGTCAAAATTATTTTTAATTTATTTAAAATAAATAAAAAAATTAATATTAAAAATAAAAAATTATCTCCGACAACGATGCCAAAAATTTGATAAGAGCGCATTGTTGTCGTTAAGACACCATGTTTATCAGTTTAATCCAACTTCTTAAAATAATTAAAAATACGTAGATAGCAATGAGTCGAGTCGAATTCACAGGGAAGGTAGTGTTTTTAGATTTAAAATCTTTGATTTTTGAAAAGAAAAAGAAAAGAAAAGAGTTTTGAAATCAAAAGTGAAGTCGGAAAGCGAAAATTAAAAGGTGCAGGAATTTAAACTTGATACTAAGATCTACTAGTTAGATCTTAGCATCTACTTGCAATAAAATAAAAAATAATAATTAAAGTGCAAAAATTAAATTACAATAAAAATAAAGAGCTGAAATCAAAGTGCAAAAAATAAAATTTTCATTAATTAAAATTTTAGAATTTAAATACATAAAATTTTAAAAAAATAAAATAAAATAGTCTGATCTCTGATCTTGGATCGATATTGGTGGAAAGATGGTGTAAAAGCCTACTTTTTCTTTCGGTACTAGTTGCCTCGAAGCAGCCATTAACCCAAAGCTTAGCTTCACCCTGTATCAAAGCTTCACCTTGATCGAAGATTATGAACTTTGGAGGCCTGGGGTCTTATTTATAGGTGTTGGAAGGCTGAAAACTTTTCTGCAGGCAATGTGGGACTAAGAAGGTCTTTGATCGTCAAAATATAGAGAAATTCGAATAAAAATAGGATTAAAAGGAGTCCTGGATGAATTCTATTGCTTTGGATGAAATCTGGCCATCAGATATAGATCAAATGATCCAACAATGTCAAAATTGGATGTGTATTAGTCCAGATCAGGTCGGATTAAATTCTGGCCGTTGATCGTGCATTGATGGAGAAAATCTGGCCGTCGGATCGTGTTTTGAGTGTTTTAATCAAGTCGGGAGCTTCCTGGACCGTTGGATCGTCTTCTGTGTTGAGCACTACTGTCGGATGGCGCTTGGAGTTTGAATTAAAATTGGAACCAACCACCGTCGTCGGATCTTGACCGCAAGCAACTACGACTGCACGATCGCATAATTACTATTCTCATGGATCGCGTGGACCGACTGCACTGTACACTGCAACCAATCAGCGTATCTTATTATCGAGTGAAAAGTCCAAAATATCTTATGAGCTGCGATAGATTTTCTGTGAATCATTTAAGGATCTAGGTCCACCACATGTCGCTCCGTGATTCGTCGGTTTCTGTTGAGCTGGCGGTCCACGCTTGGATCGTGGATCGGCTGATGGCTTCTACGGCTGAGTCGGCTTATGTAGCTGGCTTGGTGCACTGGCTTCGTCAGCTTAGCTCGGCGTGTTTGGACACGCCGGCTGATATGGCGCGGTGGCTTGAGCCGACTGAGCCGTATGTTATTTTTTATTTATTTTATTTTTTAGAAATTCATATCTTCTTTGTTTTAGCTTCGTTTTGTGTGAAACTTATTTCGTTGTGACCAAAAAAATAAGCTCTTTCTATTGATAATAAAATTTAATTTTTTAATTTTATTATTTTTTAATTAATTTTTTAATTAATAAAAATATGAATTTCTCAAAAATATGTATCAATTAATTAATAATTTTTAAAAATTAATATAAATTAATTAATAAATTAATATTTTTATCGGTGAATTTATGATACTTATCACACCTTCCAACTTAAGCTTTGCTCATCCTCGAGTAAAGAAAGAATTTAGTTTTAAATATCTTTTAACTTTAGAGTTTTAAATTACCTATAGTGGATAATGATACTAGAAAAGATCAATAGATATTATTTTCGTCAAATACCTATATTCAATAAAAAAATATGAAAGTCAGATAGTGATGAATATATATTTTATCTATTTTAAATTATCCATAATATATTTAAAAAATAGTTTTCAAATAATATACTTATGGTCAAAGAGTGAGGGGTGCGGAGGAGCATCGACGACTATGAGAAGGGCCAGTAGTGGGAAAAATAGTAGACAAGAGCATCGATGGCTGAAAGGAGAGCAGTGTGATCGAGGAGCTAGCGAGGGGGCACGAGGAGTATGTCCCGCTGGGAGGGGGATGGGTGTTAGAGGCCGGGGAGCTAGTGAAGCACGAGAGGGGGCTTGACCGGAATCGAGGAGGGAGGGTAGAGGGGCCACCAATCGGTTGGGGTGGTGGCCGGGCGGCATCAAGGAGGGGGTGTGGGTGCGAGCGCAATGGCAGGGAGAGGGCTGAGGGGGTTGGGGGTCGGGGTGGTCTTTGGGCTCGTGCAGACGATTGTCGGGAGGGGGGAGGGGAGGGCCGATGGGATGGTGTCGCGAAGCTAGGGGCGGATGGTGGGTGTGGTAGAGGGGAGGGGCAAAGGACCGCATTCGAGCGGGTGGTGCATCGAAGGGAGGTGGGTGCGATGCCAACGGCAGAGAATCGAGAGGGAGGCTGGGGGTGGGAAGGGGATTAGGGCACGAGAGGAAGGGGGTGGTGGATATGTTAGGGCATGAGAGGAAGGGAACAGAAGATTAAGCAAACTTAACGATGCATTTTAGTGTCGTTAATTAACAATGCTAAAAAATCGTCGACGAATTCAAATTATAACGATGCTTTTCTTAAAAGTATCGACATTGATTATAGTTCTATTTTACGATACTTTAAAGCGTCTTTTAGTCCACAACGTTTCTAAAAAGTATTGACAGCTGTGCGCAACCTGCCGACGCTTACCAAAAGCACCGGCAAAAAATAGCCGGCAATTAACCTTTTTACTGTAGTGTAGGGAAGAGTTAGGACTATTCAAGCTGGGCCTATTCATAATTTACCAAGCCCAAAACTGGCCCATTACCAGCCCTAGCAATGTACGTACAACGTCTGATATTTTGTCCTTACCTTAATTAGCTGTGCAGGGTGAAAGTTCTTAACTTGATGTTTTTAGCTATGATAATGTGAATAAAATCAGGTTTCCAAGAGTACAAACAAAGCCTTGATTAGGATAAGTCGTGGCTGGCGGTTGTTTTCATGACATGGGGGTCTACTTTGTTTTATGGTTGGACCACAGCTCGCCGCCCACCACCATCGATAACCATTGGACACCGCATGCTGCCGGCCATCACCGGCTACCCCTAGCCATTGGCCATCAGTACTGCCCGCCATACACAGTCATCATCGTTGACATGCTCATTGTTAGAAAAGTTTCAACCTTTTGTGGTTTTTGAGAGAGAAAGAGAGGCCAGCTAGTTTCAGTTTTTAAAATGATGGAAAATTGAAAACTGCTAATGATGACAGATACTATGTTAGTTAACATGTTTAGTGCGGTCATCTTCCGAAAATTTAAATTGCAACGGGAGGATATCTAATTGGAGATTTGGAGGGACTCCAACCCCAATCATATATGGGATACTATAATTATTCAAATAAGTGTTTTGCACGCTCCATACTTTTTAATTTAGATATGAGACTGATCAGCCTTTTTCTTCTCTTTTATGTTATCTAGTCTTCTCTCTTCCTTGCATAGAAACTTGTTAGTTGTTTTATCACGATGCAGAATAGCCAATGGCAAATAAGAGATGTAAAAGCTAACTCTTAAATAAAGCCATACTTTCAAATTTAAGATGTGCCTCGTTTTCCTCTTATTATGTACCATGGTTTTGTTATTGGGACAACCAAAACCATGCAGGAGATTTTTAGTACTTCATTTAGAGAAGTTAAATCTTCATTAGTATTCAATATCCTAGATGAAAAACCCTTGTTCTATAATATCTTTTTGAAGGGTGAAAGGATTACACTCGTTTATATATAGGAGCAAATTTATATATTGGGTGATTCTCTACTACTTATTTATGTTAATTTAACTTATTTATATATTGTCAAAATTGGTATATCAGATGGTTTTAATATGTAATTGAAAATATGTTTATTATGGTATGCCTATAATAGTGATATCAAATTATCTATTTATTTTAAAAAAAAGGTCAAAGTATTGTCAACAGTCAGGACTGCTATAATATTTTGGTAGCAATTATGACCGCTGGATAAAATTTCTCCAACGGTAGGAACATACTGCCAAATCCTCATTAAAACCACTGCTGAAAGTATACTTTCTTCAGCGTTTGTGTGATTCGTCAGAGTTGGCACTTTTAGCGGTAGCTCAGCAACGGCTGGTACAATCGCTAAGAAAAAATCTTTCCTGTAATTTTCTGTATTTTTACCAGCCGTTTCAATTACTATTGAATCCCTTTTTTACTTGTAGTGAGGCAGCCATGATAGGCATCGGTACTTCACATGTCCCTGAATGTGTATTTTGGCAAACTGAAGCAAGAAACAAGCCAGGCAACAGCGGTCACATTATATGTCACCAATAATGATACATGGCTATCTCATTTCAAGTATGAATAATTCGATCCATTAATGAATGATTAAATAGTTCATGGAAGTTCCTGAATTATAGAGGGACATAATTTTGCCGAATAATTTGGTCAATTTGTTGTTCATAAATAATGAAAAATCTCTTCAATAATTCATTGATTTTTTGCGATCATGAATCCATTATCAGTTGAGTGACTTTGACTACAAAGTGTCATACCTAGTTTGCCCTGACCAATAAGGTTATCTCAGTAGGGTGAGAAAAACTTGTGACAAGACTGCTTTGCCTTTACTTCTTTGAAAGCTTGTTTACCAGACAAAAAGCATTCGAGGATTTATCTTTAGATAATTTTACAATGCTTTCTTTTTTCAGATTTATTAGACAGCAAAATTGACTCTTGAGCACGAGCTTTTATCTGAAACAGGTAACCGGCAAGCACAATCTCGTTTTCTGTTACAACATTATCTAATTCAATTGATGACCATAATTGTCATAAAGTAGCAAATACACCTAGCTCATTTACTACCTTTTTAGAGCGCACTGAGACTTCTCACGCTTCTAGGGACTTGTGTAGAACTTATTGGATCTTAGTTTTTCTCGCAGTTTGGTGGCATTGACGCCTACCGCACAGAAAGTCAAATAATCAAGTCCTTCTAGAATAGTTCAAATGTTCATTCCAAACATTGAATTGCTTAAAATGGAAGGTCATAAGATTATGTTCGGTGGGCAAAGTCTTGAAAGGTCTTCTAAACATTGAACTGCTTATAATGTAAGGTCCAAAGATTGGAGAAATTCTGTGCACTGCACGTGGTGATTGGATCGCACGTGGCAGGGATGGGGGAATAAAAAAAAAAAAAAAAGGATGGAGGGGCCCTCCGTGCGCGCCTCCAAAAGATTGTTTTCAGTGGGCAAAGCTCATTCATTAGTTGCTGAAAGTCGTAGGTTTTTGGTATTTTGTGACTGATCTAGCTTCCGAGTTCATACAAGGTGGTCTCAGATTGTTTTCTTTTTTTTTTTTTTCTTGTTTTTGGATGGGTTGGCAAGATTACATATATAGCCTTGGTAAAAAACATAAGCATTGGCATCATGTTATGTTAGGAAAGAGTTTGACGCCCAAGATCCCCGAAGCATCGTATTGATGCGATGAGCTACAAGTGAAGCTACCCGGTCTGCCACACCATTCGCTTTTCTACGGTCGTGAGTGGTAATCAAATATGACATCACAGATATCATCCCATCGGGACATCATAGATATCATCTCCCTAATTTCTACCAAAATAAGGTGAGATGCATCATCCATGGTGATTGGTTTAGATAGTCAGCTAACTACGTACTACTTTAGAGTCTCCTTCAAGCAGAATATTGAAAGGCTCAAGGACCAAAATTGTAAAAGCAAAACCTTCTCAAGCCTCTCTCAGATCAGCTGAAAAGACCATGGTATTATGAAGGCAATATATCCCCCAAGCTGTCATAGAATATGAGTCGTCGATGTGCATGTTGAATTCTGTCCCACCAACAAAACCACCGTCTCGAAGTTGATTTTGAGCACCTCAAGATGCACAGATACTGTTGAATGGTCCCTCACTATTACTAACTTTTTATAGGCATCTGCATGGATGAATTCAGAGAGCTGTGCCTGGGCGTTCAGAATATATGGTAACATCCAAATCCTCTAAGGTATAACCGTTCCTACGTTGCCAAACGTGGTGCATGATGGAGCTCATGATCATGCCTTGAGAAAGAACAGGAGACCATAAGCGGGGGCCTTCAAAAGTAATCGGCCGTACTCTGCTAGCTTTCGTGCACAGGAGGATAACACGGTGCACTGATTCCTCAATCTCCGAATGGTGCTGGCAATGAATAACCCCCACAACATTAGACTCACCGGACGAGAGATGGACCTTATCAGCGTTTTCCCCACCTGGATCATGACTCCTCTTTCCCTCCCTCCTTCCCAGCGCCTTCTAGTCTAGATCCCTGGAGACTGATCCCTCCGTCATTAGGTGAACCAAGGCAGAGAACGAACAGCCCGGATGGAACCAAGTGTCGAAGTCTCGGTTAATTCTGCTTCTCGGAGGTGATGCACTCCACTTGGAGGGAGAGGAGCTGGTTCGTCGGAGAGGTGCTTGAGCTGGGAGACCACGGCCTAATCGGTGGACTAGATGAAGTCGGGGTCTTAGGGGGACCGGCATCTTTATCCTTAGATTGGATGAGCCACCAAATGCTTGAAGAAATGACCTCATAGTCATTTGTTGAAGTAAAAAGAATCCAAGGTATTAGTAGCAAAATAGGCAGAAATTTATGTAGATTGATTTGTAATAATAATGATAAAACAAGGTTTTATATGTAACATTGATAAAATATTAGGCGTGGTATGCAAAAAAAATCTTAGTGAAAATATCCTGCTTTTTGGGCACCCAACAACAAGAACATACTTCATGTAGGGCAGCATCTCAATCACATGAATCTTAGCTGCACTCACTTTAAGTCCAAAATATACATAACTCGGAGTGCCTGGTGAATGACTAAATTCTAACTTAATAATCGATCTGTTTTACGAGATCATGAATCCACGAAGACTCACAAATCATTTGAAATTTCAGGTAAATGAGAAAAACTTACAGAAATTGTAGGCTGCTTCATGAATTTAGGATTGGACGCTAAAATCTTTACAGAATATATGCTATTTCAAATTGACACGCCGCTGACGTCTTTGTTACATTATATATATACAATTACAAACTTTGAAGGAGAGTGGTCAACATCTCGGACAGAACTTTCAAGGACAGACTAGAGAAAGGGTGCACCAGAAAAGATCCTTGCCTCCAGTACTTTGCTTACCAACATATTCCACACCTCGTCATCTCTCTTCTTGCGGTACTGCATCTTCTCCTTAAGTTGCCTGCAAAAGGTCGCGATGGTTTAGCTATCAACAAAAAGTATATATGTACGTATGCAAGTATATATATATATATATATCCAGGATACCTGCACAGGGGAACCCTGCACTCGTCCATTTGCTCACACAACCTCGCATGGAGTTCGAGCAGCTGCCACATTCTCTTACAATGAGAGCAACCACCAAGTACTCTATCTTTGCACCCCGCAAAATGGCGAACAAGGGACTCAAGCCCCTTGCAAGCAGGGTAATTGCAAGGGGCATCACTTCCTTTAAGGACCTTGTCAATTGGACCAATTGTTCGACACCCATCTCTGCAGATGTGAATGAAAGCTTCCATTGCACCATGCAGCTGTAGATATATCTTCCTTTCCTCCAATTTCTTCAACCTCTCCTTCTTTCTCTGAAAAAAGAAGAAGAATCGACAGTCAATTAAGTATTTGCAGAAAAACAAAACACGAGATCCCAAGTATATTTGCAGATGAATAGTCTAAAAAATAGAACACTTGCAGAGCACCTAATCTTCCAATGGAAGTATAACTCACCAATTCAGCATGTCTGTTGGACTTCACAATTTCTTTTGCTAACTCTGGATTACTCATCCTCATCACCTTCCATCCCTCGGATGCAGAGATGGCATCAAACCTCTTTGCAATGAAGCGGTAGCAAAGAAGGCAGAGACGGGGAGCATCGCAGAGCCGTGCCAGCTGCAATAAATCAATCACGTTCTCCATAGTCAGAAATCCCTTCTCCATCTTCTGCAGGCATTCCTGCTTCAGTGAGGTGATCATAAAGCAGTGCGACAGCACCAGCAAAGAAATGACAAACTGATCCATCTCTTCCTCCCTGTAACTAAAGCATCGTAAATCAAATGTAAGACCATAGATATAGATGTAGATATTGATATTGATATAGATAAATATATGGATATTGATATGGAATACTTGTAGTTACCATGAAGTGTAGAGGTAGCGAATGAACACCCGGACCGCATCTGGGGGAACACCGCGAATAGAGATTGATTTCCTGCGGCCCTTTGAGTTATTTAACATGCTTTTAAGCACCGGAGAAGCCATTCCCTGTGCATTACATGAAAAACAGTAACATTACCTGGAGTTGGATCATAATCAAATATGCGAAAAGAGACGCTACCCACATCTCACTCTCTCTCTTGCCCACATCTTCTTCATCTTAGTGTTGTTTCATTGTGTACTCGTGGACTGCTGCCTCTCTGTCCCACTATGTAAACCTCCTCTTCTGACCTTTTAATAAATTTGGGTGGCTCTCCTGGCCTCTCTTAACCTTCTTTTTTGGATTGATACCCTCTTAACCTCCAAAAAACTAGAAAAACAAAAAAGGAAAGATGGAAGTATACTAACAAGAACACTAGCATGCGCAGGTATAACGCCGCAATTGGTTTGAACCCGAACATCAGCTCCGTAGCCTGCGGTGAAAAGCCGATCACAGAAATCCATTCTCGAACCCACAGCAGCACAGCAGTTCCTCTCTCCTGTTCCCTTTCGACGGCTACGGATAGCATCCAGTCCCACAAATGCTGGTGCTCTTGGGGGAGAACTTTTGCTGACATTGTTCCCCTCTTGCTCTGCCATGCTTCTATGCTTCTCTTGTACTTTGGCTGTCTCCAAAGAGAGAAGATTTGACGGCTGAAACCAAAGACAAAAATAACTCAGAAGAAGAAACTTGATCTACTTCGATATATGAAGATATGGGAACCCCTCGGTAAACAGTCAATGAATAAGGTGAAGAAAAGATGGGCTCTGATGGTTTATACGAGGGAGAGGAGGTGGAGTACAGGGCGTCCATTTAAATGCTTTGAGGATCCAAGTATGATCATTTGGGGGCCGCCGCAAGTATACAATGAACAAAAGGATACGGTGAGATTAAAAATAGGAATGCAATAATTTGTTACCGTTATACCATGGCACGGTATAAAGATTGAGGAAAAATCTATCCTTTCCAAACTTTTCCCAAGTCGATTTGCCATGCACGACACCTACGCGTTTTTCCATTTCAACCTCTTCGCGGTTCTTACTTAAATATAAAGGAAACAGGGGACAAGCCGCTAGGTTGACGGCGGTTTTAGCTCTAGTTCCCCTTAAAAGCCGCCACGCATTCATTTAGACAATATGTCTTTGGCTACATAAATATTTAAGGTAAATATTTTAGTAACTAAAAATTATAGTTTTTATACCCGATGCTTTATATAAGATACTAATAAATCTATTCACCGTGCCATGACTTCGTATCCGAAGTTAATAAAGGGTTGGGTCAGCAGCCACGCCATCGCGATTGACGCAAATAGGGTGGAATCCTTAAAGATAATATAAATTGCATTTGATGCAAAGATAATATAGATTATCTTAAAAATAAATTATTATCATTAAATTATTAATAATATTATATATATAATAATTAATAAATTATCAAATTAATTACATTGAAATAATTTAATTTATTATCAATAATAAGAAATTCTAATTTTAAAAATACTCCTCTCCATGCCCAAATTGGCCTGAGTTCAAGTGCAATCCATGTCCAGATTAGTTGGATACAATAAAAATCGTAAATCATTCTCGTTCGATCAACAATAATGTAAGTATTATGAAAAGTGAAATCTCCTATCTTTTGTTACACCACCAAAATTTCTCTGAATCCCTTGGACATTATTCCATGCCGAAAATGTGTCCACCGATGCATGTGTGGTTTTTAAAACCACAACGGATGTTTGAACCTCAAATCAAAGATAATTTTTTAAAAAATAATTCAACTGGTCTCATGAATATAAATTATTTTTTTCTTAATTTTGTAAAAATAAAAAAAAAAAGGAATGTTATTTAAATTATAGATTTTATCATTTAATAGCATAATAATAAACTAAGTAGTCCATGGCCATCGATGCTAATAAAAGGCGAAAAAAAGGAAAAAATAAAAGTAATAAAAAATGCTGGGCGGGGGAGGGGAAAATGGATAAAATATATCTTATGTAACAAATCAAAAATATTAATAAGGCGGGTTACGTAATGGGTAATAATAATAAAAGGTAATAATTGAATGAGCATAGCCATCGAAGAGATCAAATTTTGATTGTAAATAAAATTTTTAATATATTTAAAAAATTAAGTAAATAGTTTAATAAATTAAATTAATAGTTTAAAAGTAATAATTTAGGTACCAAATCAAAATAATATTGCATAATCAAAAAATCATCTTGGTATAACTTTGAATATAAATCCTATTAATCAATCTGAGTACAAATCTATATAATCTAATAATTATAAACTGTAATAACCAATTTGTTACACAGCATTTTTAAAAAGAGCCATTTTAGCGCCATAATATACCAGCGATTATTTGAAAATACAAACTGTAATTTAAAATCTATGCTAGCGTTTTTAAAGAACCACTTGTCATTCCGACCTCTATGTGCAAATGCCAGTTTAATGGAATTTTCTCTGATGTCGGCATAATGAATAGTATTTACAAAAAAACGTGGCCATCGGTTGAATTATCTGGTTACTTCGGTTCCTTCAAATTGGATAACCACTGCCATGGGTTCTAGTAATGGAATGATTTCCTCAATTAAATGTATTGCTGCGGCCGCTTATGGAATCAGATTTTAAAAGACTAAATTTTTTTTAAATGATCTATAGCTAAAATTTAATATCCATGATGAATTGATATATCAAACTTTATGAACAATAGAAACGCCACTTCGCACTCTAAATGCTTAGCTTCTTTTGGTAGAAAAATGCTGATTTTGTACATCTTCTTAAACGATGAATGAAGATAAAAAAAATTAAAATTTTTGATGATTTTGATAAAATTATAATATAGAAAAATAAATTTACTAAAAATTATCTCGTAATCAAATGCAATTTAAATCTTTGATCGCTTGTTTTTAAGAATGATCGAAATTATTCTGTGACTAAAATGAACCAATAAAATAACGAATTATTTACGATTGAAATAAAATTTTGATAGTATAATCTACTATAATATCATCGAGATCAGACATTAGCATATTTTGGTAATCTCTGATTCGATAGGTCCTTGCATCTATCTGTTACAAAATATCGTCGTCTTGATTCGTCGTATCCTATTCTTTTGAATCGAATTAAACGATATGGGCCCATTCGGATTGATGGCGATCTTAATAATTATTAATGACATTCCAAATGATAAGTTATTTAGATAATTATTGATAGAATGGATAAAATTTTAAAGATTAAAATTATTTTTCTCAGAGGAAAAAATTAATCGATTTTGGAAAGCTATGATGCAGTAGTGTACTTAGGCTTGCTGCGATTTATGGCAGGGTTCGAAAATGCAGTCCTATGCAGATTCAGAAATGGCTGCCATAGGTTATTTCAATTATCCAAATCAATTACCTTCATGCGCTTTATCTCTCTCTCTCTGTCTCCCTCCCTCCCTCCCTTCCTGCTCTTTGCCACCTGTGAGACCCCGCCCCTCTCCTTCCCTAGTCGGTGCCACCCCTTCTTCCCCCCGACCGCCCCCACCTCTCGGTTGTTGAAAATTGTATCCTAAAGTCAATTATCTAGATTATAGATTATTGAGCCAAATTTAAATATATTTAAATTACTAATAAATAAAATTATTATTTTAATATTTTCATCACTTTGTGCATCTTTCTGTAATGAACTCTCTGTGATGAAGTTCTTAGAACTATTTAGACTCGATAAAGAAGGATTTATCGTTTAGTCCTTAAACTAATCATGATTAAATGATTCATTGTTACCTAGGATGACAACGTTAATCAACAGTAGGTTATTATGTGCCATAAGTGTTGGTTGTCCTCTTAACCAAGAAGCATGGTGATGCTATTATGGCATGTAGGTAAAATATAGGGGTACATTTTACTGATCGTGATCCAACTGCGGAGCTCTATTCTGCTAAGAGTTACTCACAAAGGATATGGGTATATGTATCCCTTAGACCTGAGATCACCATGATGACTTGCAAGCAACTCACTATACTTAAGTACTGAACTATTTGAATTTTTAATTTAGTGATGGAAGGCTATTGGATGCAGTCAAGTACTTAGTTTATCGGTGCATGAGTCGAGATGGGATTGACCCCTCCAAGTATTGGAGAAAGTGAATCGCTGTATTTTAATTTAGCAAATCTTTAACTGGGATAGTCCATATGATGGACGTTGAATTTTGAAATACAATATGGATGAATTTATAGGGTTGGTAGTTAACCCTAGATCATCCCATGAGCATCATGGTCAAGGAGATGAATTATACGGTAACCATATGCCATAGGTTCATTATTATTGCATTATAATTTTTTTGACTTATCCAAACATTGGGTACGATTGCTAGATGGTCACATCGATTGGTACAAAAAATTAATTCTTGTACTGCCAGCTTAGGATTCAAACATATAGGGTCACACACAATAGGAGTTTCCTATCTGATTTGATGGCTAATCTTGATTGGATGTCCCACTAGATTAGAACTTAGTTATTTATTAAAGGATTAATTAGCAATTAAATTATTGATTAGCTTAATTTGATTAAGCAATGAAGAATTGATCAAGTCAAATTAAATTAAATTTAATTAGGTTTGATCTGATTAGATCATGTGATGATCTAATCGCTTAGGAAGATGGATCCTGATTTGATCAGGGACTGAATCTAATTAATTTTTAATTTGATTAAAAATTTATTGGTTTAGATCAAGCCTAATTTAATTGGATTTAATCAAAACTAATTAGGTATAGATTAATTGGTTTGGTTGAAACCAATTTGGACAAATTCAAAGCTTGTTTGAATTCTTCCTGTGCATTGACTTTTAACCCATTCTCCTTCTCAACGCACATTAGGAATGTGCATGGAATTTCTCCATGCCAAAATTAGATTCTGTGCCCCCTTCTCTTTCTACCTTTGACCTGATCCAAGTGTTGGACTAGTTCAAAGGATATTGAATTTTGAATTCAAATTGTAAGTTGTTACAAGTTTGAACTCCCTATCTTATCCATTCCTCACGCCACCCTTGTTTTGTCGTACATCTTTTTAGAAAATCTGAATGTGCACACATAGAAGGAGAGTCGTTCTGCATGTTAAACATTGGGGTGGGCACAAGAATGGGATAAGGAGTCCACTTGAATTTTGAATTCAAGTGGATTGTTGAAACTACTTAACCATTTCTCTCTTATCCTCTCATGCCTATTAAAAATGGGATTTTTTTGGGCATGCATGAAAAAAAAACTTAGGGAGTGCATGGGAATACATGAGGGATTTTTGTGAGATAGAAATCTGAGAGGGGCGCATCTCCTTTGGCGTGAGTTTTCTCTAAAGAGAGAAAATGACATGATATTTATGGGTGAGTGCAGAATCTTAGAGTTGGGACTCTAGGTTTTGGATGGAGAGATTGAGCGCTGTAAGTGCCAAATCTTCATCGATTTTTCATCACCACCTCGTCATCCTCCGTAGAGTCTTCTGATCTTCTGGAGTGTCTGAAAGTTTGAGAGAAGTTCGTCGATTGGATCGACGAATGTTTGCTATCGAAGGCCCCGGAGAGGAGCTAGCACATCAGAGGAGCTGATTAGGACCAGAGGCTCCATATGGACTCATCATAGAGATTGGACACATGTGCAACTATAGCATGATAGGAGAGCATCTTTCGATGGATTTGGATTATGCAGTTCATCTACCCATGCACAGGTACTATATTCTGAATATAAATCGGTCAGCAAATATGATTTGCTGATCGAAAGCATTTTATTTTCTAATGCACATTAACATGTCAAAGATCCTGAGTAGGATTTTATGATTAGATCATAGCATGCATAGAATTAACTTTACATTAATTCTACTTTTGCTGTAGTTAATTTTTGAAAAAGTTTTGAAAGGTATGCCCTAAACCCTACTAGGTTTTCTATAATTGGTATCAAAGCAACAGGTTGCTTGACATATTTTTATGTAAATTAGAAAATTTTAATGTTTGCATATATGATATGCTTTAGATCTAGATTATTTTAGATTAGACCTAAATAAAACAATGATCGCATGGACTGTAGGTTGTCTTGCTGTAAGATTTATCCCTTACAGTGGAGAGGTTGTCCTGGTATGTTGTGATCTATAACTTTGATCATAAAAATTTTTAGATATGATCTAATAAATTTTTATGATATGTTTTGAAATGGTTTTAATCTAAATTTTATCATAAATTTGTGTTTAAATTAGATATAAATATCTCATGATCTTTATGTAATGTACATAGGTTTAGATTAAACCTGAACAGAATCTTGAAAAAGTTCTGTTCGCTAGTCGAGCTGGCTCTCTCAGGAATCGATCACTCATGTTGAGTGATCTACCAAACTTACCTTAGACATCAAATTATTGAGCTAGAACCAATCGGATTAGCCTACAATCCAGACTCTAACCATTGAGCCTAATTAGGTCTTAACTTGATCGATCACTCATGTGACTCGACCTTGATCCAGACTTAATCCTATTGGATTGGTCAATTTAAGCACTCATGATCCCATCTAACCGACTTTTGATTTGGTTTGATCAACCGCTAGACCTAATTGAGCTACCCAAGCCTGAATCTAATTTTATGAATATGTCTTAGATCTGAAAATTCTTAATTTTAGATCTAATATATTTTATAATCTTAATTCTTAATTAAGTTTAGGGTTTACAAATAAAATATGTAAATAAAATTTTAGAATTTTAAGATCTAGGATTTTGCAGAAAATAATTTTTTTGATTTCTGATTAAGGACGAACACGCAGCACCCCTACACATCATAAAAATATTCCATCAAATAGAAGGAGAGGATCTTTAAACCCTACTTCGTTCTTATGATCAGACGGCCAGGGGGAACACCTTAATCAGAAACATGATAAATCTACAAAACTAGTTAGATCTACATCATATATCATATATAAAAATTGATTTAACTAAAAATATATTTTGCATACATCTCATGTATTATATCATGCATGTTTTCTGATCTAAATTATCTCATAAATATCTAAAAAATAAGATTTAAATTTAATCATATCAAATTAAAATTTATTCTAGAAAATTTTGTAGAACTATTCTATAACTAGTCTAAACATACATCTATCATATCTTATATGAACAAATTAAATAAATTTATTTTTTATTTTTTAGATCTAATTATAATATTTATAATATTAAAAAAATAATGAATAAATAGATCTAAAAATTATAATTAATTAAATTAAAATTATGATCATATTAGACTATACATAAAATAATTCTATTCCTAGTCTAGTCATGCATCTCATACATCTTAGATCTAGATTATTTAATTTTTAATTTTTTAATTTTAGATATAATAATATCTCATGTGATATCTAAAATTATCTAATTATTAGATCAAAAATAAATTAAAATCAGATCTAATGAATTTTGGAATCTGGCTTTGATATCGGTCGAAGAGAAAATTTTGTTTCTCGATGCAGGTTCATTCAGATCTGATTGAATCAAGAGAAATATTTTTTAATTTTTTTTCTAATATCCTAATCAGATCTAAGACTCTTCGAATCTAATCTTATTGGTTTAATAAATATAAAATAAAATAAAATAAAATCTTAATTTAATCATACCTTTGTTATGGTTAATTTTATTATCCTATGATGATCCCGATGTTTGTCTGAAGTTTTGGATGTAGCCACACAAGCGCCTGGCCTCTACCAGTATCCACTCGAATAAGATCTAGAGATTTTCTTCTTCTTAATCTATCCTTCAAAAATTAGATCTGATCTTGAAGATCTTCAAAATAGCTTTTGAAGATCAACCGTTGTCTCTTGCAGCAGTGCTGCCTTCTTCCTTTCCTATTGCCTTTTTCTTGCTTGGATCGCACCTAACTCGTGCCCAAATCCTCTTGGGTGTGGAGAGAAGAGAGAGGACCAAAGAGTGGCATGGAGAAAGAGGGAGAGGGGCGATGTGGCATGGGCTAAGGTAGAAGCTCTCTCAATCTAGGCGTAGATAGGGTTTTTATAGACCCTGCTGCGCCATGCAGTGCCACATCATTCCGGCCAATCATGGCCCTTTATACAATCAGATCTAAATTTGATTGATGGAATGACATCATCTGATCTAATCAGATTAGAATCCCTCAAAACTCTCTTTAGATTGTGTCAAGACTGATCAAACAGGACTCTTTGGTGCCATCTAGGTTGATTTCCTGAACCAATTGGAGTCCCATCTATATGGGACTCCAATCCTTATCCACATAGGACGCATGCCTCCCTAGGCATGTGCCCTTTGTCTCTCTACCTTTTAGCAGAGGGACAAAGATCAAAGTTCTCTTCTATGGGTGCATGACACATAGGCAGATATCTAAGTGTCAAAGGTCAACATTTAACCAAAGTCTAAGGACAAGATTTAGCAGATGACGAAAAATGATAGGTGTTGTCTCAAATTTATCTTATAAATTAAGACAATTCTTTTTTAACTTAGATAAGCTTCAGTCAGACCAAGAAAAGATTTCTGAGTGAGTCTAAATATATTTGGCTCAATCGAGATAAGCATTAATGATTATTAAAAAAGAACATTAGGCTCAATCATGTGCTAGCATGATTTTCTTGAACTTAATTGAATCTTATTTAAATCAATTGAACTGGATTAGTCCAATTGATGATATCTAGATTCAAATTCTTATTTGTATGATCCAGTTAGGTTCAATTTCGTATGATAATGAGATATATCGTGATCTCTATCATTGACATCATCGAAACATCTTTCGATGGATCAGAACTTTTCTGATTCAGATAATTAGTATAATCGATCATTCAAATCATTCTAATTGCTTCCAAAATCCACGAGTGATACCTAGCAGTATATGATGGTAATCCATCAGAACTAAAAATGAATCTCTCGATGTAGTTACCTGTTGGATTAAGTTCCTCTATCTTGAGCTCTGACTGGATTAGGGTTAAGATGATCTCGTCAAATCCTAATATCCATCATATGAATTAATCATTCGATTCAAGTCCAATGTGAAAACCCTAATAGAAACTCTTTCTATTATTTCACTCTGCCATGGCCATGGACTTATGGACTTGATTCTCATGATCATCATAGGGCTGCTCCTTATCTACCGAGGTAGATAGATCTTTTATTGGTGCAATCTAATTTCTACAATGAATATGCTATAGCCAACATACATCTCAGGATTTCGAATGGCTAGGAGATCGAGTTATGGTGTAGTCAAACTATAACATCCTCAAGGTGAACTATCGATGCACCTTAGGTCAAAGAACCAGACACACTACTGCAGCTTTGAGCCAGTCATCGACGAGAAGGTAGACTTTCTGATGACTGCTCGAGGTGGTCATGCTCAGTGCCCTCATTTTCTAATGAGTATCTATACTCTCGCTCTGGTGTCTCTACACTGTAGACTCAAGACTCATCTTTTCTAAAGAAGCAATCGTACACCAACCTTTCGGATCAATCACCATCCTCATGATGATCATACGGTTGGAAGCATTTTATGAGTTAATAAAAATTCATGTCTTAAATTTTTAACTCTTAAAAATATGAACTATCATTACTATTAACTCAAGAGATGTATCATAGATACTTTCAAATACACACTATGATAGAAAATAATTTATTTTATTATTTATAATTAAAATTATAATTTTATCCTTAGAAGTGTATTACAAGTGTCAGCCAATCTGACTTCTAGGACACACATATCTAACAAATTGATCCTAGACCTAACCTATTGACTTGGTGAAGTCAGTAGGAGGACTAACTTGGTGAAGTCAGTGGAAGAAATTGGTCCACATCTTTTCTATCTCTAAAATCATAAGTAAATTAAATTCTCTAAAATTATTAGATCCTTAAAATGATTAAGTTATGGGGATAACCGAATCATAGCCTCCCATTAAGGTGAATAGTAATGAGTCCAATTTTCTGGATGAATATTAAAGGTGCCTTACACCTGGTGTTCATTTGAATATTGGAATTACTTTTCATCATATGATGATTAGGTCGCACTCTCTTAATGGTGATCAGATTAGCCAGAGCTTTTCTTGGGCTTGGTTATCATTGGTTTAATGCACCAAAATCGATTATGTTAATGGTTGGATCTAACCGGACCATTTCAGTGGAGACTAAAGCCTACTGATTTGACTTCTAGAATAAAATCTAATTACTAAAAATTATTTAAAAAAATAATTAATTATGAATCTACCTGTAGATGTATGTGAGTTAGCCAGAGTTTTTCTCGAGCCCATTTGTATTCTATAAGGATTTTAGTATCCACTATGAAATTAGTGTAATTCCTCGAATTAGAGATGGAGGCTATCAATTCGTTTAAAAAATAGTAGAAGAACCTTTAGACTAAAGTCCAAGTCTTTAGGATTAATTAATTCAAGTACTAATAAGGTTTCATATTTTTTTTTAGATAAATAGAATGGCTGGTGTAAGTCCGCTCCATTCACTGTTAGATAGTGGCAAATATTTAGGACCTGGATATGAGGAGTCTAGTATCGACCCTAATCAAGCAGACCCAAAGAGGAATGATCTCCTTGACTTGAATAGGCTGAACAGCAAAAATCAGTAAAGAGTTGCTGGGCAAGAATGATATATGATAACATCTTATAATTTTACTGTTTGTGATACATCTACCTGAATTTTAGATACCGAAAGTTCAATTTACATATGCAATTCATTGCATGGACTTCAAATTGGTAGAAAGTTTAAGAATGATGATAGATTCCTTAATATTAGAGTTGGAAGTAAAGTTTCAGTCCTAGTATTAGAAACTCTTAAGCTATTTTTCAAAAATAATAATATTATTTTAAGTAATTGTCATTATTGTCCATCTTTTATGATGAACATAATATCTATTAGACTTTTAGCTCAGGATGGTTATTGTTTGTCAATAAAAAAAAATATTATGATATCATTATGAATGATATTATACTAATATAAGAATAATTAAGAAATGATATTTACGTATTATCACAGTCTATTAGTGTAATGTACACGTCTAATAAACATCCAAAACTAGATTATGTCTCCGATGCCTATCTTTGACACTATCGGCTCGATCATATAAACAAGAATAGGATTAATAGATTAGGCAAGGAGAATATCCTTAACATTGATGATTGTGAATCATTGAATACCTGTGAGTCATGTCTTCTTCGTAAGATGACCAAATCATCTTTTACTGAAAAAGATGAATGGGCCACTAAGTTCTGGGTCTAGTACATACTAATATATATAGACCTATGAGCACATGTGTTAGAGGTGGGTTCTACTACTTCATTACATTTACGGATGACCTATCTAGGTATGGATATGTCTATTTTATGAAGAGTAAATCCAATTCATTCGAAATATTCAAATGATATCGAAATGAGATAGAAAAATAACTTGGAAAGAGTATCAAAACTCTTCAGTCAGATCGAGGAGGTGAATACCTTTCTAATAAATTTTTGACATATCTAGGAGAGAATGAGATTCTCTTATAATGGATCCCTTCTAGAACACCATAATATAATGGTGTATCTGAAAGAAAAAATTGAATCATGTTAGACATGGTTTGGTCCATGATGGAATTTGCAAGTTTGCTAATTTTATTCTAAGGGTTTGCACTCGAGACTGCTTATTTTGTTTTGAGCAATATTCCGAGCAAGTCTGTCGTAAAGACTCCATATGAGATATGGACTGGGCGTAGGTCGATACTCTCTCATCTTAGGATTTGGGGATGTCCGACTTATATAAAATATTTGTAACCAAAAAAGCTTGGATCTAGATTCGATAAATGTTTGTTCATAGGATATCCCAAAGAAACTAGGTGTTGGGGATAAACTCCGCTTCCGTCGAAGTCCAGTCTGATGTTTAGCCCAATACAATCGGTAATCACGAAAGAGCTTCAGCGGCCAAACCTTAGCCGAACACCTTTAGCCGACCAAACATTTCAACGATCGAGCCCCAATCGAACCTCTTCAGCTGATCGAGCTCCTTAGCGGTTGAATCCCAGCCAAACTCCTTCAGCTGATCGAGCTCCTCAACGATCGAACCCCAGTCAAACTCCTTCAGTCGATCGAATTCTATAGCAATCGCATCCCAGCCGAACTCCTTCCCGATCTCTTCTTCAGTCGAACTTCTACAAGAGCCAAACTTCTTTCAGATTCCTCCTTCAGTTGGACTTCTATAGGAGTCAAACTCCTTTCAGATCCCTCCTTCAATCGAACTTCTATAGGAGCTGACTTCTTCTGGATCTCTCCTTCAGTCAGACTCCAATAGGAGCTAAACTCCTTTCGGACTTCTCCTTCGGTCGAACTCCTTCAGAAGCCGAACTTCTTCTGAATCTCTCATTCAGTCGGATTTCTATAAGAGCCTAACTCCTTCCGAACTTTTTCTTCGATCGAACTCCTCTAGAAGCTGAACTTCTTCCTGATCTCTCCTTCAGCCAGCGTTCCTTCTGGATGATCTTCTCTAGTCGTATTCACTTTGGAAGTCCGAACTCCTCTAGAATTGGTATATGTTGGAGTTCTTCATCAACCAACGCCTGCTTCCTCTAAACTATAGCTATTGAATCTCAACGAGCGATCACCATCAATCGACTACAGACGATGCTACAGATGGTACCCCCCTTCATGATAGACTCCACCAGACCTCAAGCGGCCTGTTACTGAATGGTATGGCTATCACTATCAGCCTGACGATATCTTCCTCTCCGTACCGAACTCCATGCGGTCTCGAACGGCCTGCTACCAGACGGTATGACCGTCACTATCAATCAAGCTCCGTCTATAAAAAGAGATCCTCCAGATATATTTTTTCTAAGCTCTAAGCTCTCTTCTCCTTCCCAAATTTCTGTCGAATTCTAGTCTAAGCACTCCATTTCTGTTGGCCAGAAGAGCTGACTTGATCGTCGGAGGATTCCACCGGAGCCACCACCACCGACTCCGGATGAAACTTTATTTTGCAGGTCATCGACGGTGACCTCATCCTCCTCTACTCCAGCTCATCCCAGCATCGATCAGATTCTGCACTAACACTAGGGGTTATTACTTCTACCTTATTGAAGAACAAAAAATGTTCGTCAGTAATAGGACAGTTTTTTTAGAAAAGAAGTTTCTTATGGAAGAAATAGTTGCCTCTAATATTGAGCTTAGTAAAGCTCAATAGGTGAAAGAATCGATATATTCTAGTAAACCTGTAGAACTAGATTTGATAAGATTAAACCCAGAGCCTATTGAAGAGGCACCAAGGAAATTCGATAGAGTATCGCATCAACCAAATAAATACTATGATTTCTTGGTCCGGGATGGTGATCCTATTGAACTCGATGAGAACGATGAGGATCCGATCACCTACATGGATACCATGCAAAGATCTGACTCTGATAAATGATCAAAAGTCATGAAGTCTGAAATAAAATTTATGAAGGTCAACAATGTATGGACACTAGTTGATCCACCTGAAGGGGTAAAATTCATTGGATGTAAATGAATTTTCAAAAAAAAGGGGATGCAGACAGGAAGGTAGAGATTTATAAAGCCCATCTGGTTGCTAAGAAATATCATTAGTGTTATGGTATTGACTATGATGAGATATTTTTTTTGATGGCAATGCTGAAATACATTCGGATCATGCTTGTGATAGCAGTATACCTAGACTATGAGATCTGGTAAATGAATGTGAAGACAGCTTTCCTTAATGGAGAGCTAGATGAAGAGTGTATTTGATACAGCCTAAGGATTTTACATCCACAGATGAGTCCAAGGTGTGCAAGCTTCAGAGATCCATCTATAGATTAAAGCAGGCATCTCGGAGTTGAAACATACATTTTGATAAGGTGATCAGTGAAGGAAAATCCTGATTTCCCGGTCCAGGTTCGTCCAGATCTGATTAGATCAAGAGATATATTTCAAAAATTTTCTCTTGATCTCAATCAGATCTTGATATGTTTCAAATCTGATTCTTATTATTTTAATAAATAAAATAAAACAAAATAAATTAAATCAAATTCAATTTACCTGATTTGGGTAATCCTATTATCCTGTAGATGATCCTGATTGCAGCGGAAGGTTCTGGATCTTAGCCACGCAAGCACCTGGCCTCTACCGGTATCCACTTGGGTTGGATCTGGAGATCCTCTTCTTCTCTATCACACCTCCAAAAATCAGATCTGGATCTGATCTGGAGGATCTTCAAAACTCTTTTGAAGATCTGCAGTCGTCCTTTTGCAGCAGCACAGCCTTCTTGCTTTTGATCGCCTTTCCTTGATCTGAATCGCACCAACTAAGTCCAAAACTCCTTTTGGACGTGGAGAGCAAGAGGGAGAAGAGACTATGGCATGGAGAGAGGAGGGGAGAGGCAGCCTTGGGGCGTGGGAATTCTAATAGCATTGGAATTAGAGGTTGGGCGCAGGGTCTTATTTATAGACCTCTTGTGATCCAACTCCTCTTCCTTCCCAACCAATCACAACCCTTTGTGAAATCAGATCTAAATCTGATTGGTTGGAATAGAGACCCCTGGATTCCTCCTTAGAGGGCGCCTAAGACCAGT
This sequence comes from Cocos nucifera, assembly GCA_006176705.1. Classification (NCBI taxonomy): domain Eukaryota; kingdom Viridiplantae; phylum Streptophyta; class Magnoliopsida; order Arecales; family Arecaceae; genus Cocos; species Cocos nucifera. The sequence continues at coordinate 1,084,452 of QRFJ01000618.1, forward strand.
CAAACTGGATTCTTAGTAGAACTCTGAATTGGAATCCAAAAAGGGAGGTGGAGTCCCTTGTCCAACAAGGACTCCTAGGCGCCTCCTACTTGGGCTCACGCCACCCTTGGCGTGCGCCCTTCTCCTTGCCAGGTTCTGGCAGGGGGACAAGGCCCCCACCAGCTCTCCAATAGGTGCATGACATGTGGTCAAAAGTCAAAGTGTCAATGGTCAACGTTTGACCAGTCAAAGGTAGACTTTTGACCAAAGTCAAAGAACAAGAAATGGCAGGTGACCAAAAATGGCAGGTAATGTCTTACAAAATAAGACAACCTTTTCTGACTTGGACAACCTCCAGTCAGACCATATGAAGGCCTCTGATTGAGCACAAACTCCTTTGGCTCAGTCAGGACAACTTATTTATGATAGTAAAAGAAGAACGTTAGGTTCAATCGAGTGCTAGCACGATTTCCTTGAACCTAATTGAATCTCATTCAGATCAATTGAACTAGATCAGTTCAATTGATGATCACCAGATTCAAACCCTTGTTTGTGTGACCCAGTTAGGTTCAGTTCTGTATGGTAATGGGATATGTCATGATCTCTATCATCGACATCATCGAAACTCCTTTCGATGGATCAGAACTCTTCTGATTCGAACAGCTAGAATGATCGATCATCTAAATCATTCTAATTGCTCCCAAAATCCACCAGTGACACCTAGCAGTATATGGTGGCAACCCATCAGAGCTGAATGCGAACCTCTTGGTGCAGCTACCTGTGTGATTAAGTTCTTCTATCTTGAGCCCCGATCAGATTAGGGTTAAGGTGAACTCGTCAAACCCTAGTCTCTGTCATATGATGTAATCATTCGATTCGAGTCCAATGTGAAAATCTAAATAGAAACTCTTTCTATTATTTCACTCTGCCATGGCCATGGGCTTCTGGACTTGATTCTCATGATCATCATAGGGCTGCTCCTCTACCACCGAGGTAGATAGATTCCATCTTGATGCAATCCAGTTCCTACAATGAACATGCTATAGCCAACATACACCTCAGGGTTCCATATGGCTAGGAGACCGAGTAATGGTGTAGTCAAACTATAACACCCTCAAGGTGAACTGCCGATGCATCCTCAGGTCAAAGAACCAGACACACTACTGCAGCATCGAGTCAGTCATTGACGAGAAGGTAGACTTCCTAATGACTACTCGAGGTGGTCACGCTCAGTGCCCTCGTTCTCTAACGAGTACCTGTACTCTCGCTCCGGTGTCTCCACACCGTAGACTCAAGACTCATCTACTAAAGAGAAGCGATTGTACACCAACCTTCCGGATCAATCACCATCCTCGTGATGATCCTATGGTCGGGAGCATTTTATGAGTTAATAATGATTATTCATGTCTTAAATTTTCAACTCTTGAAAATATGAATTATCATTACCATTAACTCAAAGGATGTATCACAGACACTAAATACACATATGTGATAGAAAATAACCCATTTTATTGATTTTATAGTCAAAATTATAATTTTGCCCCTAGAAGTGTATTACAAGTGTCAGCCAATTCTGGCTTCTAGGGCACATATATCTAACAATCTCCCACTTGTCCTAAAGCCAATTGGCTACAAGTCTAAGTCCCATCTTCTCAAGGTGGGCTTCGATCTTCTGCTGGCCCAACGGCTTTGTAAGTGGGTCTGCCACATTATCTGTGGAGTTGACTCTCTTGACCTCGAACGTAACCTTTCTCGAGGTAATCGCGGATGAGATGGTATCGCCGCTCAATGTGCTTGGACTTTCTGGTGAGACCTCGGCTCCTTAGCAAGGGCTATGGCGCCATTGTTGTCGCAGTATAGAGGAATGGCATCTGATGGCATTACTCCAATTTCTGCAGCAAACTTCTTGTACCAGAATGCTTCCTTCGCAGCCTCTGATGCAGCGATATATTCTGCTTCCATGGTGGAATCTGCTATCACAGTTTGCTTGGAACTCTTCCAGCTGACAGCACCACCATTGCACACAAACAGACTTCCAGATGTCGACTTTCGATCATCTATATCGGACATGAAATCCGAGTCTGTGTATCCCTGGACTTGGAGTTCTCCATTACCAAAGACCAACATCATATCCTTAGTTCTTCTCAAGTACTTAAGGATACATTTCACAGAAGTCCAGTGTTCTTCACCTGGATTTGACTGATATCTGCTTGTGACACTCACAGCATGGGCTATATCAGGTCGTGTACATAGCATGGCATACATGAGGCTCCCTATTGCAGAAGCATAAGGGATCTTGCTCATGCGTTCTATTTCCTCAGGTGTGCTGGGGCACATCTTCTTGGAAAGATGAATACCATGTCTGAAGGGTATTAATCCCCTCTTAGAGTTTTCCATACTAAACCTCTTTAGTACTTCCTCTATGTACATCTTCTGTGAAAGTCCTAGCATCCTATTCGGTCTATCCCTATAGACCTTAATTCCTAGAATAAAGGATGCTTCACCTAGGTCTTTCATGGAGAATTCCTTGGACAACCACATCTTTGACTGATGTCAACATGGGAATATCATTCCCAATAAGGAGGATGTCATCCACGTACAATACGAGGAAGACAACAGCGCTCCCACTGACCCTTTTTGAAAACACATGGTTCCTCTTCATTTTTGATGAAACCAAACTTTTTGATCACATCATTGAAACGAGTGTTCCAGCTCCGAGATGCTTGCTTAAGTCCATATATGGACCTTTGCAGCTTGCAAACCTTGTGATCAGTATCACTGGATGTGAAACCTAGCGGCTGTTCCATATAGATATCTTCCTCAAGATATCCATTTAAGGAATGCCGTTTTCACGTCCATTTGCCATATTTCATAATCGAAATAGGCTGCAACGGCAAGCAATGTGCGGATGGATTTTAGCATAGCTACTGGGGAAAAGGTATCCTGATAGTCAATGCCTTCGCGTTGACTATAACCTTTTGCCACTAGTCTAGCCTTGAATGTCTCCACATTCCCATCTGCACCAATCTTTCTCTTGAAGATCCATTTACACCCAATAGGTACTATACCTTCTGGTGGATCTACCAAGGTCCAGACTTGGTTTGAGTGCATCGAGTCAATTTCTGACTTCATTGCCTCTAAGCCATTTCTCGGAGTCGATATCTGATATCGCCTCGTTGTAGGTTTTGGGATCATCACCATGAGCACCATTACCTATGAGGAACATTTCCTCTACTTTCCTCTGAAATAATACCTAAGTATCTTTCAGGGGGATGGAAAACTCTTTCCGATCTACGAGGTGGAGGAGGTAGTGTTCTTATTGGCTCAACCTGATTTGGTTCCACTTGGTCCTTAGCTCGTTCTGCTTGTGAGACTTTCTCATCAAGCTTAATCTGCTTTCCAATGCCGCTATCTTGAATAAACTATTTTTCAAGAAATATGGCATGTCGACTCACAATCACATTGTGGTCTTCTGGAATGTAGAAATAGTATCCTAATGACTCTTTAGGATATCCTATGAATCGAGCTCTAAAGGACCTAAACTCTAACTTGTCCGCTTGTTGTCTTTTGACATGAGCCGGACAACCCCAAATTCTGAGATGACTCAGACTTGGTTTCTTACCGTGCCATATCTCATACGGTGTGGTAGGAACGGTTTTAGAGGGAACCCTATTCAGTAGATAGAATTGAAGTTAACAATGAATGTCCCCAAAGAAAATCAGGGAGGTCTGTGAAGCTCATCATGGATCGAACCATATCCAATAGAGTCCGATTTCTCCATTCTGAAATCCCCGTTGAGTTGAGGTGTTCCTGGTGGAGTCCATTGAGAGACTATGCCATTTTCCTTAAGATAGTCTAGGAATTCCCGGCTAAGGTATTCACCTCCTCGATCTGATCGAAGAACCTTAATGGGTTTTCCAGTTTATTTTTTTACTTCATGTCTGAATTCTTTGAACTTTTCAAAAGCTTCAGACTTGTGTCTCATAAGATACACATACCCATACCTAGACAGATCATCGGTAAAGGTAATGAAGTAGACAAAATTGCCTCTAGCCGGCACATCAAATGGGCCGCACACATCAGTATGTACTAGGGCAAGGAGATCTGTGGCCCTCTCCCCATGTCCAACAAAAGGGAGTTTAGTCATTTTGCCTTGAAGACAAGATTCACAAGTTGGATATGACTCAAAAGTCAATGGACTCAATAGCCCATTTTTCTCCAATTTGTTAATCCTATCTTCTGCTATATGACCTAATCTCAGGTGCCATAGATATCTGTCGTTTGGACTATCCCTAGGTCGTTTGGCATTCACGTTTTGCTCGATATCAGAATAATGAGCATACCATCAATAAAGAAGGACACATTCCTAAGCATCTTGCTTCTAATAACAGGGTGGCTAGGTAAGTAGGGCAGTTCCGCCTCCTGCTTCCAATGGCCGTCGCTGTTGCAATGGAAACACTTTCCTTTGCCATCGGCCTTCTTCTTCGGTTCTGCCTTCTTCTTCTTTGATCCTTCCACCTTTTGCTTTTTCACAGACTTCTTTTTCTTTCCATAAGACTTTCTTTTGGAAGAAGTCCGTTCCATAGCAAGAACTGAGCCTTTAGAACCTTTCATAGAAAGCTCAGCGGTAACCAGCATATTCATTAACTTCGGCCAAGGAATTTTGAAGTTTATGCATGTGGTAATTCATGATGAATTGCCCATATGCATCAGTCAAGGATTGCAGAATAATATCGTTCTGCAGATCCAAGTCCAACTTCACACCGAGCTTCTCAAGCTCTTCCATGTCCTTGATCATTGTCAGACAGTGATCTTGGACTGACTGCCCATCACGCATCTTAGCCTTAAAAAGTCATTTCGTGACTTGATATTTGGCTGCGCGACTCTGTTCACCAAACATCTCCTGCAGGTGAGCCAACATTTGGCGAGCAGTCCCGATATCTTCATGTTGGCGCTGGAGCTCATCAGACATCGAGCCCAACATGTAATATCTGGCCTTATTATCTTCGTCAATCCATTTTTCCAGAGACGCTCTCTGTTCAGTGGATGGACGAGCTGGTAAGGTGGGAGGGTCCTGGTCCAAAACATGTGGTTAACTTCTCTGAACCCAAAATAATTTTGTAGTTCCTGAGCCAATCTTTATAATTGGGTCCAGTCAGTCTATGTGTGTCCAGGATACGTGCCAATGGGTTGGACGCAGACATTTTCCTGTAGAGAGTCAAAGATTCTAGTTAGATACTGTAATTTTGACTTGACCAATTTGTTTAGGAATTTTATTTTTAAACAAATTAGCTCCCACTATTTTCTCGGATCCCTACACTCCCTCTGTAGAGATGCGAAAAATCTCCACGATTAATGATTTCTAGTGGGTGGTGCGGTCTCACCAACTGACTCATCACCTCACCTAACAGTTATTGGTGATGGGTTAGCCAATGAGTGAACAACTCTTGTTCAATGATTCTCTAATCATGGTGCACCCAAACTTGGTCTCTAATTCATGAATCTCACCGTATCCAAAATATTGATCCACTCCTTAGTTAAGTCAGACCCACCATTTGCATAGACTGGGTTCCTAATTGAGTCTCTCACCGTATCCGAAATATTGAGCCCAACTCATCCTCCAGCCCATAGCATCCAATGCCTAATAGACATGGTTGCATCTTCCCGGTGCAACTGAGCCACTGTATCCAGCCGAGAACAATCAACCCCGGGAAGGGCCCGCACATCTACAATGGTGGAAGACCTCAGACTTAATCTTTTCTTAGGGAGAATTGATTCAGGTCTCATTAAACTAGACTTGGCTTAGTCATAACAATTATGACTAACCTAGTGGCATGGGTTAGCTCGGATTATTGACCACCTCAGATCAGAACTGTGTCAACAGATATGGCCAGGTAAGTGAGACCGGTGGAAGGAATATGCCATTAACTCGTACAAGAACGCATTCAGGTCGAGTAGCTTCCAATTAAAAACCAGTCGGTCGTCTGTGCCAAACTTACCTTAGACACCAAATTGTTGAGTCAGAACCAATTGGGTTAGCCTACAATCCAGACTCTAACCTCTGAGCCTAATTAGGTCTTGCTTGATCGTGACTCGATCTTGACCCAGACTTAATCCTATTAGGCTGGTCAATTTAAGCATTGTTGATCCCATCTAACCAACTCTTGATTCGGTTTGATCAACCGCTTAGACCTAATTGAGCTACCCAAGCCCGAACCCAGTATTATGAATATGTCTTAGATCTGAAATTCTCAATTTTAGACCTAATTAATATTCCATAAACTTAATTCTTAATTAAGTAGGGTTCATAAACAAAATATGCACAATAAATCCTAGGGTTTCAGGATCTAGGGTTTTGCAGAAAGTAAGTTTTGGGTTTCTGATTAAGGACGAACACGCAGCACCCCTACACATCATAAGAACACCCCATCGAATGGGAAGAGAGGGCCTTTAAACCCTTCTTCGTTCTTATGACCGGACGGCCAAGAGGAACGCCTTAATCAGGAACATGTCAATACTACAAAACAGTATTTAGATCTATATCATATATCTCATATATAAAGTTAGATCTAATCATGGCATATTTTGCATACATCTCATGTATCAAATCATGCATATTTTCAGATCTAAATTATCTCATAATAATCTAAAAAATTAGATTTAAATTGATCTAATCAAAATAAATTCTAATCTAGACAATTATGTAGAACTATTCTACAACTAGTCTAGACATGCATCAATCATATCTCATATGATATTTAAAATTAAATAATTTTTATTTGCTATTTTTTAGATGTTATTATAACACTTATAATATCAAAAAATAGTAAATAAATAGATCTAAAATATGATTTAATCAGATTAAATCAAAACATGCAAGAACTATTCTATAGAACTATTCTATTCTAGAACTAGTCATGCATATCTTCTAATCTTAGATCCAAATCATTTAATTTTAATTTTTTCTGATTTCAGATCTGATCACATCTCATGTGACATCTGAAAATCACTTTATTTTCTAATTAAAATAAATTTAAAATTAGATCTAAATAATTTTAGAACCATGGCTCTCTGATACCAGTTGAAGGAAAATCCTGATTTCCCGGTCCAGGTTCGTTCAGATCTGATCAGATCAAGAGATATATTTCAAAAATTTTTCTCTTGATCTCAATCAGATCTTGATATTTTAGATCTAATTCTTATTATTTTAATAATAAAAATAAAATTAAGATAAATTAAATCAAATTTAATTTACCTGATTTGGGTAATCCTATTACCCTGTTGATGATCCTGATTGCAGCGGAAGGTTCTGGATCTAGCCACGCAAGCGCCTGGCCTCTACCGGTATCCACTCGGGTTGGATCTGGAGATCCTCTTCTTCTCTATCACACCTCCAAAAATTAGATCTGGATCTGATCTGGAGGATCTTCAAAACTCTTTTTGAAGATCAGCAGTCGTCCTTTGCAGCAGCGCAGCCTTCTTGCTTTTGATCGCCTTTCCTTTGATCTGAATCGCACCAACCAAGTCCAAAACTCTTTTTTGGACGTGGAGAGCAAGGGGAGAAGAGACTATGGCATGGAGAAGGAGGGGAGAGGCAGCCTTGGGGCGTATTTCTCAATAGCATTTTGAATTAGGGTTGGGCGCAGGGTCTTATTTATAGACTAGCTGTGATCCAACTCCTCTTCTTCCCAACCAATCACAACCCTTTGTGAAATCAGATCTAAATCTGATTGGTGGGAATAGAGTCCCCTGGATTCCTCCTTAGAGGGTGCCTAAGACCAGTCAAAGTTGGTTCTTAGAAGAACTCTAATTGGAATCCAAAAAGGAGATGGAGTCCTTGTCCAACAAGGACTCCTAGGCGCCTCCAACTTGGGCACACGCCACCCTTGGCGTGCGCCCTTCTCCTTGCCAGGTTCTGGCAGGGGGACAAGGCCCCCACCAGCTCTCCAATAGGTGCATGACATGTGGTCAAAAGTCAAAGTGTCAATGGTCAACATTTTGACCAGTCAAAGGTAGACTTTTGACCAAAGTCAAAGAACAAGAAATGGCAGGTGACCAAAAATGGCAGGTAATGTCTTACAAAATAAGACAACCTTTTCTGACTTGGACAACCTCCAGTCAGACCATATGAAGGCCTCTGATTGAGAATAAACTCCTTTGGCTCAGTCAGGACAACTTATTTATGATAGTAAAAGAAGAACGTTAGGTTCAATCGAGTGCTAGCACGATTTCCTTGAACCTAATTGAATCTCATTCAGATCAATTGAACTAGATCAGTTCAATTGATGATCACCAGATTCAAACCCTTGTTTGTGTGACCCAGTTAGGTTCAGTTCTGTATGGTAATGGGATATGTCATGATCTCTATCATCGACATCATCGAAACTCCTTTCGATGGATCAGAACTCTTCTGATTCGAACAGCTAGAATGATCGATCATCTAAATCATTCTAATTGCTCCCAAAATCCACCAGTGACACCTAGCAGTATATGGTGGCAACCCATCAGAGCTGAATGCGAACCTCTTGGTGCAGCTACCTGTGTGATTAAGTTCTTCTATCTTGAGCCCCGATCAGATTAGGGTTAAGGTGAACTCGTCAAACCCTAGTCTCTGTCATATGATGTAATCATTCGATTCGAGTCCAATGTGAAAATCTAAATAGAAACTCTTTCTATTATTTCACTCTGCCATGGCCATGGGCTTCTGGACTTGATTCTCATGATCATCATAGGGCTACTCCTCTACCACCGAGGTAGATAGATTCCATCTTGATGCAATCCAGTTCCTACAATGAACATGCTATAGCCAACATACACCTCAGGGTTCCATATGGCTAGGAGACCGAGTAATGGTGTAGTCAAACTATAACACCCTCAAGGTGAACTGCCGATGCATCTCAGGTCAAAGAACCAGACACACTACTGCAGCATCGAGTCAGTCATTGACGAGAAGGTAGACTTCCCTAATGACTACTCGAGGTGGTCACGCTCAGTGCCCTCGTTCTCTAACGAGTACCTGTACTCTCGCTCCGGTGTCTCCACACCGTAGACTCAAGACTCATCTACTAAAGAGAAGCGATCGTACACCAACCTTCCGGATCAATCACCATCCTCGTGATGATCCTATGGTCGGGAGCTGTTTATGAGTTAATAATGATTATTCATGTCTTAAATTTTCAACTCTTGAAAATATGAATTATCATTTCCATTAACTCAAAGGATGTATCACAGATACTAAATACACAGGTGTGATAGAAAATAACCATTTCATTAATTATAGTCAAAATTACAATTTTGCCCCTAGAAGTGTATTACAAGTGTCAGCCAATTCTGGCTTCTAGGGCACATATATCTAACAATCAGAACATATGGCTTTGTTAAGAATAGAGAGAAATCCTGTATATACAAATGGACTAATGGTTCTGTAGTCGTATTTCTTATTTTATATGTGGATGATATTCTCTTAATCGAGAATGATATTCCTACATTAAAGAAAATAAAGATTTGACTGTCGTCATAATTCTCCATGAAAGATTTGGGGAACGCTTCCTACATCTTAGGGATGAAGATCTATAGGGATAGATCTAAAAGATTGCTTGGATTATTTCAGTCTATGTACATTGATATCGTACTGAAGATATTCAGCATGGAGAATTTCAAGGACTATCTCCTAATAGGCCATGAAATTTTTCTTTCGAAGAGAAACTATCCGATAACTCCTCAAGGAAGAGAGCGTATGAGTAGAATACCATATACTTTGGTAGTTGATTCTATTATGTAAGCCATGACATGTACGAGACCAGATGTGGCATACTCACTAGGGGTAGTAAGCAGATACCAGTCTGATCCAGGTAAAAATCACTGGAAGGTTGTAAAAATAATCCTTAACTATTTAAGAAATACTAAGGACCAGTGGCTCATCTATGGAATACACTAATTCTAGTTTTCAGTCAGATCACGATGATAGTAAGAGTATGTCAGATTATGTATTTATCTTGAGTGGAGGAGCGATTTGCTGAAAAAGTTTCAAACAACACATTGTGGCTGAGTCTATGTGCGAGGTGGAGTATGTCATAGCATCTAACAATGCGAAGAAAACTATGTGGCTGCGAAAGCTTATCAACGAGCTGGGAGTTGCACGCTCCTTGGATGGTCTGATTCTATTATATTATGACAGCACTGGAGCCATAGCTCAAGCAAAAGAGCCAAAGACACATCAGCACACAAAGCATATTCTACGTCGCTATCATCTTATATGAGAGATTGTGGAGTGAGGTGACGTCAAGCTTTTGAAGATCGATAAAAAAGAGAATGTGACCGACCCATTTACTAAAGCGCTCAGAATCAAAAAGTTCGATAAACACAAATGGAAGATGGGTATTCAAAATTGTTCTGAGTGACTTTAGTCTAAGTGGAAGTTGTTGAAAATTGTATCCTAAAGCCAATCATTTAGGTTGTAGATGGTTGAGTTAATTTATAAAATATACTTAAATTATTAATAAATAAAATTATTATTTTGATATTTTCATCACTTTGTGCATCTTGCTATAATGAACTCTTTGTGATGAAGTCCATAGGACTATTTAGACTCGACAAAGAAGAATTTATCATTTAGTTCTTAAATTGATTGCAATCAAATGATTCGTTATTATCTAGGATGACAATATTAATCAAGAGTAGGTCGTTGTGTATCGTAAGTATTGGTTGTTCTCTTAATCAAAAAGCATGGTGATGCTGTTATAGTATGCAGGTGAAATGTAGGGGTACATTTCACTGATCGTGATCCAACTACGAAGCTCTCTTCTGCCAAGAGTTGCTCGCAAAGGATATGGATATATATATCTTTTAAACTTGAGATTACCATGATGACTTACAAGCAACTTACTATACTTAGGTACCAAACTACCTGAATTTTTAATTCAGTGATGGAAGGCTAATGGGTGCAGTCAAGTACTTGACTTGTCGGTGCGTGAGTCGAGATGAAATTGATCCCTTCAAGTGTTGGAGCAAGTGCATCGCTGTATTTCAATTTAACAAATTCTCAGTCAGGGTAGTCCATATGATGGATGCTGAATTTTGAAATATAATGTGGATGAAATTATAGGGTTCGCATCCTATGAGCATTATGGTCAAGAGGATGAATTATATGATAACCATATGCCATAGGTTCATCATTGTTGCATTGTGACTTTTCAACCTATCCAAATGTCGAAAATCATTGCTAGATGATTATATCAATTGGTACAAAAAAATTAGTTCATGTGCTACCGACTTAGGATTCGAACGTATGGGGTCACACACAATAGGAGTTTCCTACCTAATTTGATGGCTAATCATGACTGGATGTTCCATTGGATTGGGACTCAATTATTTATTAAAGAATTAATTAGCAATTAGATTGCTGATTAGCTCAATTTGATTGAGCAATGAGAAATTGATCAAGTTAAATTGAATTTAATTTAATTAGGTTTGATCTGATCAGATCATGTGATGATCTAATCGCTTAGGAAGATGAATCCTGATTTGATCAGGAATTGGACCTAATTAATTTCTAATTTAATTAGAAATTTATTGATTTGGGTCAAGCCTAATATGGTTGGATTTAACCTAGACTAATTAGGTCTAGATTAATTGGTTTGGTTGAAACCAATTTGGACAAATTCAAAGCTTGCTTGAATTCTCCCTATGCATTGACTTTTGACCCATTCTCCTTCTCAACACACATTGGGAACGTGCATGGGATTTCTCCATGCCAAAATCATATTCTGTGCCCCCCTCTTTCTACCTTTGACCTGATCCAAGTGTTGGACTGGTTCAAAGGATATTGAATTTTGAATTCAAATTGTAAGTTGTTATAAGTTTGAACTCCCTATCTTATCCATTGCTCAGGCCACCCTTGTTTTGTCATATATTTTTTTTAGAAAATCTGAATGTGCACACATAGGAGGAGAGTCCTTCTGCATGTTAAACACTAGGGTGGGCGCAAGAATAGGATAAGGAGTCCATTTGAATTTTGAATTCAAGTGGATTGTTGAAACTACTTAACCATTTCTCTCTTATCCTCTCACATCTATTAAAAATGGGATTTTCTGGGCATGCACAAAAAAAAAAAAAAACTTGGGGAGTGCATGGGAATACATGAGGGATTTTTGTAAGATAGAAATCTGAGAGGGGCGCATCTCCTTTGGCGTGAGTTTTCTCTAAAGAGAGAAATTGATCAAGATCTTTATGGGTGAGTGCAAAATCTTAGAGTTGGGACTCTAGGTTTTGGGTGGAGAGATTGAGCACTATGAGTGCTAGATCTCGGTCGGATTTCCACCACCACCTCATCATCCTTCATAGAGTCTTCTGATCTTTTGGAGCATCCTGAAGTTTGAGAGAAATTCATCGATTGGATCGATGGAGGTCGGCTATCGAAGGTCTTGGAGAGGAGCTAGCACTCTAGACGGGTTGATCAGGACCAGGGGCTTTGTGTGGACTCACCGTAGAGGTTAGACATGTGTGCAGCTACAGTACGATGGGAGAGCATCTTTCGATGGATTTGGATTGTGGAGTTCATCTATCCATGCATAGGTATTATGTTCTGAATATATATCGATCAGTAAATATGATTTTTCTAGGCATGAATGAAAAAAAAATGGGATTTTTCTGGACATGCATGAAAAAAAAACTTGGGTAGTGCATGGGAATACGTGAGGGATTTCTGTGAGATAGAAATCTAAGAGGGACGCATCTCCTTTGGCATGAGTTTTCTCTAAAGAGAGAAAGTGATCATGATCTTTATGGGTGAGTACAGAATCTTAGAGTTAGGACTCTAGGTTTTGGATGGAGAGATTGAGCACTATAAGTGCCAGATCTCCATCGATTTTCCATCACCACCTCGTCATCCTCCATAGAGTCTTCTGATCTTTTGGAGCGTCTGAAAGTTTGAGAGAAGTTCATCAATTAGATCGACGAATGTTCGCTATTGAAGGCCCCGGAGAGGAGCTAGCACATCAGAGGAGCTGATCAGGACCAGAGGCTCCGTGTGGACTCATCATAGAGGTCGAACACATGTACGACTGCAGCATGATGGGAGAGCATCTTTCGATGGATTCGGATTGCGGAGTTCATCTACTCGTGCATAGGTACTATATTCTAAATATAGATCGATCAGTAAATATGATTTACTAATCAAAAATATTTTATTTTCTAATGCATATTAACATGTCAAAAATTCTGAGTAAGATTTTATGATTAGATCATAGCATGCATAGAATTAACTTTAGATTAATTCTACTTCCGCTGTAGTTAATTTTTAAAAAAGTTTAGAAAGGCATGCCCTAAATCCTGCTAGGTTTCCTTCATTGGTGCTCCCCCTCCTCCCCACTCACCCCCCATCCCTGGCCACCCTCAGCTCTTGGCCCCTCCCCACCCCTCTCCGGTCGTTCCCCCAACCCCTACCACCCCCACTTCTCGGGCTGCCCCTCCTCATCACCGTGCACCCCTCCCCCAGCCTTGTTACCCCACCTCCTGGGCCACCCCTCCCCCATCACTGCACACCCCCACGCCCCCCATCCCCGACTGCCCCTACCTTTTGGTGCCCCCCGCCCTTCCCGTTCAACCCCCCAACCCCACCACTCCCACCCCCTAGGTCGCCCCCTCCCCTGGCCTCCCCATCATGGTGCCCTCCCGAGCCGCCTCTCCCTCTCTCTTCCCTCTTTCTTTCTCTTTCCTCTTTCTCTTTCTCTCTCTCTCTACCTCACTATTTTGCTCTTATTTTGTAGGTTATCTTTAGCGCCATCGTCTTCCTCTAGCATAGTCGCTGGCGACCCTTGGAGCTTTCAATGTGACCTCATCTCCATAGCTGTAGGTATAATTTTTTTAAAAAATTTATTATATTATTTATTAATTACTTATAATATTTATAATAATTTTTAGAATATTTATAATAAAGATTATAAATATTTATAATAAATATTATAATTATCTACATGTCATGGATTCTGAATCGTGCCGTTGCGGTGGCCTTAGGTCGTGCCATGTCGGCGATCGTGGACAGCCCTTGGACTATGCCAATCGATAAAAAAATTATTGCCAATAGGTTTTGGATCGTGTCGGTGGTCGTGAGCTGTGCCAGCCGCTAAGAGAATCCTCACCACCATCAGCGAGTTTCGGGCCATGCTCGCGGTCGTAGGCCATGCCGATCTATAAGAAAATCATTGTCGATGGGTTATGGGTCGTGTTGGCGGCTATGAGCTGTGCCGATCGCTAAGAGAACCCTTACCTCCATTGGTAGGTTTCGGACCATGCCCACAATCGTAGGTCATGTCGGCCGCTAAAAGAACCTTCGACCGCTAATAGAAAGTAAAATTATTTGTTGCTTATCCTTAATTATTTATGGATGTAATTCATGTTGTAGAATTTATTGAATAATATTTTTTAGATATTTATATCCTGTTGCTTTTGTTTATTGCATTGCATAACGATAGATTCATCAATTGATTAGTGTACATAATCTCTGACATCCATACATTTATATATAATTGTATGGATGAGAGAATTATATATAATGATCAATTGATTGTTCAATTTGGATAGTTTAAAAATTATAAATAATTCTATAGATAATTACAATAATCAAATGGTATGCTAAAAATTTTGAATAAAATTTTGGACAGTATTTTTCTTTTATTCTTCATACACGAGAGAACTAAGAAAAAATACTGCTAAAATTTTATTGTATCCCTGTTGCATATCGTTTGATTAATGTAATAAATTTATAGAATTAAAGTAATTTTTGAATAGGATAGAATCTATCTTTATCTATTAGTTGGTGATAGGATACATTTATTGCATATCTAAAAATGATATTTAATGTGAGTTTCACACATGATATTTATTTCCATCCTTGTTTATGATATATTTTTTATTTATAATGTATATTTGTTTATAATGCATTAGTATATAATTTAAGTTTCACACATGATTTAATTATAGTATCATCATTTTTAAAATAGATAATGGGTGGATGAAGTTTAGTAGGCTCTCACTAGAATATGAGGCTGGATTGCTTAGATGTAATTAAGGAAAAAAAAGCATCTTCTTTGACTTGCCATATTAGGAGATAAACTTATTGTGTCACTACGTTGATGTAATGCATATTGAAAAGAATGTGTGTGAGCTCCTATTAGCAACAATCTTGAATATCAAAGATAAGACCAAGGATGACTTGAATTTTTGATTTAACTGGAAAGAATAGGGTATTAGGAGATCACTCTATCCGAAGCCAGTAGAAAAGAAATAGTGGAGGCTTCCTCATGCATGCTATGTTATGAATGCCTCTAAATGATCCATATTTCTTTGTGTGTTGGAGAACATAAAGATCCCAGATAGATACTCAAGCAACATATCAAAGCGTGTGAATAGTAAGAATGTCAAACTTAGGAGATTGAAGACTCATGATTATCATGTGCTGATGCAGAAATTAATCCCAATAGCTATTCTTCACGTGTTGCCAAAAAATGTCAGAATGGCTATTATTCGTCTTTACAATTTTTATAGAGATATTTGTGCAAAGAGATTGTTTAAGAAAGATGTGAAAAAAATGAAGGCAACGGCGGTGACTATATTATGTGATCTGAAGAAGATATTTTTATCATTATTTTTCATGATTATGATGCATCTCACCATGCACCTTGCAAAAAAAATTGCACTTGGAGGACCAATGTTCTATCGATGGATGTATCCTATGGAGAAGAATATTCAAATTTTGAAATCTTATATAAGAAATATGAATCGTCTGGAGGAATCCATAGCACAAGGTTATTTGAATCAAGAGTATATGAATTTTTGTACCATGTAGTTAAACAAGCTTGAGGCACGTCGTAATCGATCAATGAGAAATTAGGATGATTAGTATGAGCCAATTAAGCCTACATTTGAGTTCATTCCATAGCCATCTAGTTAAAGTCATTTTATTAGAGTCTATTTATTGAATCGTTACTAATATTAGAGTCTATTTATTGATGCGTTACTAATATTATTATTCAACATGTTATATTGATTAATATTTATTAATGTTGTAGGTCATGATGGCATCGAAATGCCATCTATCTTTCACCCTCACCTCTCGATGGATTACGCGGAGCTCTGCATTAGAGTCACAGTCGGAGCATGCTCCATCCATCTCCATATTAGCTGCCCATGGACCATCGACATCTACTCCACCACTGGCATCTACTCCACCATCGGCATCTACTCTACCGGCATCTGAGCCTCCACCATCAGCCACATCTCCAACACATGCTCCGACACTAATATCTAAGTATATATTTTTATTATATTATATATTTTTTTATATAGTATTTGTATACTTATATATTTGCATAATGTATTTTCATTGCGGTGCATCATCTAGTAGGATATTTTGCAGTCCCATATGCATGCTGCATGTGTGGAACCGCCAGCATCAGGTGATGGTGCAGTATGATGTAGAGGAAAGGTCGGTAGGGGAGATCGTGCGGGAGATGCATTTCTTTTTAGGAGTGCTTATGAGGCAGTCCGACATCATTTCGGTATTGCCCATAAACTGACGATTGATGAATACTGGTGTCAGAGATCGGGTATGAAAGAAGATATGGATAAATGTATCTTAATTATATTTATACATTTGATATATTTACATTTTGTTTGATTAGAATAATTTGATAACTGACTTTTGATAACTTTTGTACAGAGGAGGTATGACTTTTTAGATCATGAGAGGGCTCGAGATGCCCAACTGAAGAAGATTAGGGAGTTATATCAGGGCCACAAGGTTAAGCTCTATAGAGGATGGCTCGAGCACCGATGAGATACTCTGAAGGAGCTTGTTTCTTGGATATAGGACTGTCCCTCGAGTCAATGAAAGGGGATGGTTAGACATTGGAGGAGCCAGAAGTTTGAGATAAAATTTCTAACTTTTAAATTTTTTAATATACTTAAAATTATATTTAAATATTTTTAAATACTTATTATTTATTTGAACACTTGTTAAGCTACCTTCCATTAGAATCGAAAGAATTAGGTAGCCCAGGAGTACATGCATACTCTAGGCTGTGAGTTTATGGTCAGTCATGTGTATAGAAAGATAATCTGAATCTTTATATATAAATTAAATTAATATTTTTTTGCATATTTTAAATAAATTGATCCATTATTATAGCTGATAAGAGAGGAGGTGATGCCCAGCCATGGCGAGATCTTTCGATCCGATCGTATGGACAAGAAGGGCAGGCCGATTAATGATGGGAATGCAATGTTGTCATGAAGACACCATGTTCATCAATTTAATTCCAACTCTTTTTTTTAAAAAAATAAAAGTTATGAAGAGAGTAGTGAGTGAGGTCGAATCCACAGAGAGGCAAAGATTTAATTCTAAAATCTTTGATTTTTTTCTTATAAAAAAGAAAAGAAGGATTTTTGAAAAGAAAATTAAAATAAAAAATAGATTTATAAATAAAAGTAGAATTTAAATTGTACAAAAATAAGCTTAGAACTAAGATCTATTATTTAGATCTTAGCCGCTACTTGTAATTAAAGAGCAATAAGAATATTAATTTAAAGAGCTAGAATTGAAAAGAGTAATAAAGCTTTCTTTATTAAAACTCAAATATAAAATTTAAATATAAGAAATTAAAGAAAAAAAAAGAGAAAAAACAACTAGAAGGAGATCGCAGATCAGCGTAGACATGGAGATGGCATAGAAGACTGGCTCTTCTTCTTATTACTATAGATTTGGAGCAATCTTCAACCCTGAGCTTGACTTCTCTCTCATCAGATCTATCATTTCTAGAGGCCTGAGGTCCTTTTTATAGAGCTAGGAGGGTTGGATATTTTTTTCTGAAGGCAATGTGGGACTAATAGCCTTTGTAATCATCAAAATATAAAAAAAATCTAAGTAAAATTTAGATTAAAATAGCTTTGATATGAATCTGATAAGTTTGGTGAAATTTAGCCATTCAATAGGAATCCAATGGTCCAAAAATCATCAAAATTGGATGCGTTCGGCCCAGATCAAGTCGGATTAAATTTTGACTGATCGATCGTGCGTTGATGGAGGAAATCTGGCCGTAAATCATGCATCGAGAGTTCTGATCACCATCGAGAGTGTTTTGGACCATTGGATCTTCATCAGTTGATTTTTTGGCCATCGAATCATTCCAGATCGCTGATAGAATTTGAATCAAACCTGGAATTAACCACTATCGTCCGATCTTGACCGCAATCAACCGCAGTCATCCGATCGCACAATTACTATTCCCATGGACCACATGGACCGACTGCACCGCACACTGCAACCAATCAGCGCTCTTGTTGCTGAGTGAAAAGACCAAAATATCCTGTGAGCTGCGATAAATTTCTGTAGACCCTTTAAGGATCGAGGTCCGCCACGTATCGTGCCTTGATTCGTCGATTTTTGATGAGCTGGCGGTCCATGCCTGGATCGTGAATCGGCTAGTGGCTTCTGCAGTTAAGTCAGCTTTGACGGCTTGGCTTGGCTTGTAGAGCCGACTGAGCCATTTTCTTTTTTTTAATTTAATTTAATTTTATTTTTTTAGAAATTCATATCTTTTCCATTTTAGTTTCGTTTTGCTCGAAACTTATTTTATTATGATAAAAAAAATGAGCTCTTTCTATTGATTATAAAATTTTATTTTTTAATTTTTATTATTTTTTAATTAATTTTTAATTAATAAAAATATGAATTTCTTAAAAATTAAATATAAATTTATCATTAATTTTTAAAAATTAATATAAATTAATTGATAAATTGATACTTTTATTGGTGAATTTATGATGCTTATCACATCCTCCAACTTAAGTTTTGTTCGTCCTCGAGTAAAGAAAGAATTTAATTTAGATCAATTACCATATTTCGTTAAGATCCTCCTTCATAAGAATAAATCTAGGATTTAAGATTAAAAGTTTAGATAGTATCACTAACTAAGTATTGAATTTTAGAAGTAAATTTCATGGCAGATTAATCAAAAACTTTCTTAAAATTCATCTAAAGATTTTCAGCACTTGGTTTCGTGAATACTAACTTAGCATTTGGGTGTTAATTCAAAGGATAAATGAATCTTCTTTTTATCATCTATTTTGGTTAGTTTTCTATATACTCCCAAGTTAAGTGCATGAATTAAGATAGCTTTCACACTACTTTCTTTCTTCTTCTTTTTTTTTGAAAACTGTGCTGAGCATCCTGGCCTTTTCTTCACCATTTGATGTGAACTTCTATACTTGCAGAGTTCTAGTTTGGGGCAATCCACATATACTCTGTAATTTGTATTTTTTATTTAAGCAGATAGCTCTTTCCTTAAATTCAAGTTTCTTTAATTAAGTTATATATAAACCACCAATTTTTAGTGATAATTAAATCCTTAATTATCCTTATAATCAACACCTACTATGCTTCATTAGTGTGCATGTGCAATTAGAAGTGTTGTTAGCCTTTAAATGACCTAAGTAGGCTGCTAATGGTTTGACCAAGTAATCTGCTTCTTAACTCGCTACCATTATTAGTTAAACTTTCTAACTTTATTACTTTTCCTAGTTTATTTTGCTTAAGATTCTCTTTCCTGAAATATGATTTATCAAAAAAAAAATTCAAAATAGTTTTAAAATTTGATTTATATATATAAATATATAATTTTATTTTATTTTATTTTATTTTTTATTTATATATATATATTAATTTCTTTTTCTTACCCCCTAACTTTAATTGACATTATCCTCAATGGGGAGGGAGAGCAAATAAAAGGGTGTAAATTATGTTTATTTATTTAACATGGGTCTTGAAGCTTTTGATCCTTCTCCAGCTTAGCTTAAAAAGAAAATAAACTAAAAAAAATAAATTAGATTCAAGGAATATTGGGTTGCCTTCCAACAAGCACTAAGTTTAAAGTCTTCAGCCAGACTAAACAGTGATAACAGACTAACTAAGATACGATGGTTCATAAAGAACCATGGCTTCCTCCATAGATTCTGTGGGTAATTTCAAGAATGGTTTCAATCGTTGACCATTAACTTTAGAAACAACACCATTGCTTGGGTTTTCAATTTCTACAGCTCCGTATGGAAAAATTTTTTTAACAAAGAAAGGTCATGTCCATTTAGACCTAAGCTTTTCAGAAAAAAGATGTAATCTTGAATTATACAAAAGAACTTTTTGTCCAGGATTGAAAGATTTTCTATGAATTGCTTGATCATGAAATACTTTCATCCATTCCTTGTATACCTTGGCATTCTCGTAAGCTTCATTTCTCAGTTCTTCTAATTCATTGATCTGAAGCTTCCTATGGTTTTCGGCTATGTCTAGGTCCATATTTAATTTTTTTATTACCCACATGACTTTATGTTCTAACTCAACAGGCAAGTGACATGGTTTTCCAAACGCAATCCTGTAGGAAGACATTCCTAGGTTGGTCTTGTAGGCAGTACGGTAGGCCCAAAGTGCATCAACTAATTTCACAAACCAATCCTTCCTATTGGCATTAACAGTTTTCTCTAAGATTTATTTGATTTGTCTATTTGATATTTCAACTTGCCCACTAGTCTGAGGATGATATAGTGTGGCTAATTTGTGGGTAACATTATATTTCTTCATTATTGCGATAAAGGGTCGATTGCAAAAATATGTTCCCTGATCACTAATGATTGCTCTAGGAGTACCAAAGCGAGAGAGAATATTTTCTTTAAGAAATTTAACGACCACTTTGCTATCATTGGATTTACATGGAATAGCTTCTACCCACTTAGAAACATAATCAACAGCCACTAAGATATACTCATTTTCGAAGGAATTTGAAAATGGTCCCATAAAATCAATTCTCCAGACATCAAAAATTTCAACTACCAAGATTGGATTAAGTGGCATCATATCTTTCTTTATAATCCGACCCATTTATTGGCATCGATCACAACTTTTATAGTACACATGTGCATCCTTAAATAAATTAGGCCAATAAAATCCACATTGAAGTACTTTGACAATAGTCTTCTTGGATGCGAAATGACCACCACATGCTTGGTCATGACAAAATGATAGAATACTTTTAACCTCATTATCAGGGATACACTTCCTATTGGGGATAAATTCCACTCCCGTCAAAGTCCAGTTCGATGCCTAGCCGAATGCAATCGATAGCCATAGAAGAGCTTCACCAGATGGGTCTTAGTCGAACTCCTTCATCCGATCGAACTTCTCAGCGGCCGAGCTTCAGTCAGACTCTTGCGAGAGCCGAACTCTTTCCGTGCGCTTTCAGTCAGACGCCTGCGGGAACCGAACTTCCTCCATGCTTCTCCTTCGATCGGACTTCTTCGGAAGCTAGACTCCTCCCAGACATCTCCTTCGATCGATCGAACTCCTCAGCGGTCGAGCTCCTTCCAAATTCTCCAGCGATCGAGCCTTAGCCACACTCCTCCAGTCAGACACCTACAAGAGCCGAACTTCCTCTGCACTCCTCCGATCGTACTCCTTCCGAGCTTTTCCTAGGCCAAACTTCTCTAGAAGTCCAAACTCCTCTAAAATTGATACGTACCGAAGTCCACCGATCAATGCCTACTTTTTCAGAGCCATGGCTATTAAATCTAGATGAATGGTCACCATCGGCCTGCCACAGGCGATGCTAGAGGCGCACTCCTTCATGACTGACTTCGTCAGACCTCGAGCAATCCACCACTATCAGACGGTGTGGCTATCACTATCGATGTGACGATACCATCCCCTCCGCACCAAATTCCATGTAGACTCGAGCGGCCTGCCACCAGGCGGTATGGCCATCACCATTAATCAAGCTCCACCTATAAAAAGGACCCTCCAGATATGCTAACTCGGATCTCTATGCTCTAAGCTCTCCTCTTCTCATCTAAACTCTGTCGAACTCATTTTCGAACACTCTATTCCTGTTGGCCAGAGCTAATTTGATCGTCGGAGGGTTCTGCCGGAGCCACCCCCCACCATCTTCAGATGAGACTTTATTTTGCAGGTCTCCGACGGCGACCTCGTCCACCTCCGCTTCAGCTGGATCCGATGACGATCAGTTTCTGCATCAGTAGATTGATACTGGAGGAAGAGAGGGCCCCGAACCTTTGAGGTTTTCTTATTCTTAAAGGAGTGCTCGACGATGATTTCTCTCTTCTCTCTTCGGAGATCTCTCTCCTTCCTCTCCAAAGTTCTTTCCCAAGAGAAATGCTGCCCAGGAGAGCTTCGACTCGACGATCGACGACCTCCGTAGTCCGATCCCATCTAGATCCATCTGCTCCTGCTTCAGCCTCAACAGCTTAGGTTCCACCTATACCTATGGTAGATGTGGAGTAGTTCAACCGACTTGTCCAGCAGGTCTGCAGCCTCACCGAGGTGATGCAGGCCATACAGCAGCTCCCGATGGTGACTCCACCAGAAAATCCACCATCGGGATGTTGGGAACCAGCTCCAAGAAAGAGTACCTGGGCCAACATACTCGAGCCAACGTACCCATCGCCCCTAAGAAGAAAAAATAGAGAGCCGAGGATCCATGTTCGGATCATGGTTCTCCTCTAGGGGAGACCTTCCCCATTTGTAGCCGGAAGTCCCCTAAGATCTGCAACCAAGACGATGCCCTCGATCACAGACTGTGGGAGATGGATCGATGGATTGAAGAGCTCGACCACGTCGCCCTAGCTCATCATGCCGACGTTCACATCGATCCTCCTTTCTTCCTTCGAATTATGCAAGAGCTCATCCCGTCGAACTTCGAGCTTCCTCAATTTGAAAGCTATGATGGAACTTCTGATCCAGTTGATCATGTAGAGGCCTTCCGGACCATGATACTACTCCACAATGCTTCAGATGCCATACTGTGCCGAGCCTTTCCATCTACCTTAAAGAGAGCAGTGAGAAACTGGTACTCGGCATTGAAGTCGGATATGATCTTCTCTTTTGATCAGATGAGCCGTCAGTTCGTCACTTACTTCATCAGCAGCCGACGTCCGCATCGAGGTTTGGATTCTCTGATGAACGTCAAGCAGAAGTAGGGAGAATCCATCCGGGCTTACGTCATCCGATTTAATGCCACGGCATTGGAGGTCCGAAACCTGAACCAGTCTGTCGCGATGGCCGCACTCAAGGACGGCCTTTGGAAGAATGACTTACTGTTCTTCTTAAAAAAAAGTATCCCAGGAACTTCATTGATCTACTAGCTCGGGCCAAGGGATATGCCCGTGCGGAAGAAGCTTTCAAGTTGAAGGATGAAGAAGTCTTAAGAGAGCGACGGATAGATGAGTATAACAGACCCACCATCGATGGAGAGTCGAGCGAAGTTCGACCGCGCTCACGAACTTCCTCCGGGTGCAGGTGAGCCCGAACTCCTCGAGCTCACCACCAAGAAAGCCCCGACAAAAGGGTGCAAAGAAGTTCTCCTCCCAAAAGGTTCTACGACTACGCCCCTCTTAACGCTTCTCGAACTCAAATTCTCACAAAAGTTAAGAACCAGCTACCAAGACTAGAAGGATTACGATCTCCCCCAAATAAGCATGATCGAAGCAAGTACTACCTCTACCATGGCGACCACGACCACGACACTGAGGAATGCATTCAGCTTCGAGATGAAATTAAGGAGCTCATCAAAAAGAGGCGGCTGGGTAAATTCCTTCGATGTCAGCCTGAAGCAGGAGAAGATTGGCCAAGGGTGCTGTCATAGCCAGAAATGGTAAGGAGATTGGCTGCCTCCCGGCATTATAGATGCTATCTCCAGAGCTTGGTACTTCGATGGGTCATCATCTTCCAACGTCAAAGCCAAGAGAAACTTGCTCTAAATTGAGAAGGCCAGCATGAGATAGAGGAGATCGTCCAACCTGAGACTTACTGCCTGAGGGAACCCAGAGGAACAACGCCCCCATGACCCTAAAATAGGGATGCGCTGCCAGTAACTTTCTTTCAATAAAATTCTTCCCTTTCAATAATATTATTTTTGGATGCAAAAACTATGTGATGATAAGAAAGAAGCAGTCAATAGTTACCATGTTAGGAATAGGAGGAGAACCTCATCCTAACACGAGTAGGTCAAAGATCTTCAACCTTGACCGCAAGAGATAAGATCTCTTTCGAGCGACCGAGACAACCTCGGCTAGAGATAAGATCTCTTTCGAATGATCGAGACAATCTTGGCTAGAGATAAGATCTCTCCCAAGCGACCGAGTCAACCTTGGCCAGAGATAAGATCTCTCCTGAGCGACCGCAATAATTTCGGCTAGAGATAAGATCTTTTTCGAATGATCGCGTCAAACTCGACTAGAGATAAGATCTCTCCCGAGCGATCGTGATAACCTCAGCCAGAGATAAGATTTCTCCCAAGCGACCATGACAACTTCGACTAGAGATTCTCTCCCGAGTCAACCTCGGCTAGAGATAAGATCTCTTCCGAGCGATCGTGACAACCTCAGCTAGAGATAAGATCTCACCCGAGTGATCGAGTCAACCTCGACCAGAGATAAGATCTCTTCCGAGCGACCATGACAACCTCGACTAGAAATAAGATCTCTCCCGAGCGATCAAGTCAACCTCGTCTAGAGATAAGATCTAACCCGAGCAAACCGTGACAACCTCGGCTAGAGATAAGATCTCTTCGAGCGATCGAGTCAACCTCGACTAGAGATAAGATCTCTTCTGAGCGATCGAGTCAACCTCGATCAAAGATAAGAATCTCTCCAGCGACCGCGATAATCTTGGCCAGAGATAAGATCTCTTTCGAGCAATCCGTCAACCTCGGCTAGAGATAAGATCTCTCCCGAGCGATCGTATCAATCTCGACTAGAGATAAGATCTCTCATCCGAGCGATCGAGTCAACCTCGACCAGAGATAAGATCTCTTTCGAGCATCCGTATCAACCTCGGCTAGAGATAAGATCTCTTCTGAGCGACCGTATCAACCTCGGCTAGAGATAAGATCTCTTTCGAGCGATCGAGTCAACCTCGGCTAGAATAAGATCTCTCCTAAGCGCCCGTGTCAATCTCGGTTAAAGATAAATCTCTTCTAAGCGATCGAGCCAACCTTGGCTAGAGATAAGATCGATCTCTCCTGAGCGATCGTGACAACCTCGACTAGAGATAAGATCTCTTTCGAGCGACCGAGCCAACCTCGACTAGAGATAAGATCAATCTCTCCCGAGCGATCGAGCCAACCTCGGCTAGAGATGAGATCTCTCCCGAGCTTCGAAGAACCTCGTCCACAGCCCATTAGGAACAGGAATAGAACCTCATCTTAACGTGAGCAAAGTCGAAAGCCTCATTCATTTTAGACGAGATGGGAGCAGTGGCCCTGACAACGGCCCTTATGTGCCTGTACAGCCCATTAGAAATAGGAGGAGAACCTCATCCTAATGCGAGCAAAGTCGAAGGCCTCGTTTACCTTAGATGAGATGGGGAGAGAGGCCTAGATAATGGCTCTTATGTTCCCTTACAGCTCGTTAGGAACAAGAGGAGAACCTCATCCTAACCTGAGCAAAGTCGAAGGCCTCATTCATTTTAGACAAGATGGGGGGAGAGGCCCTGACAATGACCCTTATGTGCCCCCACAGTCCATTAGAAATAAGAGGAGGACCTCATCCTAACATGAGCAAAGTCGAAGGCCTCGTTCATTTTAGACGAGATGGGGGGAGAGGCCCTGACAATGGCCCTTATGTGCCCCCATAGCCCATTAGGAACAGGAGGAGAACCTCGTCCTAATGTGAGCAAAGTTGAAGGCCTCGTTCATCATAGACGAGATGGGGAGAGAGGCCCAGACAATGGCTCTTATGTGCCCTCACAGTCTATTAGGAATAGGAGGAGAACCTCGTCCTAATGCGAGCAAATTCTAAATCCGAGCTCCGAAGTCTATAGGAGATAGGATCTCCATTAACCTTGGCTAGAGATAAGATCTCTCTCGATCATCTGCATCAACCTCGACCGTAGGAGATGAGATCTACTTCAACCTCGGTTGGAGATGAGATCTCCCCCGAGCTTCAACTTCAACATCAATTTTGGCCGAAGATGAGATCTCCCCTCCGAGCTTCAACCTGAATCAGCACGAAGCCCAAAAGAGGACTTCGACAGTCGCCTTTTCTGCACTCACTTCCTTCGAATTTTGAACTCAAAAGTGGGGGGACTATTGTTGGGGATAAACCCCACTCTTATCGAAGTCTAGTTCGATGCCTAGCCTAATGCAATCGGTAGCCACGGAAGAGCTTCAGCGAATGAGTCTTAGTCGAACTCCTACATCCTGCCAAAGTCCTCAGTGGCCAAGCTTCATTCGGACTCCCGCGAGAGCCGAACTCTTTCCGCACTCTTTCAGTCAGACACCTGCGAAAGTTGAACTCCCTCCATGCTTCTCCTTAGATAAAGTGGCTCGTTAGGAACAGGAGGAGAACCTCATCCTAACGTGAGCAAAGTCGAAGGCCTCATTCATCTTAGACGAGATAGGAGAAAAAGCCCAGACAATGGCTCTTATGTGCCCTCATAGCCCGTTAGGAAAAGGAGGAGAACCTCGTCCTAACATGAGCAAAGTCGAAGGCCTCATTCATTTTAGACGAGATGGGAGAAGAGGCTCTGACAACGATCCTTATGTGCCCCCATAGCCTGTTAGGAACAGGAGGAGAACCTCATCCTAACATGAGCAAAGTCGAAGGTCTCGTTCATTTTAGACGAGATGGAGGGAGAGGCCCTAACAACGATCCTTATGTGCCCCCACAGTCCATTAGGAATAGGAGGAGAATCTAGTCCTAACGCGAGCAAAGTCGAAGGTCCGTTCACGAATAGAGGGAGGGTTCACAAGGATAGACGTGTGAGGGAGAGGTCAGAAATAATGGCTTTATGTGCCTCACAGTTTGTTAGAAATAGGAGGAGAACCTTGTCCTAATATGAGCAAAGTTTAAATCCAAGCTCTAAAGTCTACAGGAGGTAGGATCTCATCACCTCGACCAGAGATAGAGATCGAGGGTCCAACCTCGCCAGAGATAATCTCCCTCCCTGAGCCTGAGAGAAAGATCGGAGACAACCTCGGCCAGAGATAAGATCTCTCTCGAGCGACTGCGACAAGAGACTCTCTCGACTTCGGCTAGAGATCTCTCCGAGCGACCGAGCCAACCTTGGTCAGAGATAAGATCTCTCCGACGATCGTGTCAACCTTGACCAGAGATGAGATCTCTTCCGAGCATCTAAGACAATCTCAGCCAGAGATAAGATCAGAGACAACCTCGGCCAGAGATAAAATCTCTTCCGAGCGATCGAGATAACCTCGATTAGAGATAAGATCTCTCCTGAGCGATCGAGCCAACCTCGATCAGAGATAAGATCTCTTCCAAACGACCGCATCAACCTTGGCCAGATATAAGATCGGAGACAACCTCGGCTCGAGATAGGATCTCTCTTGAGCGACCGTCAGAGATGAGATCTCTCTCGAGCGATCGAGACAACCTCGATCGGAGATAAGATCGAAGACAACCTCGTCCAGAGATAAGATCTCTCCCGAGCGACCGTATCAATCTCAGCTGCAGATCAGATCTCTTCTGAGTGCCCGTGTTAACCTCAGCTACAGGAAATGAGATCTCTCTCGAGTCAACCTCAGCTGTAGGAGAGGAGATCTCCCTTGAGTCAGCTTCGATCGCCGATGACAATATCACCCCCGAGGAGCTCAACCTCCAACCTCGACCGTAGGTGATGAGATCTACTTCAACCTCGACTGGCGATGAGATCTTCCTCGGGCTTCAACTTCAACATCAATTTTGGTCGGAGATGAGATTTCCCCCCCAAGCTTCAACCTAAATCAGCACGGAGCCCAAAAGAAAACTTTGGCAGTCACCTTTTCTGCACTCTCTTCCTTCGAGTTTCGAACTTGAGAGTGGTGGGACTATTGTTGGAGATAAACCCCACTCCCACCGAAGTCCAGTTCGATACCTAGCCTAACGCAATCGGTAGCCACGAAAGAGCTTCAGCGGATGGGTCTTAGCCAAACTTCTTCATCTGATCAAACTTCTCAGTGGTCGAGCTTCAATCAGACTTCTACGAGAGCCGAACTCTTTTCACGCTCTTCCAGCTAGACGTCTGTGGGAGCCAAACTCCCTCCATGCTTCTCCTTCGATCGAACTTCTTCAGGAGCTAGACTCCTCCCAGACATTTCCTTCGATCGATCGGACTCCTCAACGATCGAGCTCCTTCCAAACTCTCCAACGATCGAGCCTTATCCGCACTCCTCCAGCCAGACGTCTGTGAGATCCGAACTCCCTCCACACTCCTCCAGCCGAACTCCTACTGAGCTTCCCCTTGGCCGAACTCCTCTAGAAGTCCAAACTCCTTTGGAATTGATACGTACCGAAGTCCATCAATCAATACTTGCTTTCTCAGAGCCACGACTATTAAATCTGGACGAACGGTCACCATCGACCTACCATAGGCGACTCTACAGGCGCACTCCTCCATGACTGACTTCATCAAACCTCGAGCAGCTCACCACTATCGGATGGTGTGGCTGTCACTATCGATCTGACGATACCATTTCCTCCGCACCAAATCCCATACAGCCTTGAGCAGCCCACCACCAGGCGGTATGGCCATCACCATTAGTCACCATCAATCAAGCTCTGTCTATAAAAAGGATCCTCCAGATATGCTAACTCGGATCTCTAAGCTCTAAGCTCTCCTCTTCTCCTCTAAACTCTATCGAACTCATTTCTGAGCACTTCATTCTTGTTGGCCAGAGCTGACTTGATCATTGGAGGGTCCTACTGGAGCCACCCCTCCATCAACTTTGGATGGAACTTTATTTTGTAGGTCTCCGATGGCGACCTCGTCCACCTCCGCTTCAATTGGATCCGACGACGATCAGTTTCTACGTCAACAGTTCCTAATGATCAGATCAGGATACTATTTAAGCAGATATGGATCATCTCAAATGAAATACTTTACTTGGGAAAAAAATTTGTGTTTATCCTGACTAGTCCAATGAGAAGGCACTTTACCAATGGCTAAATAATTTACAACATCTGCATACCAAGATTCAGTGGACACTGACATGAGTTGTTCATCTAGAAAATACTCATTGATAGGTGGTTCGTTAGATTGCGGAACTATGATTTGGGATAAGTGATCAACAATTGCATTCTCTATCCCTTTCTTGTCTTTAATTTCTAGGTCAAATTCTTGAAGGAGCAAGATCCATTGGATTAATCATGCCTTAGCATCTTTCTTTGCTAGGAGATGTCTAATGGCTGAGTGATCAATATAGACAATAACATGAGATCCAACCAAATAGGATCTGAATTTTTCTAGGGCAAAGATAATAGCTAAGAATTTCTTCTCCGTGGTGGTGTAATTAAGCTGCGCATCATTTAATATTTTACTTGCATAATAAATAACCCTCGGCAGCTTGTTGATTTTTTGACCTAAGACTGCACCTACATCATGATTAGATGCATCGCACATGAGCTCAAAAGATTCGGTCCACATAGGTGGATGAATGATGGGGGCTAAAATGAGTGCCTTTATAAGGAATTCAAAAGACTCAAGGCACTTAGAAGTAAACTCAAATTTTGCTTCTTTTGCTAACAAGTTCGTCAAAGGGCGAGCCACTTTGCTAAAATTGGGTATGAACCTTCTATAAAATCCAGCATGTCCTAAGAATGAACGAATTTTTTTAACAGTCTTGGGTGGTGGAAGACTTACAATCAGGTCAACTTTGGCCTTGTCAACTTCTATTCCTTTCTTTGAAATTACATGGCCAAGGACTATAACTTCTCTGACCATGAATTGACATTTTTTCTAATTAAGAACCAAATGCTTCTTCTTACATCTTTCTAGAACAAGTCTTAGATGGTTTAAGAATTTAAAGAAGCTAGGTCCAAAGACAGAAAAGTCATTCATAAAAATTTCTAGAAATCATTCAATCACATCGAAAAATATGCTGATCATACATCTTTGGAAGGTTGCTGGAGCATTACATAGTCCAAAGGGCATACGCCTATAAGCAAAGATTCTGAATGGGTAGGTGAATGTGGTCTTTTCCTAATCTTCAGGGGCTCTGAGGATCTGATTATAACCAGAGTATCCATCTAGAAAATAGTAAAATTCTTGTCCAGCTAATTTTTGCAATATTTGATCAATAAATGGCAAAGGAAAGTGATCTTTTTTTGTAGCTGCATTCAATTTTCTATTATCTATACAGACCCTCCACCCCGTTTGGGTCCTAGTTGGGATAAGTTCATTAGCATCATTCTGGACTACTGTTACCCCAGATTTCTTTGGTACCACTTGTACAGGGCTTACCCATGAACTATCAAATATGGGGTAAATAATTTCATTATCCAACAACTTCAGAATTTCCTTTTTGACTACATCCTTCGTGGCTGGGTCCAATCTTCTTTGGGCATCTCGAGTTGGTTTAGCCTCTTCCTCTAGGTGTATCCTATGTTGAACTATGGAAGAGCTTATTCCTTTAATGTCTACCATGGTCCAGTCTATTGCTTCTTGATTTTCTCTTAAGACTATTAATAATTCCTCTTCTTGGTTAGGATTTAGGTCTGATACAATAATTACAGTAAAGGTTTTCTCTGGACCTAAATATACATACTTGAGGTGCTTAGGGAGAGGTTTCAACTCTACTTTGGGTGCCTCTTCTTTTGATGACTCAGGTGATGGTTTAGTCATTTCTATGGATGGTTCAGTGGAAGGCTCCCATCTCTAGCCATTTTTATTATCTTCAAGTATTTTATTTAGGTTCTGACATTCATGGGTTGGCCAGATACTAGATTCAAGATCGACTTTCTCATCGCTAATATCTATGGGTTCATAAATTTCATGTTGGACTATACTTACATTAGCATGCTTAGCAGATTCCTATTCCAAATTGAAAATATTCAGCTCAATAGTCATGTTTCCAAAAGATAGTTTTATAAGTCTATTCTGACAATTGATTTCAGCATTAGCAGTAGCTAGGATTGGTCTTCTTAAAATCACTGGGATTTAACCCTTAGGATTTGATATTGGCTTAGTCTCCAAAATGACAAAATCGATTGAAAAGATAAAACTTCCAACCTTAATCAAAACATCTTCTACCATTTCCTTGGGGATTCTAAAAGATCAGTCTGCTAATTGTAATGTGATCCCTATTGGCTGAAGCTTTTCCAATCCTAATTGCTTATAAACTGAATAGGAAAAAATATTTATACTAGCCCCTAAATCAAGTAATGCCTTCTCAATATGGGTTTCTCCTATGACACATGAAATTATTGGAGAACCTGGGTCCTTGTACTTTATAGGCATATGACTTAACAAATATGAACTCACACCTGCTGCTAAGAAAGCTCTCTTTGGTACGTTAGTCATCTTTTTCTTGGTGCAAAGATCTTTTAAGAATTTGACATAAGTTGGAACTTGTTGGATCATGTCTAGTAGAGGAATGTTTACTTGAACTTGCTTAAATATCTCTAACATTTTGTCTAAATATTTTGATTATTTATTAGACCTTAATCGATTCGAAAAAGGAGCTCTAGAGATTGTGGTCATCTGGTTTGGTGCACTATCAGTTTCAGGAGCTTGAGTTTGTAAGATAGATTATTCATTAAGTGGCTCAAAAGACTCAGCACTTGAGTCTTCTCTAGTGTTAGGTGTATTTACCTTATTATCTACTTATTTTTCTGATCTCAAGAAATGAATAGCATTAACTTGATTAACCTGATTTTCTTGGGATGGTCTACCATTTTGATTTCTTAGGTTGGGCTCAGGTTGGCTAGGTAGCCTACCTCGTTCACATTCACTTATGGTAGATGCTAGCTGACTCACTTGCATTTCTAAGTGGGCTATAGCCTGAGAATTTAAATTCAAAATTTAGCCCATGGTCTGCTTGAAATTGCTTAAGGTGGTATTGGTGTCAGTATTAGATTTGACTAGAGCTTCCAGGCTTTTCTCTAAAGAAAAAATTTTCTTTTCATTAATATTAAAGCCTGATGGTGGTAGGGTGTTTATCACAGGATTAGGCCTTGGATTCTGCTGATTGAAACTTGGATCACCTACATATGAATTTTGTGATCATGAAAAATTTGGATGATTCCTCCAACCTGGGTTATAGGTGGGTGCATAGGGATTGTTCAATGGTCTCTGATATGTGGCATTCATTTATGCACATCCATTATCTAATTGGTTCACAATGAGTGGACTTTCCTCAAAGACATGGTCTGGTGCATTACATCTATTATACATGGGTGTAGATACTTGGTTCATACTGGCTGGTCTCTGAAGTTTTATGACCTCTAGCCTATATGTCAAAGTTGCAATTTTGGCTTTTGCAGCTAGGGAGGTTTGAATTTGGTATATTCCACCTCTTGAAGGTGTAGAATTTTCTGGTTCCCTAGTTGTTTTCCATTGTAAACTTTTTTCGGCTAGATCTTCTAAAAATTGCCAGGCTTCATTTGATTCTTTGTACATAAATTATCCCTGGCACATGGATTCTAGCATTGTTTGGGAATTTGAATCTAACCCTTCATAAATTATTTGTCATAGCCTCCAAGTTTCTATTCCATGGTGTGGGCATTGGGTCAAGAGATTCTTGAATCGATCAAAATATTTTCAAAATGATTCACTAACTAATTGATAGAATTGGTTTATTTCATTTCTAATTCTAGCTATTTTATGATGAGAAAAATATTTTTTTAAGAATATTCTCATAAAGCCCTCCCAAGTTGTGATAGATTGATTTGGAAGACTATAAAGCCACTTTTTGGCATTATCCTTAAGGGAAAAATTGATTAATCTCAGTTTGATTTCATCCTCTGATAATTGTTGTAGTTTCATGGTTGCACAAATCTCTTCAAGTTCCCTAATAAATATATATGCATCCTCTATGCCCATGAATTTTGGAATCATGTTAATGATTTGAGGTTTAATTTCAAAATTGTTTGCTATGGGTTGGGGCAACCTGATACAAGAGGGTTGGATGGAATCAACTGGATAACATAAGTCCTTAAGGGTTTGAGGCTGAGGCTGATTTGCTAAATCCATTATGGATGTTGAGGTTGTAGGGTCTGAAATAGAAACTAAATCTATTTTGACTAGTCGACCTGATATCCTTCTCCAAACAGGTGTTGGAGAATTCACTATATTCTCAATGTCCTCAATTTATTTTTTATTTCATATATATATATTTTAAACTCTCTTTTTTTTTAGTTCTAAGTTAATTCACTATTTTCATACCCTAGGACAACCATGCAACATAACTTTCCCTTATGCTAGGGCAACCTTCTGTCAGGACAATAGAGATTGAAAATACCTAAAGTAAAAATTTTTATTTTCAAACAAGTTTCAAACAAATTAGTCTTAACCTAAGATCAGCCTAAATCTAGACTGCTCCTAACTGTTCCAAGTCAGCCTTCGAGCACTCCAAGTGTAGGATCAGCCAATCAACTGGCCAGATAAGTGTAAGATTGGTGGGAGTCCCTCCGTTGCTTGCCTTAGACACTAATTATGCTTGACTAGGTAAGCGAATGGAACAAATTAAGTAACCACCTTTCTTCAGGCGTAGTCATCCCTAAACCACTTTCCTAGACACTAATTAAATTGATTAATCCTAACCCATTTCAACTCTAAGATTTTCTTGTCCTATTGAGCTCGAATATCCTTAAGGGTCGATGTCTAATTGATTTTAAGAGTTAAGGTTTGGGTTAATACAATATGAGGATTGATTATTTATGGGCTAAGGAAGGGTGATTAAATCTCCACCTTATCTTGTTTAATGGGTTGTGCCCTTAAATTGATTCAATATAATATGCATATTCAGATTTTCAAGCAAGAGGTTCTATGCGATTTAAATTAGCTGCATGCAACTAATTGAATTCTAAAAGACTTACCTTGCCTCCAGCAATCACCAAAGGAAAAAAATTAAAAAAAATAAAAAAAATAAATTAAAATTGATATGATGGATGCTCTAAATAATTAGGGTTTCTAATCTTGTGATGAGATTTTTAATTAGATTTAAGTAGATAATTTTTAATTAATTAAAAAAATAAAATAAATATTAAAAATAAGGAAAGAGATTTAGGGTTTAGGAATGACCTCACCAAATAGGATTGAAAGTTTTGTTCGTGCCCTAATCTTCTTTATTCTTTTCTCTTTTTCTTCTGTAAAATAAATAAGAAAAATAATTAGTAGGCAATAAAAATTAAAGAAATAAAAAAATTTTAATTTTTATGCCTCTCCGGCAACGACACCAAAACTTGATAGAAATGCAATGTTATCGTGAAGACACCATGTTCATTAGTTTAAATTCGACTCTTTTTTTTTAAATTAAAAATTATGAAGAGAATAGTGAGTCAGGTCGAATCCACAGAGAGGCAAAGATTTAATTCTAAAATCTTTGATTTTTTTCTTATAAAAAAAAAGATTTTTGAAAAAAAATTAAAGTGAAAAATAGATTTATAAATAAAAATAGAATTTAAATTATGCAAAAATAAGCTTAGAACTAAGATCTATTATTTAGATCTTAGTGGCTACTTGCAATTAAAGAGCAATAAGAATAATTAATTTAAAGAGTTAGAATTGAAAAGAGTAATAAAGCTTTCTTTATTAAAACTCAAATATAGAATTTAAATACAAAAAATTAAAGAAAAAAAAAGAGAAAAGAAAATTAGAAGGAGATCGCAGATCAGCGTAGGCATGGAGATGGCGTAGAAGACTGGCTCTTCTTCTTAGTACTATAGCTTTGGAGCAATCTTCAACCCTGATCTTGACTTCTCTCTCACCAAATCTATCATTTCTAGAGGCCTAAGGTCCTTTTTATACAGCTAGGAGGATTGGATATTTTTTTCTAGAGGCAATGTGGGACTAATAGCCTTTGTAATCATCAAAATATAAAAAAATTTGAGTAAAATTTAGATTAAAATAGCTCTGATATAAATCTGATAAGTCTGGTGAAATCTAGCCATTCAATAGAAATCCAATGATCCAAAAATCATCAAAATCGGATGCGTATCAGCCCAGATCAAGTCGGATTAAATTCTGACCATCCGATCGCGTGTTGATGGAGGAAATCTGGCCGTAAATCATGTGTCGGGAGTCTTGATCACCACCGAGAGTGTTCTAGATTATTGGATCTTCATCGGTTAATTTTTTGGCCATTGGATCGCACTAGATCACTGATAGAATTTGAATCAAACCCAAAATTAACCACTGCCGTCCGATCTTGACCGCAATCAACCGCAGCCATCCGATCGCGCACTTACTGTTTCCATGGACTGCATGGACTGGCCGCACCGTATACTGCAACCAATCAGCGCTCTTATCACTGAGTGAAAAGACCAAAATATCTTGTGAGCCACGATAAATTTCTGTAGACCCTTTAAGGATTTAGGTCCGCCACGTGTCGTGCCTTGATTTGTCGGTTTCTGCTGAGCTGGCGGTCCACGCCTGAATTATGGACCAACTAGTGACTTCTGTGGTTGAGTTGGCTTTGACGGCTTGGTGGCTTGGCTTGCAGAGCCGGCTGAGCCATTTTCTTCTTCTTTTTTTTATTTAATTTTTTTTTTTATTTCTTTAGAAATTCATATCTTTTTCGTTTTAGCTCCGTTTTACTCAAAACTTATTTCATTGTGATCAAAAAAATGAGCTATTTCTATTAATTATAAAATTTTATTTTTTAATTTTTATTATTTTTTAATTAATTTTTAATTAATAAAAATATGAATTTCTCAAAAATTAAATATAAATTGATCATTAATTCTTAAAAATTAATATAAATTAATTGATAAATTGATACTTTTATTGGTGAATTTATGTTGCTTATCAATGAACGCTGCAATCGAGAGAATTTTTATAAATAATAAATATATTAGTATATATGATCAGTATTATAGCATTTCTTATAAAATTTTATTTGAATTTATAATTACATGAGCAGTTAGATGTGCTCGCGAGTGAGGGCTCGAATATCTCTAGCCCCCATGACCATCTATCTCAGGTTTTGGAGCCTGAACACTCTCAGAGGATCCAATGCAAGTCCGGACATACGTCGATGAGCTACTAGTCTAAGGCGAGTGTCTCTTCATATGCTTCTAGTATCGTCAATCGGGAGTAGCTTAAAGAGGCATTGGTGTGGATAGATCAGGTTACGGTGTGGGCTGCTCATGCTGAAGAGTGCACATCTCATCTAGAGGGCATCGTGTGCATTATGCTGACGAGACTCAGCTCGCATTTTGGAGTAGACTTTACGGGTCTTGAGGATATGTTGGCCGACGTTCCAGCTCCAGCCCCTCTAACTATGGCTCCAGCTCTAGCTCCAGTTCCTCCAGCTCGTGCTCCTTCTTCTGGTGACGACGATAATGTAGATTTAGAAAATTTTTGATATATTTTTTTAAAAAAATATTATAATAAATTTTATTTGATAATAAAATTAGAGCATTTCATAAATATTTTTATATTTATAATATTTACTTATATTTTTTATTGTGTTATATATATCTTTATATTTATCAGGTAAAATATATAAAAAATTAAAAATTTTATATTTTTTATTATTCAAAAGCTACAGTAGTGGTTGCAAAACTGCTGCCGTAGATGTGTCAAGCGAGGCCGTAAGTCACGTGCCAACCGCTACATTACACCTATGACAGCGATTTGAAAATCGCTGCCATAGCTTAGGTCTAAAGCAGCGGTTCAAAAATTGCTGGCATTGCTCAGGCCTATGGCAGCGGTTCGAGAATCACTACCATATCTCAGGCCTATGGCAGTGGTTCGAAAACCTCTGCCATAGATATGTATGGTATTAGTTCTTGTAACCACTGTAATAACTGCTGCCATAGGCCTATGGCGATGGTGTAGTGGCAACGGTTAGAGAATTACTGCCATAACCTATGGCAGCAGTTTTTTAGGCTACGGTAACAATTTTGTAGTATTGTCAAAATTAAGTAATTTTGATAATTGGTTATACAGATTTATATTTAGGTTATATAGATTTGTACTCAAGTTACATGGATTTATATTTAGGTTATATAAGATGGTTTTCTAGTTATGCTATCATTTGATTTGTTTACCTAGTTTTAGTTTTTTTAAACTATTTATTTAATTTATTAAACTATTTATTTATTTTTTAAAATGATAAAATTTATTTATTATCAAAATTGATGATTCAATGGCTATTATCATTATTAGTTATTATTATTATTTAATATTTATTAATTTTTTTATTATTTTTGTTATATAGATATTTTTTATTATTATTTAATACTTATTATTATTATTTTATTACTTTTATTTTTTTATTTTTTATTAAAATTGATGATGTGGTGACTATTATTATTATTAAAAATCTAATTTTTTTATTATTTAATACTTATTATTTTTTTATTTTTTATTTTTTATCAAAATTAAGGATTCAATGCTATTATTATTATTATTATTATTATTATTATTATGAAAAAAATTAAAAAAAATACTATATTATTTTTTAATATTTATTATTTATTATTATTATTATTATTTTATTTTATTTATTTCTTTTTTTTCCTTTTTTTTCTTTATTTTTCCCTTCTCCTTCCCCCGCATGCCACAACCCCCCCACCCCCCAGCCCACACCACCCTCGGCACCGCTACTCCACATTCCCCTCCGCCCCTCACCCATGGTGCGTCCGGCACCACCCTCTGGCCGTGCTCACCTCCCCTCCAAGCGGCCTCGACCACCTCCCCCACCCTTCACCCCCCCCCCCCCCGTCGGAGCCATTGCTCCGCCTTCTTTCTCCATGCAGCCCCCGCCCATTGCACGTCCGGCACCGCCCTCCGACCATGCTCCCCTCCCCTCCGCGCACCCCCAACCTCGTGCACCTCTCGATCAGTGCCGTTGCACCACGCTCCCCTCTCCCACAGCCCCTCGCCTCCCCTCCCCTCATGGCACCCCATCCGTTGCGCCTCTAGCACAGCACCCTGACCCCCCGACCGCACTCTCCTCCCCTCCGCATGCCCCCGACCGCCTCCCCCCAGCACTACTATGCATCCCCCATGGCTGCCATGGCCGCTACCCAACCAAGGGCAGTTCTATCATTTTATGAGTAGTGGATGGCTTAGGTAGATAGTAGGGATCTAAAAATAATCCCTTAACAGTTCAGAAAGCTTGTATTCCACCTAAAAAATTTGAGGATTAAAAAATAATTCCGAGCCAATCCAGAGACTATTAGATAATTTTTCTTATTTTTTTGATGCTACCACCCCACCATAGTCCCATAACTCTTAATAAGGCAAACTAAAATGAGATACACTCTATTCATGAACACTCATCCATTACCCATCCCTTTCTCTCTCTAGTTTCAGATTTCCTACTCTTCTTTATATAAACCCCTTCAATCTCTCCACTTCCACTTTGTCTCCTACCATCCATCCACATTCTCTCTCTCTCTCTCTCTCTCTCTCTCTCTCTCTCTCTCTCTCTCTCTCTCTCTCTCTCTCCTTATTTCATCTTCATTGCAATGACTAGCCCAACTGCACTACTAGTAGTGCTGCTAGTAGCACCACGTAGCAGCAGCTGCGAAATCCATGGCAGCACCACCACCCTAGTCAGTTGTGCTACCTCGGTGGATAGCGGCTCCGGCCTCCATGCCCTCGACCCTTGCTCTCCCTTTCACTGCCCCTCCTCCTCCTGGGAGGACACCATCCTCGACCTCCTCTCCAGTGATGACTCCCACTTCCTCTACCTAGTCTCCCTTGCCACCGCCTGCCGCTCCTTCATCCCCGTTGCCTTCAGCCATCAGCTCCTCTAGACCCCCACCTACATCTTTTGCACCTACCTCGGCTCCACTCCCTAGCCCCTCCCTCACCATTGACACTAGCAGCGATGTCACTTGGCTCCCCCGCTCTGGCAATTGGTAGTGATCACCTTCGACACGTCCACCGGCATAGGGATCATCTTCAACTCAGCCACCATCCATTATCATTGTTGCCATCCATTACAAGAAATAAGGATTTTAATGATGTAAAATTTACCTACACTAAATTTAGCGTAGATAATAATTATAATTATCTATGCAAAAATATAAACATCAACAAAACTGGCATAATTAGCTATGCAAAAGATAAAGCATAGAAAAATATAATTACCGATATAAGGATTCCATCGACATTCAAACAAAAGCATGGATAATGGGTATCTTAATTTTTTAATTTTACATAAACATTTGTCGATGCTAAATTTGCATAGGCAATATGCTAACATAGGTAATTAGCCTTATTACCTATGCTAAATTTCCATCGATAAATATTTTTTATTAATTTTTTATAATAATTTATGGATGTTAAATTAGCCTAGATAATAAGACTAATTGCCTACGTTTATCGTTTGCATAGGTAATTAGGCTTATTTCCTACACTAAACTTACATCAGTAAATATTTTTTTTTTATTTTTTTATTTATATAAATAATTTATCGATGCCAAACTAGCATAGGCAATAAGCCTAATTGCCTATACTTATTTATTATGTAGATAATTAGGCTTATTGCCTACGCTAAATTAGCATCAATAAATATTTTATTATTATTATTATTATTATTATTATTATAAATAATTTACTGATGCTAAATTAGCATAGGAAATAAGACTAATTTCTTATGCTTAGGTCTTCAGTAGGTAATTAGGCTTATTTCCTACACTAAATTATTATCAATAAATATTTTTTATTATTTTTTATTTTTATAAATAAATTATCAATATAATATTTTGGCATGTGTTTATTTGTCTAGGGGTTTTAAAGTGAAAATAAATAAGATAGATATTATGTTAATATCTACAGGTTTTAAAAAATTGGCATAAATAAAATTTATTTTTTATAAAAAATAATTAGTGATGCAAAAAAAAGTATAGGTAAAAGGTTCTAGTGATGCTAATTAATATTGATAAATTTAAAATAACCATCACCAAATAGTGTGCCAGCATGCCATCTTTAGCCATACTTATTAATTACCAATGTAAGTAAACATCGTAAAATGTTTACCGATGCAAAATAAGTATCGATAAATCCAAAGTAACTATCGCCAAACACTGTGCCAGCATCCCATCTTTAGTCATGCTTAACAATTACTGATGCAAGTTTACATCATAAAATATTTTTTGACGTAAAATAAATATAGGTAAATAGGACATTGGTAATGTAAACATTGCATTGCTAATAGTTTTCAGACGTTGCTGTTGCATCGCAAAAAAATATTTTTCAAATATTTGGTTAGCATAGGAAAATCTTGATTTTTCGACGTAAATTTTCATCGATAAAATTTTTTTTCTATTGTTTAGCTTGCGTAGATAAAACTTATTTCTAATGCTCAAAAAGTGTAGCTAAGAATAATCACTGGTGTTTCTTTTAACATCAATAAAACATATTTTTTTGATGTAACGAGTTAAACATCAGTAAATGGAATCAACGATGGTACTTTTGCTGATGGAATTTTGTCGATGAATTTTACGTTGGTAGAAATAATTAGCGATGCTTTTTTGGGATTTACCTATATTTTTGTTGTGCAGCTAATTATCCTTTTTCTTGTAGTGAGCATCACCATCTCCATGGCCATGGAAGGAATGGGAGGAGTCCATTATGATGGGAGGGGAGAGAAGGCAACGGTGAGGCTAGCCTCCGCTAGTGGTGCCATTGCGATTAGAGAGATAGATTTTGTATGATTTTTTTTAGAAATAATTTTATCCAAAATTTTTTTATAACATTATCAAAGAAATGGTAATCTGAATAGCCATCTCTTCCCAAGGCTGTCTAAATTGCCTCTTGAGAGGCAATGTGATTACTATGATAATCTACATTGCCATCTAAAAAGCATACCAAATATAGTAATTCAGTGGGCTCACTTTAAATTATTAGTAACCTGAATAGATTGCTAGCTACCAAATATAGTCTTAAGGTTTAGTTACTCACTAGAAGTCAATGACGATCAAATTAAGGTGGGGTTGGCATGGTGCCAAAGTACTTAAGTGGTTCAAGGCCTCTTATTGGGTCAACTTGGACCAATAGCCACAGGAGATAAAACTTCTCTAAATCCTCTTGCAAAGAAAGATAGAGAAGTGAGAGAAATAAGAGAGAGAGAGAGACATATCTTCTTCTTTTGCCCCCTTTTTTTCATGTTTTCTTCCTCATTGCATCCTTGGAAAAGGGAGAGGGAAGGCCAGAGGTGGTGGTCCGACAAGGTGGCAATAGGCAGTTGTGGTGCCTATGGTGAGCTGCAGGTGGCTATGATCAGCCAGCAAGAAAAACAAAAAAAATGCCAAAAAATAGAGGCTTCCTTTGGCTCGATTGTCTATAGTCTTGTTGCATCAAGGCTCTGGGGTTGCTAATATAGTTGAGGAGAAGCACCAACTTTGGAGATTAGGGTGACACTAGGAACCTATAAAAAAAGAGTCCACATGCTGAAAGTTCTCTGATGGAGAACCCTTCGATGCTTAAGTTAGCCAGAACTTGAGCACAGTAGAATGAGGGGAGGAGAAAGAGAGAGAAAGGCATAGAGTAGCATGGTCTAGCTTCACCTCAATTTTTTTTTGCTTACCTTCGAGGTCTCTTTTTTTATCTCTTTATATAAAGGGCTGTTAGAATTTGTTATGCCCTAGTAGGTCATTAGGGTAGGAAATCCAAGTTGTTAGATGTGGATGTTTGTTATACCCACATTCTAAAGTTTGTTGAAAGATTCTAGTAATCATCTGCATGGCTAAATAGGCTGGTAGATTATGATCGATTCATAGCTGAGGAGTCATCCTGGATGTGCCTACATCGATGCTGATCATAGGATTTCATCTCTATAGTCAGTAAGGTCCCAACCTAGGGGTCGACTAATATTTGAGCTAGTGATCAAATAGAAGCAGACGAGATTACTTCATTCTAGCTTACTAAGCGATCCATAACCAGAGTCGTCAGCGGCATCATCAAGTTACCGACCGCATGTCGATGTCTTTGTTGTCATGGCTAACTGGGAGTGAATATCTATGGATGAGTCTCGAGGATCACAGCTGAGGTGGCATAACTCCATAATACTTGCCCCCACTTTCGAGTCCAAGACATTCAACTCAGATAAAAGTAGTACTATTTGGAGATGAGCCTCCAGGCATGTCCAATCTGAGTCCTTCGGTCTCCAGATGATTGTAGTCTTGTCTCACAAGATCCAGCCTTGATTTGATAAGTCACTAAGTGAATCCTGCCTTAATCATTTGGAAAGCTTCGTCACCTCAAGGATCACACAATATTTATGGGTCATGGATGGCTCAAGGCACACCTTGATATCGACCTCGAAAGGTGCTTTTTGGTGGTTTCAAACCCATGCACCACTTGTCAAATTTCAATTAGCCCAAGGCTGCTTCATGCGGATTGGCCTATATGGCTAAATCAGAGCGGTGGCGCATCAAATGTTCATAGGTCTAGGCGGCTCTAATTTAAAACACGTGTTCAAGATCCGATGGATTTGAGCTCTATTCTAGACCATCGATATGCGATATAAGTAGGATTGTCCTTCTGATACGTTTATTCTTCTACTTGTCCATCTTTTTTATTGCTTCTCTCTCTCACTCGCCAGAGAAATCCTGCGGCTACTTGCACCTTCTCCTCTGGCTCCAGTGGTCATTCTTCAATCAGAGTTCTCATCTTTTTTGGTCTTCCCTCTTCAAGCTTGCTTCCAGTTGGTCCTTTTGCTCGTCCTCTTCATTTTTCTAGTCCCCTTTAGTTTTCTTGTAATGCCTTCTAGTAGAAAAGATCAGGGAGAAAGTTGTCACCAGAGTCTTCAACAATCTCCTCCTCAATTTGAATTTGAGGACGATCCTCAAGTCACTACCATGGGTGCCTCCTCATCTAGGCGCCAAGACTTGGAACCACATGGGCCAGAGGATCTTGTGTGGGGATTTAGAGATTTTTTTTTTAGTCCCTAGGGTGAGGAGTCGTCAATTACTAAGGCTGACCTTCAGAGGCTTCAGTCTCAGTATTCCATTTTCTCCACCTTCCGACTGGAAGTTCCGAGTTGGGAGGCATAGGTGTCTTGTGTTCTGGAGGGCCATGTTGCGATGTACGAGGATCACATAGTAGAGATAGGAAAAAAGATTTTTGGTATAGTCTCCATTGAGGATCACGTACCATGGTGCTTGTTACTTGATTGCATGAGCTCGGACAGGATCAGGAGGTAGTTTTTCCTTGTCCAAGTAGTCGATAATTAGATTCATCCAGCTTGGCTCATATTCAACTTGAAGTACCTTGGGCTCCTTGATACTCCAAATCTACAGGTGCTCGATGAAGACCCACTTGTTGTGGTTGATAGTGCTTCAGGTGGTGAGGTGAGAGAGGGCATTGGCTCAAGCATTTTTTGATATGAAAATTTGTTAGACCTTCAGAGTTCAGAATGCTACCAACATCTCTTTTACTTTCTACAAGTATTTCACCATTATCGGGACTCAGGCTTCATACTCATCTCGAACTTGCTGACGACACATTGCAAGTCAGTGAAGACTATGATATCCTTCACCCAAAGTTCTTTCACAAGGCAAAGTCTGACTATCAAGGCTTCCGATTTGGCCTCATTGTTGGAGGCTTTGAAGCTGAACTAAAGGGCGTATTCTATTATAACTCCATCCAGGCTTACAAGAATGAGCCTAGCTCCATATCCTTGTGCATTAGAAGCCCCATCAATGTGCAATTTTCATGATTTTTTTTTGACGACTTCAGATCTCGTCAAGGTCAACTTTCGGGCATTCTCAAATCTTGTCAAGGATAGTACTCGAAAATCCTCACATCCTATCGAGGATGGTTCTTCGAAGTCTTTAGATCTTGTTGAAGACTTTTTGTCCAAAATGGCACATTCTAGATGAAAGTCTGCCAACACTTAAACCTTTATTAAAAATCAAGGTTGGAAGCTGATGTTGAATTTTCTAAGCTCAATTACCCACTTTGCCATGAATCCAAAGGTGTCAGTCCATCGAAGAATTGCCTTTAAAGCCTGATTGATGAGGACGACCACCGTATGAGCTTGGAAGAAGGGTTAGAGATGTCATGCGAAAGTGATGAGCACATAGATCAGCTTTTCGATCTTAGAGTATCCTGTCTCCACATCTTGAAAGAGTTTACTCATATAGTAGACTGGCTTCTGAACTCGTGCATCCTCTTGAATCAGAACCTAGCTAATCGCATTAAGTGAAACAACTAAATATAATAATAATTGCTCACCTTCCCCATGCTTAGAAAGAAGTGAAGGGGATCTAAGATACTACTTGAGATCCTCGAAAGCGGTCCGACACTCATTCGTCCACACAAAAATCTTCATCTACCTTATTGCCTTAAAGAAGGAAATTAAAGGCACCTCTCAGCCGATTTGG
Organism: Cocos nucifera; assembly: GCA_006176705.1. Lineage (NCBI taxonomy): Eukaryota > Viridiplantae > Streptophyta > Magnoliopsida > Arecales > Arecaceae > Cocos > Cocos nucifera. Next base: position 1,128,771 of record QRFJ01000618.1, read on the forward strand.
AAATAAACTGGCTTAGGGCTGCAACTTAATCCGATAAGCTCTAAGCTTCTTGCTTGGTGGTCGGATGCTTTAAGTCAAGGAGTGCTCAGATCCTCTCTGGGTTAGCTTCTATTCCTCACTAAGTGACTAGGAAGCCAAAGAACTTTCTCGATGTGATGCCGAAAAAATATTTATTGGGATTCATCTTCCTTTGATAGCATCGTAGTTCATCGAAAGCTTCATCTAGACTGCCAATATACCGATCTACTTTTGTGCTTTTGACAAGATATCATCGACGCAGACTATCATGTTGCAGCCTATCTAATGCTTGAATATCTTGTTGATGAGGCATTGTTATATAGCACCTACATTCTTCAAATCGAAAGGCATTATTTTATAATAATACAAATCTTTGTTGGTTATGAATGTGGTCTTCTCCTCATATCCTCAGATGTCATCTAAATTTGATTCTATCCTGCGAAGGCATCTATGAAACTCAATAATTAATGTCCTAAGATAGCACTGATGAGTTGGTCAATCCTTGAGAGTAGGAACCTGCCCTTTAGATAAGCTTTGTTGAGGTCGATGTAGTTGATGGCAAATTCTCTCGATATTGTGCTTCTCTGATGAATCCCACTATCATCAGTTTGTTGACTTCTTCATCAATGATGTTGGAAAATATATCCTAAAGCCAATCATCAAAATCGTAGATGATTAAAATTAGTATATAAATTATTTAATAATAATAGTTATTTGATTAGTTCATCATAGAAGTTCTATCTTTCTTAAATGAACTCCTAAATTATGATGAAGTTCTTAGAACTACAATCAATCGATAAAGAAGGATTTATCATATGATTTTTAAATTGTTCATGATCAAATGATAAGTTATTAATAAGGATGATAATTTATCAAGTGTAGGTCACTGTATGCCATATGCATTGGTTGTCCTAGTAACTAAGTGGTGTGGAGACACTGATATAGCATCCAGATGAGATGTAGAAGTACATCTACACTGAATGTGATCAATATAGCATTCTACTATTAAGAATAGCTAGCTAAGGCTAATAGATATAAGTGTTTCTCTGATCTGAGATCACTACGGTGACTTGTAAACAACTCACTGTACTTTGATGTCGGACTGTCTGTATTTCTAATATGAATTCAGAAGGTTTCTGAGTATAGTCAAGTATTTATGAAGTCAGTGTGTGAGTCAAGATAGGATTGACCACTTCTGATTAGCTTTAGGAAGAGAATGACTCGTTGTGTTTTAATTTAGCAAAATCTAGGCCTGGGTAATCATCATGAGGAGTCATGGAATTTACAAAATTTTGAGACATAATAGAAATAACTTGTATGAGTGTTGACAGCATACTCAAAGTCATCTTAGGCATTATTAATAAAAAAAATAAATTATACGGTAACCATGGGTCAGGGTTCTAAGAATGTTGCTTTGCATACATTCGACCTATCCTGATGTCTAGAACTATTGCTATATGATTACTTCGACTGATATAGAAATTGATTCCTATACTACCAACTTAGGTTTGAACCTATGAAATCATACACATTAGAGATTGTAATCTAATTATATGATTAATCAATGATTAAGAATTATTTTTAGGTTAAACATTCAATATGATTGATATTTGACCTAATGCAAGTATTGCAGAAGGATCGATTAGCAATTGGATTGCTAATTGGCTCAATCTAATTAAGCAATCGAGCTGAGATCAAGTTTAATATAATTAGATTTAATTAAAATTAATTTAAACTTAATTATATTATGTTTAATTAATTTATTGGATAAGTAAATTATAAGAAAAAAATAATTTCTAATTGGACTAGGATTTGAGTGCACCAAATTTCTAATTGAGTTAGGATTTAAATTAGATTTAAATATGATTTAAATATAACTTAATTAAATTTTTAGTTGAACTAGATCATCTATAATTAGATTATATTTAATCTAATTTAAATTAGATTTAAAATAGTTTTAACCTAGTCAAACAAGAAGAGTCTCAATTGGACTGGGACTCTCACTCTTTCCTTGCGCCACCTTTGAGCCCATGCCCATTATTTGTTTTCAAAATTTTTCTAAGTTTTCCAAGCCAAAGGATTGATTTTCCACACCTCATATCTGGTTTAATTTGAATCAAATCTGAATTGGTCCATTTTGGAAAGTGGTTTGGGTTTGTTTCCTCTTGAAAGAGTTCCTTGAATCCCAAACTCTTCCTCCCTTCCTTTGGAATTTCTCCCACGCCATCTATTTCCTTTTGTGGATTTTCTTTTTTGATTTTTGGCATTGAAATATGATTCCCCATGTAGAAAATAATACGGGAGGCATCCAAGAGTTGGACACCCCCCAACTCCTTTAAATCCCTAAAAAGTAGGGATTTTGATCTAGTCTTCTATTCTAAGATGGGGCACCACTTTTGTAGGAATTTAAGGCATCAAAAATTCTAAAATAATTCATAAAAATTAGTTAGAGAGGAGAGAAGGGCGTGGGAGGTTCAACGCTCAAAGTTGCTAGGCATGGAGGGTCTATTATGACATTAATTATTGATGTCTCGAAGAAAGAAAGGTAAGAGAAAAAATTATTTTCTTTTAGAGAATTTTCTAACTCTCTTTTGTTTATTTTTATGTGATATTTTATGTGATAAAAATTTGAGAGAAAGAGAGAGAGAGTGTGGAGAATTGATGCTCCAGGAAGTTGGGGCATCATGGTCTCTTTTGGACAAGATTTGATCATGTCCTGATAAGAGGAAAGTAAAAAGAAGATAGTCTTCTCTTAGGGTTCTTTTGAGAAACCTTTCTTCTCAATTTTAATATAATTTTTTATGAAAAAAATTAGAAAGGAAGAGATCTAGAAGTGTGAAAATTTTCTAGAGGAGAAGGTCTTCTCTTGTTCAGGTATGGAGATCTGTTTAGGACATCAATGGTTGATGTCCTGAAAGGAGAAGATATGTCTTCTCTTAGGATCTTTCTTAACTAATTATTTTTTGATTTTTTGTGAGATCCAAGAGTTAAATTTCTTCGTTAATCCTTCTCGTATTCTTCATCTCTTGGAGTATCCAAGGGATCCAAAGAATAAATTTTAGATTAACCATCCAGAGGGATCTACGAGAAGCTAGCACTTCGAGCGGATCTTCGTTCAACAAACCTCCGATTTTGTTGCAGCCTCATATGGATCATTTGTAGAGATTGGATGCATGTGTAACTCTGATGACAACAATGAAAATTAACCATGGAGTTCTCATATTGAATTGTACGTTGTTTAGAAGATAATTAGCGATGCTTTTTTGGGATTTACCTATATTTTTGTTGTCAGCTAATTTATCCTTTTTCTTGTAGTAGCATCACCCATCTCCATGTCCATGGAAGGAATGGAGGAGTCCATTATGATGGAGGGGAGAGAAGGCAACGGTGAGGCTAGCCTCGCTAGTGGTGCCATTGCGATTAGAGAGATAGATTTTGTATGATTTTTTTTAGAAATAATTTTATCCAAAATTTTTTTATAACATTATCAAAGAAATGTAATCTGAATAGCATCTCTTCCCAAGGCTGTCTAAATTGCCTCTTAGAGGCAATGTGATTACTATGATAATCTACATTGCCATCTAAAAAGCATACCAAATATAGTAATTCAGTGGGCTCACTTTTAAATTTTAGTAACCTGAATAATTGCTAGCTACCAAATATAGTCTTAAGGTTTAGTACTCACTAGAAGTCATGACGATCAAAATAAGGTGGGTTTGGCATGGTGCCAAAGTACTCTAAGTGTTCAAGGCCTCTTATTGGGTCAACTTGACCAATAGCCACAGGAGGATAAACTTCTCTAAATCCTCTTGCAAGAAAGATAGAAGAGTGAGAGAAATAAGAGAGAAGAGAGACATATCTTCTTCTTTTTGCCCCCTTTTCATGTTTCTTCCTCATTGCATCCTTGGAAAAGGAGAGGGAAGGCCAGAGGTGGTGGTCCGACAAGTGGCCAATAGGCAGTTGTGTGCCTATGGTGAGCTGCAGGTGGCTATGATCAGCCAGCAAGAAAAACAAAAAAAAATGCCAAAAAATAGAGGCTTCCTTTGGCTCGATGTGTCATAGTCCTTGTTGCATCAAGGCTCTGGGGTTGCTAATATAAGTTGGAGGAGAAGCACCAACTTTGGAGATTAGGGTGACACTTAGGAACCTATAAAAAAGAGTCCACATGCTGAAAGTTCTCTGTAGGAGAAACCCTTCGATGCTTAAGTTAGCAGAACTTGAGCACAGTAGAATGAGGGGAGGAGAAAGAGAGGAGAAAGGCATAGAGTAGCATGGTCTAGCTTCACCTCAATTTTTTTTTTGCTTACCTTCGAGTCTCTTTTTTTATCCTTTATATATAAAGGGCTGTTAGAATTTGTTATGCCCTAGTAGGTCATGTAGGTAGGAAATCCAAGTTGTTAGATGTGGATGTTTTTATACCCCACATTCTAAAGTTTGTTGAAAGATCTAGTAATCATCTGCATGGCTAAATAGCTGGTAGATATGATCGGATTCGATGACTGGAGGGTCATCCTGGTGTGCCTACATCTGATGCTGATCAAGTATAGTTCATCTCATAGTCAGTAGGTCCCAAGGCCTAGGGTCGACTAATATTTGAGCTAGTGATCGAAATAGAAGCAGACGAGATACTTCATTCTAGCTACAAGCGATCCAACCGATCAATGTCAGGGCATCATCAAGTTACCGACCGCATGTCGATGTCTTTGTTGTCATGGCTAACTGGAGGTGAATATCTATGGATGAGTCTCGAGATCACAGCTGAGGTGGCAAACTCCATAATACTTGCCCCCACTTTCGAGTCCAAGACATTCAACTCAGATAAAAGTATACTATTTGGAGGATGACTCCAGGCATGTCCAATCTGAGTCCTTCGGTCTCCAGATGATTGTAGTCTTGTCTCACAAGAATTCCAGCCTTGATTGATAAGTCACTAAGTGAATCGCTGCCTTAATCATTTGGAAACGCTTCGCACCTCAAGGATCACACAATATTATGGGTCATGGATGGCTCAGGCACACCTGATATCGACCTCAAAGGTGCTTTTGGGTGGTTCAAACCCATGCACCACTTGTCAAATTTCAATTAGCCCCAATGGCGCTTCATGCGGCGATTGGCTATATGCTAAATCAGAGCGGGTGGCCGATCAAATGTTCGTAGTCTAGGCGTCGTAATATTTAAAACACGTGTTCAAAGTCCGATGGATTGAGCTTATTCGTAGACCATCGATATGCGATATAAGTAGATTGTCCTCTGATACGTTTATTCTTCTACTTGTCCATCTTTTTATTGCTTCTCTTCTCACTCGCCAGAGAAATCCTGCGGCTACTTGCACCTTCTCCTCTGGCTTCCGTGGTCATTCTTCAATCAGGGTTCTCATCTTTTTTGGTCTTCCTCTTCAAGCTTGCTTCCAGTTGGTCCTTTGCGTCGTCTTCTTCGTTTCTTAGTCCCTTTAGTTTTTCTGTAATGCCTTCTAGTAGAAGTAAGATCAGGGAGAAAGTTGTCACCAAGTCTTCAACAATCTCCTCCTCAATTGAAATTTGAGGACGATCCTCAATCACTACCATGGGTGCCTCCTCATTCTAGGCGCCAAGACTTGGAACCACATGGGCAGAGGATCTTGTGTGGGATTTAGAGATTTTTTTTTTAGTCCCTAGAGGTGAGGAGTCGTCAATTACTAAGCGCTGACCTTCAAGAGGCTTCAGTCTCAGTATTCCATTTTTCTCCACCTTCTCCGACTGGAGTTCCGAGTTGGGAGGCATAGGTGTCTTGTGTTCTGGAGGGCCATGTTGCGATGTACGAGGATCACATAGGAAGATAGGAAAAAAGATTTGGTATAGTCTCCATTTAGGACACGTACCATGGTGCTTGTTACTTGATTGCATGAGCTCGGACAGGATCAGGAGGTAGTTTTTCCTTGTCCAAGTAGTTCGATAATTAGATTCCTCCAGCTTGGCTCATATTCAACTTGAAGTACCTTGGGCTCCTTGATACTCCAAATCTACAGGTGCTCGATGAAGACCCCACTTGTTGGGGTTGATAGTGCTTTCAGGTGGTGAGGTGAGAGAGGGCATTGGCTCAGCATTTTTTGATATGAAAATTTGTTTAGACCTTCAGAGTTCAGAATGCTACCCAACATCTCTTTTACTTTCTACAAGTTATTTCACCATTATCGGACTCAGGTCTCATTACTCATCTCGAAACTTGCTGACGACACATGCAAGTCAGTTGAAGACTATGCATATCCTTCACCCAAAGTTCTTTCACAAGGCAAAGTCTGACTATCAAGGCTTCCGATTTGGCCTCATTTTTTGTGAGGCTTGAAGCTGAACTAAAGGGCGTATTCTATTATAACTCCATCCAGCTTACAAGAATGAGCCTAGCTCCATATCCTTGTGCATTAGAAACCCCATCAATGTGCAATTTTTCATGATTTTTTTTTGACGAGCTTCAGATCTCGTCAAGGTCAACCTTTCGGGCATTCTCAAATCTTGTCAAGGATAGTACTCGAAAATCCTCACATCCTATCGAGATGGTTCTCTCGAAGTCTTTAGATCTGGTTGAAGACTTTTTGCAAAATGGCACATTCTAGATGAAAGTCTGCCAACACTTAAACCTTTATTAAAAATCAAGGTTGGAAGCTGATGTTGAATTTTCTAAGCTCAATTACCCACTTTGCCATGAATCCAAAGGTGTCTCCATCGAAGAATTGCCTTTAAAGCCTGGATTGATGAGGACGACCACCGTATGAGCTTGGAAGAAGGGTTAGAGATGTCATGCGAAATGGATGAGCACATAGATGAGCTTTTCGATCTTACGAGTATCCTGTGTCCACATCTTTGAAAGAGTTTCTCATATAGTAGACTGGCTTCTGAACTCGTGCATCCTCTTGAATCAGAACCTAGCTAATCGCATTAAGTGAAACAACTAAATATAATATAATTGCTCACCTTCCCCATGCTTAGAAAGAAGTGAAGGGGATCTAAGATACTACTTGAGATCCTCGAAAGCGGGTCCGACACTCATTCGTCCACACAAAATCTTCATCTACCTTATTGCCTAAAGAAAGGAAATTAAAGGCACCTCTCAGCCGATTTGGAAATAAACTGGCTTAGGGCTGCAACTTAATCCGATAAGCTCTAAGCTTCTTGCTTGGTGGGTCGGATGCTTTAAGTCAAGGAGTGCTCAGATCCTCTCTGGGTTAGCTTCTATTCCTCACTAAGTGACTAGGAAGCCAAAGAAACTTTCTCGATGTGATGCCGAAAAAAATATTTATTGGGATTCATCTTCCTTTGATAGCATCGGAGTTCATCGAAAGCTTCATTCTAGATGCCAATATACCGATCTACTTTTGTGCTTTTGACAAGATATCATCGACGCAGACTATCATGTTGCAGCCTATCTAATGCTTGAATATCTTGTTGATGAGGCATTGTTATATAGCACCTACATTCTTTCAAATCGAAAGGCATTATTTTATAATAATACAAATCTTTGTTGGTTATGAATGTGGTCTTCTCTCTCATATCCTCAGATGTCATCTTAAATTTGATTCTATCCTGCGAAGCATCTATGAAACTCAAATAATTAATGTCCTAAGATAGCACTGATGAGTTGGTCAATCCTTGAGAGTAGGAACCTGCCCTTTAGATAAGCTTTTTTGAGTCGATGTAGTTGATGGCAAATTCTCTCGATATTGTGCTTCTGCTGATGAATCCCACTATCATCAGTTTGTTGACTTCTTCATCAATGATGTTGGAAAATATATTCCTAAAGCCAATCATCAAAATCGTAGATGATTTAAAATTAGTATATAATTATTTAAATTAATAAGTTATTGAAAATTAGCGCCTCCCCCTCGAAGCTGCTGCATGTCCCGCATGGTCGCCATGGCCGCTGCCCATCCAAGGGCAGTTCTATCATTTTATAGGCAGTGAATGGCTAAAATAGATAGTAGGGATCTAAAAATAATCCCTTAACAGTCTAGAAAGGTCTTACTCCACCTAAAAAGTATCAAGAACTAAAAAATAATTCAAGATCAATTTAGAGGGCTTTAAGATAATTTTTCTTATTTTTTTGATGCTACCACCCCACCATAGTCCCATAACTCTTAATAAGGCAAACTAAAATGAGATACACTCTATTCATGAACACTCATCCATTACCCATCCCTTTCTCTCTCTAGTTTCAGATTTCCTACTCTTCTTTATATAAACCCCTTCAATCTCTCCACTTCCACTTTGTCTCCTACCATCCATCCACATTCTCTCTCTCTCTCTCTCTCTCTCTCTCTCTCTCTCTCTCTCTCTCTCTCTCTCTCTCTCTCCTTATTTCATCTTCATTGCAATGACTAGCCCAACTGCACTACTAGTAGTGCTGCTAGTAGCACCACGTAGCAGCAGCTGCGAAATCCATGGCAGCACCACCACCCTAGTCAGTTGTGCTACCTCGGTGGATAGCGGCTCCGGCCTCCATGCCCTCGACCCTTGCTCTCCCTTTCACTGCCCCTCCTCCTCCTGGGAGGACACCATCCTCGACCTCCTCTCCAGTGATGACTCCCACTTCCTCTACCTAGTCTCCCTTGCCACCGCCTGCCGCTCCTTCATCCCCGTTGCCTTCAGCCATCAGCTCCTCTAGACCCCCACCTACATCTTTTGCACCTACCTCGGCTCCACTCCCTAGCCCCTCCCTCACCATTGACACTAGCAGCGATGTCACTTGGCTCCCCCGCTCTGGCAATTGGTAGTGATCACCTTCGACACGTCCACCGGCATAGGGATCATCTTCAACTCAGCCACCATCCATTATCATTGTTGCCATCCATTACAAGAAATAAGGATTTTAATGATGTAAAATTTACCTACACTAAATTTAGCGTAGATAATAATTATAATTATCTATGCAAAAATATAAACATCAACAAAACTGGCATAATTAGCTATGCAAAAGATAAAGCATAGAAAAATATAATTACCGATATAAGGATTCCATCGACATTCAAACAAAAGCATGGATAATGGGTATCTTAATTTTTTAATTTTACATAAACATTTGTCGATGCTAAATTTGCATAGGCAATATGCTAACATAGGTAATTAGCCTTATTACCTATGCTAAATTTCCATCGATAAATATTTTTTATTAATTTTTTATAATAATTTATGGATGTTAAATTAGCCTAGATAATAAGACTAATTGCCTACGTTTATCGTTTGCATAGGTAATTAGGCTTATTTCCTACACTAAACTTACATCAGTAAATATTTTTTTTTTATTTTTTTATTTATATAAATAATTTATCGATGCCAAACTAGCATAGGCAATAAGCCTAATTGCCTATACTTATTTATTATGTAGATAATTAGGCTTATTGCCTACGCTAAATTAGCATCAATAAATATTTTATTATTATTATTATTATTATTATTATTATAAATAATTTACTGATGCTAAATTAGCATAGGAAATAAGACTAATTTCTTATGCTTAGGTCTTCAGTAGGTAATTAGGCTTATTTCCTACACTAAATTATTATCAATAAATATTTTTTATTATTTTTTATTTTTATAAATAAATTATCAATATAATATTTTGGCATGTGTTTATTTGTCTAGGGGTTTTAAAGTGAAAATAAATAAGATAGATATTATGTTAATATCTACAGGTTTTAAAAAATTGGCATAAATAAAATTTATTTTTTATAAAAAATAATTAGTGATGCAAAAAAAAGTATAGGTAAAAGGTTCTAGTGATGCTAATTAATATTGATAAATTTAAAATAACCATCACCAAATAGTGTGCCAGCATGCCATCTTTAGCCATACTTATTAATTACCAATGTAAGTAAACATCGTAAAATGTTTACCGATGCAAAATAAGTATCGATAAATCCAAAGTAACTATCGCCAAACACTGTGCCAGCATCCCATCTTTAGTCATGCTTAACAATTACTGATGCAAGTTTACATCATAAAATATTTTTTGACGTAAAATAAATATAGGTAAATAGGACATTGGTAATGTAAACATTGCATTGCTAATAGTTTTCAGACGTTGCTGTTGCATCGCAAAAAAATATTTTTCAAATATTTGGTTAGCATAGGAAAATCTTGATTTTTCGACGTAAATTTTCATCGATAAAATTTTTTTTCTATTGTTTAGCTTGCGTAGATAAAACTTATTTCTAATGCTCAAAAAGTGTAGCTAAGAATAATCACTGGTGTTTCTTTTAACATCAATAAAACATATTTTTTTGATGTAACGAGTTAAACATCAGTAAATGGAATCAACGATGGTACTTTTGCTGATGGAATTTTGTCGATGAATTTTACGTTGGTAGAAATAATTAGCGATGCTTTTTTGGGATTTACCTATATTTTTGTTGTGCAGCTAATTATCCTTTTTCTTGTAGTGAGCATCACCATCTCCATGGCCATGGAAGGAATGGGAGGAGTCCATTATGATGGGAGGGGAGAGAAGGCAACGGTGAGGCTAGCCTCCGCTAGTGGTGCCATTGCGATTAGAGAGATAGATTTTGTATGATTTTTTTTAGAAATAATTTTATCCAAAATTTTTTTATAACATTATCAAAGAAATGGTAATCTGAATAGCCATCTCTTCCCAAGGCTGTCTAAATTGCCTCTTGAGAGGCAATGTGATTACTATGATAATCTACATTGCCATCTAAAAAGCATACCAAATATAGTAATTCAGTGGGCTCACTTTAAATTATTAGTAACCTGAATAGATTGCTAGCTACCAAATATAGTCTTAAGGTTTAGTTACTCACTAGAAGTCAATGACGATCAAATTAAGGTGGGGTTGGCATGGTGCCAAAGTACTTAAGTGGTTCAAGGCCTCTTATTGGGTCAACTTGGACCAATAGCCACAGGAGATAAAACTTCTCTAAATCCTCTTGCAAAGAAAGATAGAGAAGTGAGAGAAATAAGAGAGAGAGAGAGACATATCTTCTTCTTTTGCCCCCTTTTTTTCATGTTTTCTTCCTCATTGCATCCTTGGAAAAGGGAGAGGGAAGGCCAGAGGTGGTGGTCCGACAAGGTGGCAATAGGCAGTTGTGGTGCCTATGGTGAGCTGCAGGTGGCTATGATCAGCCAGCAAGAAAAACAAAAAAAATGCCAAAAAATAGAGGCTTCCTTTGGCTCGATTGTCTATAGTCTTGTTGCATCAAGGCTCTGGGGTTGCTAATATAGTTGAGGAGAAGCACCAACTTTGGAGATTAGGGTGACACTAGGAACCTATAAAAAAAGAGTCCACATGCTGAAAGTTCTCTGATGGAGAACCCTTCGATGCTTAAGTTAGCCAGAACTTGAGCACAGTAGAATGAGGGGAGGAGAAAGAGAGAGAAAGGCATAGAGTAGCATGGTCTAGCTTCACCTCAATTTTTTTTTGCTTACCTTCGAGGTCTCTTTTTTTATCTCTTTATATAAAGGGCTGTTAGAATTTGTTATGCCCTAGTAGGTCATTAGGGTAGGAAATCCAAGTTGTTAGATGTGGATGTTTGTTATACCCACATTCTAAAGTTTGTTGAAAGATTCTAGTAATCATCTGCATGGCTAAATAGGCTGGTAGATTATGATCGATTCATAGCTGAGGAGTCATCCTGGATGTGCCTACATCGATGCTGATCATAGGATTTCATCTCTATAGTCAGTAAGGTCCCAACCTAGGGGTCGACTAATATTTGAGCTAGTGATCAAATAGAAGCAGACGAGATTACTTCATTCTAGCTTACTAAGCGATCCATAACCAGAGTCGTCAGCGGCATCATCAAGTTACCGACCGCATGTCGATGTCTTTGTTGTCATGGCTAACTGGGAGTGAATATCTATGGATGAGTCTCGAGGATCACAGCTGAGGTGGCATAACTCCATAATACTTGCCCCCACTTTCGAGTCCAAGACATTCAACTCAGATAAAAGTAGTACTATTTGGAGATGAGCCTCCAGGCATGTCCAATCTGAGTCCTTCGGTCTCCAGATGATTGTAGTCTTGTCTCACAAGATCCAGCCTTGATTTGATAAGTCACTAAGTGAATCCTGCCTTAATCATTTGGAAAGCTTCGTCACCTCAAGGATCACACAATATTTATGGGTCATGGATGGCTCAAGGCACACCTTGATATCGACCTCGAAAGGTGCTTTTTGGTGGTTTCAAACCCATGCACCACTTGTCAAATTTCAATTAGCCCAAGGCTGCTTCATGCGGATTGGCCTATATGGCTAAATCAGAGCGGTGGCGCATCAAATGTTCATAGGTCTAGGCGGCTCTAATTTAAAACACGTGTTCAAGATCCGATGGATTTGAGCTCTATTCTAGACCATCGATATGCGATATAAGTAGGATTGTCCTTCTGATACGTTTATTCTTCTACTTGTCCATCTTTTTTATTGCTTCTCTCTCTCACTCGCCAGAGAAATCCTGCGGCTACTTGCACCTTCTCCTCTGGCTCCAGTGGTCATTCTTCAATCAGAGTTCTCATCTTTTTTGGTCTTCCCTCTTCAAGCTTGCTTCCAGTTGGTCCTTTTGCTCGTCCTCTTCATTTTTCTAGTCCCCTTTAGTTTTCTTGTAATGCCTTCTAGTAGAAAAGATCAGGGAGAAAGTTGTCACCAGAGTCTTCAACAATCTCCTCCTCAATTTGAATTTGAGGACGATCCTCAAGTCACTACCATGGGTGCCTCCTCATCTAGGCGCCAAGACTTGGAACCACATGGGCCAGAGGATCTTGTGTGGGGATTTAGAGATTTTTTTTTTAGTCCCTAGGGTGAGGAGTCGTCAATTACTAAGGCTGACCTTCAGAGGCTTCAGTCTCAGTATTCCATTTTCTCCACCTTCCGACTGGAAGTTCCGAGTTGGGAGGCATAGGTGTCTTGTGTTCTGGAGGGCCATGTTGCGATGTACGAGGATCACATAGTAGAGATAGGAAAAAAGATTTTTGGTATAGTCTCCATTGAGGATCACGTACCATGGTGCTTGTTACTTGATTGCATGAGCTCGGACAGGATCAGGAGGTAGTTTTTCCTTGTCCAAGTAGTCGATAATTAGATTCATCCAGCTTGGCTCATATTCAACTTGAAGTACCTTGGGCTCCTTGATACTCCAAATCTACAGGTGCTCGATGAAGACCCACTTGTTGTGGTTGATAGTGCTTCAGGTGGTGAGGTGAGAGAGGGCATTGGCTCAAGCATTTTTTGATATGAAAATTTGTTAGACCTTCAGAGTTCAGAATGCTACCAACATCTCTTTTACTTTCTACAAGTATTTCACCATTATCGGGACTCAGGCTTCATACTCATCTCGAACTTGCTGACGACACATTGCAAGTCAGTGAAGACTATGATATCCTTCACCCAAAGTTCTTTCACAAGGCAAAGTCTGACTATCAAGGCTTCCGATTTGGCCTCATTGTTGGAGGCTTTGAAGCTGAACTAAAGGGCGTATTCTATTATAACTCCATCCAGGCTTACAAGAATGAGCCTAGCTCCATATCCTTGTGCATTAGAAGCCCCATCAATGTGCAATTTTCATGATTTTTTTTTGACGACTTCAGATCTCGTCAAGGTCAACTTTCGGGCATTCTCAAATCTTGTCAAGGATAGTACTCGAAAATCCTCACATCCTATCGAGGATGGTTCTTCGAAGTCTTTAGATCTTGTTGAAGACTTTTTGTCCAAAATGGCACATTCTAGATGAAAGTCTGCCAACACTTAAACCTTTATTAAAAATCAAGGTTGGAAGCTGATGTTGAATTTTCTAAGCTCAATTACCCACTTTGCCATGAATCCAAAGGTGTCAGTCCATCGAAGAATTGCCTTTAAAGCCTGATTGATGAGGACGACCACCGTATGAGCTTGGAAGAAGGGTTAGAGATGTCATGCGAAAGTGATGAGCACATAGATCAGCTTTTCGATCTTAGAGTATCCTGTCTCCACATCTTGAAAGAGTTTACTCATATAGTAGACTGGCTTCTGAACTCGTGCATCCTCTTGAATCAGAACCTAGCTAATCGCATTAAGTGAAACAACTAAATATAATAATAATTGCTCACCTTCCCCATGCTTAGAAAGAAGTGAAGGGGATCTAAGATACTACTTGAGATCCTCGAAAGCGGTCCGACACTCATTCGTCCACACAAAAATCTTCATCTACCTTATTGCCTTAAAGAAGGAAATTAAAGGCACCTCTCAGCCGATTTGGAAATAAACTGGCTTAGGGCTGCAACTTAATCCGATAAGCTCTAAGCTTCTTGCTTGGTGGTCGGATGCTTTAAGTCAAGGAGTGCTCAGATCCTCTCTGGGTTAGCTTCTATTCCTCACTAAGTGACTAGGAAGCCAAAGAACTTTCTCGATGTGATGCCGAAAAAATATTTATTGGGATTCATCTTCCTTTGATAGCATCGTAGTTCATCGAAAGCTTCATCTAGACTGCCAATATACCGATCTACTTTTGTGCTTTTGACAAGATATCATCGACGCAGACTATCATGTTGCAGCCTATCTAATGCTTGAATATCTTGTTGATGAGGCATTGTTATATAGCACCTACATTCTTCAAATCGAAAGGCATTATTTTATAATAATACAAATCTTTGTTGGTTATGAATGTGGTCTTCTCCTCATATCCTCAGATGTCATCTAAATTTGATTCTATCCTGCGAAGGCATCTATGAAACTCAATAATTAATGTCCTAAGATAGCACTGATGAGTTGGTCAATCCTTGAGAGTAGGAACCTGCCCTTTAGATAAGCTTTGTTGAGGTCGATGTAGTTGATGGCAAATTCTCTCGATATTGTGCTTCTCTGATGAATCCCACTATCATCAGTTTGTTGACTTCTTCATCAATGATGTTGGAAAATATATCCTAAAGCCAATCATCAAAATCGTAGATGATTAAAATTAGTATATAAATTATTTAATAATAATAGTTATTTGATTAGTTCATCATAGAAGTTCTATCTTTCTTAAATGAACTCCTAAATTATGATGAAGTTCTTAGAACTACAATCAATCGATAAAGAAGGATTTATCATATGATTTTTAAATTGTTCATGATCAAATGATAAGTTATTAATAAGGATGATAATTTATCAAGTGTAGGTCACTGTATGCCATATGCATTGGTTGTCCTAGTAACTAAGTGGTGTGGAGACACTGATATAGCATCCAGATGAGATGTAGAAGTACATCTACACTGAATGTGATCAATATAGCATTCTACTATTAAGAATAGCTAGCTAAGGCTAATAGATATAAGTGTTTCTCTGATCTGAGATCACTACGGTGACTTGTAAACAACTCACTGTACTTTGATGTCGGACTGTCTGTATTTCTAATATGAATTCAGAAGGTTTCTGAGTATAGTCAAGTATTTATGAAGTCAGTGTGTGAGTCAAGATAGGATTGACCACTTCTGATTAGCTTTAGGAAGAGAATGACTCGTTGTGTTTTAATTTAGCAAAATCTAGGCCTGGGTAATCATCATGAGGAGTCATGGAATTTACAAAATTTTGAGACATAATAGAAATAACTTGTATGAGTGTTGACAGCATACTCAAAGTCATCTTAGGCATTATTAATAAAAAAAATAAATTATACGGTAACCATGGGTCAGGGTTCTAAGAATGTTGCTTTGCATACATTCGACCTATCCTGATGTCTAGAACTATTGCTATATGATTACTTCGACTGATATAGAAATTGATTCCTATACTACCAACTTAGGTTTGAACCTATGAAATCATACACATTAGAGATTGTAATCTAATTATATGATTAATCAATGATTAAGAATTATTTTTAGGTTAAACATTCAATATGATTGATATTTGACCTAATGCAAGTATTGCAGAAGGATCGATTAGCAATTGGATTGCTAATTGGCTCAATCTAATTAAGCAATCGAGCTGAGATCAAGTTTAATATAATTAGATTTAATTAAAATTAATTTAAACTTAATTATATTATGTTTAATTAATTTATTGGATAAGTAAATTATAAGAAAAAAATAATTTCTAATTGGACTAGGATTTGAGTGCACCAAATTTCTAATTGAGTTAGGATTTAAATTAGATTTAAATATGATTTAAATATAACTTAATTAAATTTTTAGTTGAACTAGATCATCTATAATTAGATTATATTTAATCTAATTTAAATTAGATTTAAAATAGTTTTAACCTAGTCAAACAAGAAGAGTCTCAATTGGACTGGGACTCTCACTCTTTCCTTGCGCCACCTTTGAGCCCATGCCCATTATTTGTTTTCAAAATTTTTCTAAGTTTTCCAAGCCAAAGGATTGATTTTCCACACCTCATATCTGGTTTAATTTGAATCAAATCTGAATTGGTCCATTTTGGAAAGTGGTTTGGGTTTGTTTCCTCTTGAAAGAGTTCCTTGAATCCCAAACTCTTCCTCCCTTCCTTTGGAATTTCTCCCACGCCATCTATTTCCTTTTGTGGATTTTCTTTTTTGATTTTTGGCATTGAAATATGATTCCCCATGTAGAAAATAATACGGGAGGCATCCAAGAGTTGGACACCCCCCAACTCCTTTAAATCCCTAAAAAGTAGGGATTTTGATCTAGTCTTCTATTCTAAGATGGGGCACCACTTTTGTAGGAATTTAAGGCATCAAAAATTCTAAAATAATTCATAAAAATTAGTTAGAGAGGAGAGAAGGGCGTGGGAGGTTCAACGCTCAAAGTTGCTAGGCATGGAGGGTCTATTATGACATTAATTATTGATGTCTCGAAGAAAGAAAGGTAAGAGAAAAAATTATTTTCTTTTAGAGAATTTTCTAACTCTCTTTTGTTTATTTTTATGTGATATTTTATGTGATAAAAATTTGAGAGAAAGAGAGAGAGAGTGTGGAGAATTGATGCTCCAGGAAGTTGGGGCATCATGGTCTCTTTTGGACAAGATTTGATCATGTCCTGATAAGAGGAAAGTAAAAAGAAGATAGTCTTCTCTTAGGGTTCTTTTGAGAAACCTTTCTTCTCAATTTTAATATAATTTTTTATGAAAAAAATTAGAAAGGAAGAGATCTAGAAGTGTGAAAATTTTCTAGAGGAGAAGGTCTTCTCTTGTTCAGGTATGGAGATCTGTTTAGGACATCAATGGTTGATGTCCTGAAAGGAGAAGATATGTCTTCTCTTAGGATCTTTCTTAACTAATTATTTTTTGATTTTTTGTGAGATCCAAGAGTTAAATTTCTTCGTTAATCCTTCTCGTATTCTTCATCTCTTGGAGTATCCAAGGGATCCAAAGAATAAATTTTAGATTAACCATCCAGAGGGATCTACGAGAAGCTAGCACTTCGAGCGGATCTTCGTTCAACAAACCTCCGATTTTGTTGCAGCCT
Organism: Cocos nucifera; assembly: GCA_006176705.1. Taxonomy (NCBI): domain Eukaryota; kingdom Viridiplantae; phylum Streptophyta; class Magnoliopsida; order Arecales; family Arecaceae; genus Cocos; species Cocos nucifera. The sequence goes on from QRFJ01000618.1 coordinate 1,146,162, forward strand.
CATATGGATCATTTGTAGAGATTGGATGCATGTGTAACTCTGATGACAACAATGAAAATTAACCATGGAGTTCTCAATCGATGCTAAGGTAAGAGATTTAATCTCTTCTCTCATCTTGATGAGATCTAGGATTTAGATCTAGAATCATTCTAAATCTAGGGTATTGATTTGATCAATACCGAAGCTTTTATTTTCAGATTTAAGAATGCATTATGATATGTTATAGGTTCTAGATATAGGATTTAGTAATTAGATTATATGAATTTATAAATTAAATGATTTAATTTACAACTTCTGCTGTGTTATATTTCAAAAAAAATTTAAAATTCATGCATGAAATCCTGCATGTTTTTCATCAATGGTATCAGAGCATCTTGGTTCGATTATAATATGATCATATTTGTATTAAGATAAATCTAAAAATAAGACTCTATAGATCTTACATACTGATTATAAGATTGTCCTACTGTAAGGTTTATCCCTTACAGTAAAGAGATTGTCCTAGTATGTGCTAATCTATTCTTGAATCATAAATAAATTAGATATGATCTAAATAATTTTATGATTTATTTTTTTTATTTTAAATTTAAAATTAAATAGATGTTAGATCTATTTTAGATTATTTAGATTAGATCTAAATAATATTGGATTGCACATACTGCTATAAGATTGTCTTTCTGTAAGATTTATCCCTTACAGTGGAGAGATTATCTTAGTATGTACTAATCCAAATAACCTAAATCATAAATATGTTAGATAAAATTTAAAATAATTTATAATTTACTTTTAAATTTTAAATCTAATTTTAAATGATTTATGTTCTAATCCATATGATGTGTTTTATATTTAGATCTAGATCCTCTTATTATATATGTTAATATGTAATTTTTGAATCTAGAATGTATATGATATATTTATTTTATAGAATTTAAATTGAAAACTTATTTTCTGCAAAATTCTAGATTCGAAATCCTAGGATATGATCAAAATATTAAAATAAATCAGATCTAAAACCATGAATATAATTCAATGTAAACTATTTACAATTTGAAAATATTTTAAATGATCAAATCAGAAATTAGTTCTAAGATTCCATAAATCCTAACCCATAAGCTTTGAACTTGATTGAGAATTAAGTGATTGTTTAGGATCTAGATTTATGATTTAAAGATCCTAAGATAATTTCATAAGACATAGGTTAAAGAAAAATAGGTTAGCTTTGATCGGATCCTTAACTGGATTAAATCTAGGGTTAGATTAAATATGGACTAAGTTAAGAAATGGATCAAACCTAATTAATAGTTAATTAAGATTAGATCATTTCTATAGATCACTTCAATAGTTGTAGTTGATCAAAGTTCATACATCTAACAAATGTATACTAATCGTGGCTCAGTGGTCGAGCCCAAGCTTTTAGGCAAACTAAATCAAAATTGATAAATTGATTGATATCTAAGGTAAGTCTGGCATTCTCAAATCGATGATTTTTAATTGACAGCCCACTTACCTAGCCATTTTTTATGCTGTCTAAGGCAAACCTTGGCAGACCCACCCATCGATCTTAATTACCTAGCCAATGTGGTTAATTAGGTCTTGATTAGGTTGCTTATTGACTCGTGCTAACCCATGTCATATAGAAAATCAGTGAGATTGATTTTATTTAGTGAGACTAATCTAGATGCCCATGGACCAATATTGATCCTAGTCCTTTTCAAAGACTTGAGAAGTCAGTAGAAGGACTTGACTTGATGAAGTCAGTGGGAGCAAATTGGTCTATATCCTTTCTATCCTTAAATTACTAATAATTTAAATTTTCTAAAATTATTAGATCCTTAAAATGATAAAGTTATGAAGATAACTAAGTCATAACCTTCCATTAAGATGTTTGATAATTGGTCCATTAACTCAATGATCTTTGGAGGCTCATAAGCATGGTGCTTGTTGACTAATGGAATTATCATTCATCATATGATGACTTGAATGTATCTCTTTAATGGTGGTTAGGTTGACCAACCATAGTTGAATTTAATCATTCATTAGTCAGATGTACCAAGTATAGTCATGTTAATAATTGGATCTAATCGGATCCTTATAGTGAAGGTCCTAGCTAACTAATTAGAATTCTGAAGTAAAATTAAATTACTAGAAGTTATTTGGAGAAACAATTGATTATGAACCTATCCTTAGATGTGCATAGATTGACCAACCATAGTTGGACTTGTGTACAGTCTATGTGGATTCTAGTACCTACTAAAAAATTAAAGAAATTCTCCGAATTAGAGATAGAGGCTATCAATTCAAATAAAATAATGGAAGAACCTTAAGACTAAGATCCAAGTCTCTAAGCTTAATATAATTTATATACTTAGGTCATTATTCTCTTTTCTCAAAATAAGCCTAAACCCTAATTGCTCCAATCACTGTTAGATAGTGATGACATATGGGACCCAACTTCAATTATTAATATCAAAATTTGAATTTGATTCAGCAGTACGAATGGATTCGTACTGGAGCTTCTTAGCCTAGTCAAAATAATTAGTCCAAAGTTGATCCAAATCAGGCATAGTACTTCTACTATTAGAAGCAGGATCATAGAAAGAAGAATTGTCTTACTTTTCTTGACCATAATAGGCTGAACAAGAGAAAGAAGCAAGAGTTGCTCATCAAGGACGTTATATCATAATATCTTAAAATTTTTCTATATGTAGTTCTACTACCTGGGTATTAGATACTGATGGTCTTATGCAATTCATTGTAAGGACTTTAGATAAGTAGAATATCTAAAAATGATGAGAGATTCCTAAATGTTGGGAAAGAAAGTTTTGTTCTAATCCTAGCTTTAGAAATTATCAAGCTTATTTTTAAAAGATGTTATTTTGAGTGATTGTCACTATTGTCCATCGTTTATGATAAATATCATCTCTATTGACCTTTTGGTCAGAGATGGTTATCATTTATCAATAAAAAAGATTGTTATAATTTTATTATGAATAATATTATAATAATATATGAATAATATAAATGATATTTAATATCTATATAGCTTGTTAAGTGTAATATACATATTTAATAAATACCCAAGTTAGATTATGTCATGGATGTCTATATTTGGCATTATAGGCTTGGTCATCTTCACAAGAAGAAGATAAACAGATTAGCTTGAGAGAAAAATCTCGACATCAATGATTGTGAATCATTGATAATCTATGAGTCTTATCTTCTTGGGAAGATGATAAAGTCATCTTTTATTGAAAAAGGTGAAGAAGCCAATAAAGTTCTAAGTTTCATACATAGTGATGTATATGGATCTATGAACTTAAGTGCTAGAGAAAGATATCAACATTTCATTACAAACGATCTATCTGAACATGGGTGCATCTAGCCTGAATCATTTAAAATATTCAAATGATTTAATAATAAAATAAAATAATAAACTAAAAAAGGTATTAGAATTCTTTGATCAGATCGAGGAGGCAAATACTTATTCAATAAGTTTGTGACATATCTAGGAGAGAATAGGATTCTCTCTCAATATATTTCTTTTTGGAATATAGTGTATCTAAAAGGAGAAATTAAACTTTATTAGACATGGTTCAATCCACAATAGGGTTCACTTATTTGCCTATTTCAGGGTTGTGCTGTTGTGACTACTAGTTTTACTTAAAAAATTTACACCGAGTAAATCTATTGTAAAGACTTCATATGGGATATGGATCGGACGTAGACCTAGACTCTCTTACCTTCGAATTTGAAGTTGATTGGCCTATACATAGGTCTGCACATAGATAAACTTGGATCCTGGTCCAATAGGTATTTAAGGGTTATTAATTCTACCATGCTGAAGAACATAAGATGTTCATCAGCAGTAGGACATTTCTTTTGGAAAGAAGTTTTTAGAAAAGGAACTGATGCCTGTCAAGTTGAACTTGAAAAAATTTGACTGGTAGAAAATAAACCAACATAATCTAGTAAACCTACAGAACCAAATTTGGTCAGATCAAATTCGAAGCCTATTAAAGTATCACCTTTAAAATGATCCGATAGAGTACTGTATTAGCCAAATAGATACTTTAGTATCTAGGTCCAGGATGGCGATCCTGTTGAGCTCGATGAGAACAACTAGGATTCGATCACTTATAGGGATGCAATACAGTGGTCTAACTCTGAGAAGTGGCTTGGAGCCATATAATCCAAATTGAAGTCCATAAAAATCAATAGTGTGTGGACACTAGTAGATTCACCAGAAGGGATAAAATCCATTGAATGTGAATAGATTTTCAAAAGGATCAGAGTAGCGTAGATAAAAAGGTAAAGACCTATAAAGCCCATTTGGCTATTATCTCAGTTTTCAAATATACATTTTAAACGTATGTCTTTGTCATGAACAAAGACAAACCTTGCATTTATAATTAGGCAAAATATTCTGTAGTGTTATTTCTTGTGTTGTCTGTGGATGAAATTCTTTTAATCGAGCATGACAATCCAGCATTACAAAAAATAAAGGTTTGGCTGTCATCTAATTTCTCCATGTTCAAAATCAAATATGGTATACTCACTAATGTAGTGAGTAGACACTAGTCTGATTTAAGTGAGGATCACTGAAATATTGTATAGACAATCCTCATGTATTTGAAAAATACTAAGATCCAGTAACTCAAATATGAAAATATTGACTTAAAACATGTGGCTGTTTTAATTTTAGTTAGAACAAGATGACAATAAGAATGTGTCAAGTCATATCCTAATTATAGGAGCAATCTACTGAAAAGATTCTAAGCAGGATACTTTAGCCTATTCAGTTAATGATGTAGAGTATATCGTGGCATATGATGCTGTCATGTATGCTATATAGTTGTTGAGGTTCATTAGTAGGTTAGGAGTAGCACCCTCAACCGATGGTCCAATCCTATCATAGCACTGGAGTCAAAGCTCAAGCTAAAAAATCGAAGGACCAGCATATTCTGCATCACTATCACCTTTGATTTTAGATCAAGATGATATCGATCTTTGGAAGATCGATGAAAAAGAAGAACTTGACTGATCCATTTGCTATGACCTCAAAACTAAAAAGTTTCATAAACTCAAGTGGAAGATAGGATATTTGATATCATTCTGATTGACTTTAGTCCAAGTGAGAGTTGTTGGAAAATGTATCCTAAAGATATTCATCTAAGTCATAGATGATTGAAACTAGTATATGAATTATCTAATAATAATAGTTATTTGGCTGGTTCATCATAGAAGTTCTATCTTTCTTAAATAAACTCCTAAATTATGATGAAATTCTTAGAACCACAATCAATCGCTAAAGGGGGATTATTAGATGGTTCTTAAATTGTTCACGATCAAATGATAAGTTATTAATAAGGATGATAACTTATCAAGTGTAGGTCACAGTATGCCATATGCATTGATTGTCCTCATAACCAAGTAGTGTGGAGATACTGATATGGCATCTAGGTGAGATATAGGAGTATATCTATACTGAACATGATCAATATAGTACTTTACTATCAAGAATAGCTACCTAAGGCGAATGGATATAAGTGTTCCTCCGATCTGAGATCACCATGGTGACTTACAAGCAACTCACTATACTTTGATGTCGAACTGCCTGTATTTCTAATATAGGTTCGAAAGATTTTTAGATACAGTCAAATACTTATGAAGTCGTATCTGAGTCAAGATGGGATTGACTACTTCTGATTAGCTTTAGGAAGAGAATGACTCATTGTGTTTCAATTTAGCAAATCTAGGCCTGGGTAATCCTCGTAAGGAGTCATGAAATTTGTAAAATTTTGAGATACAATAGAGATAACTTGTATGAGTGTTGATAGCATACTCGAAATTATTTTAGGCATTATTGATCAAAGGGATGAATTATATAGTAACCATGAGCCAAGATTTTGAGAATGTTGCCTTGTATACATTTGACCTATCCGGACTCGAAAACCATTACTAGATGGTTACTTCGATTAGTACATGAATTGATTTTGGTGCTACCGACTTAGGTTCAAACCTATGGAGTCACACACATTAGAGATTATAATCTAATCAGATAGTTAATTGATGATTGAGAATCGTTCTTAGATCAAATATTCAATGAGATTAATATTTAACCTAATGCAAGTGTTGCAGGAGGATCGATTAGCAATTGGATTGTCAATTGGCTCAATCTAATTGAGCAATTGGGTTGAGATCAAGTCTAATTGCATTAGATTTAATTAAAATTAGTTTGGACTTAATTAGATTAAGTTTAATTAGTTTATTGGATAAGCGAATTGCAAGAAAAAATAATTCCTGATTGGACTAAGATTTAAGTGCACCTAATTCCTAATTGAGTTAGGATTCAAATCATATTTAAATATAATTTAAATCTAACTTAATTAGATTTTTAGTTAGACTAGAATCATCCATAATTAGGTTATATTTAATCTAGTTTGAATTAGGTTTAAAATAGTTTTGACCTAGTCAAACAAGAAGAGTTTCAGTTGGACTGGGACTCTCACTCTTTTCTAACGCCATCTTTGAGCCCACGCCCATTATTTATTTCAAGATTTTTTCTAAATTTTCCATGCCTAAGGATTGATTTCCCACACCCCATATCTGGTTTAATTTGAATCAAATTTGAATTGGTCCATTTTGGAAAGTGATTTGGATTTGTTTCCTTTTGAAAGAGTCCCTTGAATCCCAAATTCTTCCTCCCTTCCTTTGGAATTTCTCCCATGCCACCTATTTTCTTTTGTGTGATTTTTTTTAATTTTTGGCATTGAAATCTGGTTCCCCATGCAGAAAATAATAGGGGAGGCATCCAAGAGTTGGACACCCCCCAAACTCCTTTTTAAATTCCTAAAAAGTAGGGATTTTGACCTAGTCTTCTATTCTAAGATGGGGCTCCACTTTTGTAGGGATTTAAGGAATCAAAAATTCTGAAAAAATTCATGAATATTAGTGAGAGAGGAGAAAAGGGCGTGGGAGGTTCAACGCTCAAAGTTGCTGGGAGTGAAGGGTCTATTATAATATCAATTGTTGATGTCTTAAAGAAAGAAAAGTAAGAGAAAAAAACTATTTTCTCTTAGAGATTTTTTCTAACTCTATTTTGTTTATTTTTATGTGATATTTTATATGATAAAAATTTGAAAGAAAGAGAGAGAGGGTGTAGAAAATTGGTGTTCCAAGCAGTTGGGGTATCATGGTCTCTTTTGGATATAATTTGATCATGTCCTGATGAGAGGAAAGTGAAGAGAAGATAGTCTTCTCTTAGGATTCTTTTGAGAATCCTTTCTTCTTAATTTTAATATAATTTTTCTATGAAAAAAATTAGAAAGAAAGATATCTGGAAGCATAAAAATTTTCTAGAGGAGAAGATCTCCTCTTTTTCAGGTATGGAGATTTGTTTAGGACATCAACGGTTGATGTCCTGAAAGGAGAAGATATGTCTTCTCTTAGGATCTTTCTTAACTATTTATTTTCTAATTTTTGAAAGATCCAAGAGTTGGATTTCTTTTTTAATTCTCCTTATATTCTTCATCTCTTGGAGTGTCCAAGGGATCCAAAGAATAAATTTTAGATTAACCATCTCAAGGGGTCCGCAAGAAGCTTGCACTTCAAGCGGATTTTTATTCGACGAATCTTTGATTTTGTTATAGCCTCGTATGGATCACTTGTAGAGGTCAGACACTTGTACAGCTCTAAAGATAATAATAAAAATCAACCATGAAGTTCTCGACCTGTGCTAAGGTAAGAGATTGATCTCTTCTCTCACCTAAATGAGATCTAGGCTTTAGATCTAGAATCGTTCTAGATCTAGGGTATTGATTTGATCAATACTAAAGTTTTTATTTTCATATTTAAGAATGCATTATGACATATTATAGGTCCTAGATGTAGAATTTAGTAATTAGATTACATGCATTTTAAATTAAATGATTTAATTTATAACTTTCACTGCATTATATTTCAAAAAAATTTAGAAATTTATGCATGAAATCCTACATATTTTCCATCAAATGGCACGTTGTCGCTCTAGGATGAAGCTCCTTTTCTTATGTCTCACTAATCGATATACTCTAGATTCATATTTAACTTATGAGCAATGATGTTAGGAGAGATACCTGGCATGTCTGATACCAACCAGACAAATACATCCTTATTGGTCTAGAGGAAAGTCACTAACCAATCCCTATATTCTGGCAATAGCTGGGATCCAATCTGAATTGTTCTGATTGGGTCATCTCTAAAGGGAATGGTGATGACCTCCTCTGCTGGTTCCCCTCGGGACTCCTTCATTTCCTCCTTATGGTGCTCAATTGGCAAAGCCTCATCAGTCTTTTATCTTTGATCATGGCAAGGAAGCATTATCAAGCAAGCATTTGGTCTTCTCAGATCTCACCAACTCTCCATCAAGTTGGTGTTGGAACCATATCTAGAATTTTAGAACTAGATCTTAAAATTTTTTCAAGATCGGATAGCAAAAAATTAAAATAAATTAAAATTTATTTTATAAAAGTAGAGAATTCCTAGATCTAAGATCCTATTACATGATTGTGGTATGAGATTAAATCAGAAATTAAAAACATAAAGGAAGAAGAACATGTTGATCATATCAATATGCAACTAAACTACATCTAATGCAGGTATGTAAAAATAGATCAGATCTATATTATCTATGTAAGTTAGATATTCTAACTTACTGATCTAAACTTGAGGATGATGCTCTGAGCCATACACACATCCGGCCTCTAAGACATATCCACACGAGTCCACGAACTCCGATCAGAAGTCCAATGCAGAAAATCAGCATATGATCCTTCATCGACGATCGATCCGGTGCTTTCTTCTTCAAGACTTAGATACTCTAAAAAATTAGAAAGAAGAGGAGATATTTTAGATCTAAAATTCTCTCAAAAAAAAATCTCAAAAGTGGAGGAAAAAGGATGATTGGAAGAAACCCTAGAAGAAAACCCTCTTCTTCTACTTTCTTCTCTCACGTAGACACCTAAATTGGTGTCTATGAAAACCTAGCGCCCAAGAATCTTTTCCTTATGATTTTTACACACCCAAAATCTCTCTCTATGGTCTATAATTCATGAAAAAATCAGCTTAAAATTTATTTTAAATATTTAGATATAAAAGTCTTGTCTAGGTTAAATACCTAAACAAGGCAGGTCCAAAAAAGGCAACTAGTTGGGATGCCCAAGTAACTAGTTGGGGCGCCCAAGTATTGGGCATCCCCTTCTTTCTTTATGCCGTGGACCACCAATAATAAGCACACAAAATCCTCCTCTTTCCCATTCAAAAATGAGAGAAAAATCAAGGATGTGGGCGGTACAAAGCAAGGAGGAGTTTTCGGTGCTTAAAATTCTATCTCATAGAAATTTGACTTGGTCCACAACCAAATGCCATCTAAGAAATGAGGGAAGGCTATGGGTGTGCATGAAGGCCTCAGAAAAGATTTTTCCACATTCCAAATCAAAGAAAAGGGGCGTGGGGGGTGTGAGGAGTCAATGGTGCAAGGAATATAGAGTCCTAGTCATACTAGGAGTCCTATTTTGACTTGATTTAAGTGATCTGTGAACCAAATAAATTAGGATTTATTTAACCCAATTAGAATAGATCCTAGTCCAACTAATAATCTAATTGAATTAGATTAAATCAGATTTAATTTTTAATCAAATTAGAGATTGTGTTCATTCAAGTCGTAATTGAACTAGAACTAGTTCTTTCTTGCAATTGGCTTATCCAATAAACTAATTGAACTTGATCCAATCAAGTCCAAATCAAATCAAATTAAATTATATTTAATTATACTTAATCTCATCCCTTTGGTTAATCAAATTAAGTTAATTAGTAATCAAATTGCTAATCGACTCTTCTACAATACTTGCACTAGGTTAAACATCAATCATTTTGATTGTTTAATCTTAGAATGATTCTCAATCGTTGATCAACCATCCGATCGGATCATAAACTCTAATGTGTGTGATCCCATAGGTCCAAACCTAAGCCAGTAGCATAAAAATAAATTAATATATCAGTCGAAGTGACCATCTAGCAATGGTACCTGATGGTCGGATAGGTCGAATAAGTAGAACAACGTTCTCAAAATCCATGTGGATATAATTTTTATATAATTCATCCTTTTGACCAAAATGCTCGAAGATACCTCAAAGTTCAACTATCAACTCTGATTAGACTATCCATATTGTATTTTAAAATACCAAATTCATCTTATGGATTATCCTACCCAAGATTTTGCTATATTAAAATATAGTGATATATTCTTCTCCAACTTTTGAAGTGGTCAATCCCATCTTGATCACACACTGACTTTGCAAGTACTTGACTGTACTCAAAAATATTTTATTATTAAATTAAAAATTTAGTTAGTCTGATATCAAAGTACAGTGAGTTGCTTGAAAGTCACTAAGGTAATCTCAGATATAAAAAATACTTATACCTATATCCCATCAGAGACATTCTCGATAATAGAATGCTCTGGAGTTGATCATGTTTAGTGATGATGTATCCCTACATCTCATCTGTCTGCCATACCAGTGTCTTCACACTCCTTGATTAAAAGGATAACCAACACATATGGTATATAGCGACCTATGCTCGATAAACGTTGTCATCCTTATTAACAGCCTATCATTTGGTCATGAATAATTTTAAGAACTAATCGATAAATCCTCTCTTTATCGAACCTAAATAGTCCTAAGAACTTCATCATAATAATGGAGTTCGTTAGAAGATGAAAACTTATGATGAAAAATATTAAAAATATATTTTATTAATTAATAAATTAATTATAATTATAATATAACTCAACCGTCTATAGACTAGTGATTGACTTTGGAACATATTTTTCAATAACTTTCACTTATCCTAAAGCCACTCGACATAGTATCTAATACCCATCTTCGACTTATGGTTGTCGAACTTCTTTATCGTCAGGACTTTAGTGAAGGGGTCGGCCAGGTTCTCCTTTACATCGATCTTCTGAAGGTCGACGTCACCTCAATCCAAGATCTTTTAGACCAGATGGAAGTAGTGCAGAATGTACTTCATCCACTGGTGTACCTTTGGTTCCTTCGCTTGAGCTATGACACCAGTGCTGTCATGGTAGAGCAAGACTGGACCATTTAGAGAGAGTGCTACTCCGAGCTCGATGATAAACTTTTTCGGTTATACAACTTTCTTCATGACATTTGATACTATGATGTACTCTGCTTTACAAATAGAGTCTGCCATAGTATGCTACTTTAAACTCTTCCAGTACATAGCTCCATCATTCAGAGTAAAGATATACTTCGACATGCTTCTACTGTCATCATGGTCAGATTGAAAGCTGAAGTCTATAAATCCCACAAGTTTTAGATCTGACTCATTATAAATCTACCATTGGTTCTTAGTATTTCTCAAATACTTAAGGATGGCTTTAACCACTTTTTAGTAATTTTCTCCAGGATCAGACTTGTATCTACTCATTACTCCTAGTGAGTATGCTATATCTGATCTTATACATGTCATGGCATACATGATGGATCCCACCATCGAAGCACATGGAACTCTACTTATATGCTCTCTCTCTCTCTCTTCAGGAGTTGTTGGATAATCCTTCTTAAAAAGAAAAATATCATGGCCTATCGGAAGATAGCTCTTTTTAGAATTTTTCATGCTAAACCTCTTCAGTACAGTATCTATGTACGTGGACTGAGATAACCCAAGCATCCTTTTAGATCTATCCCTATAGATCTTCATCCCTAGGATGTAAGATACTTTATCCATGTCCTTCATGGAGAACTAAGATGACAACCAAACTTTTATTTTCTATAGTGCAGGTATATCATTCACAATTAAGAGAATGTCATCCACGTACAAGATAAGGAATAACACTACTGGATCATTTACTCATTAGTAAATGCGGGGCTCTTCTCCATTCTTAATGAAGCGATACATTTTGATTATCTTATCAAAATGCATGTTCCAACTTTAAGATACCTGCTTCAATCCATAAATGAATCTCTGAAGCTTGCACACCTTGAACTCAACTATGGATGTGAATTCCTCAGGTTGTATCATATACATCTCTTCGGTCAGCTCTCCATTCAGAAAAGCTATTTTCACATCCATCTATCAGATTTTATAATCCAGATGGGTAGCTATCGCAAGCATTATCCGAATGGATTTGAGCATTGACACAGGAAAGAACATCTCGTCATAGTCAATACCATAATATTGACGATATCCCTTAGTAACTAGACGGACTTTATAGATCTCTATCTTTTCGTCTGCACCCCTCTTTCTTTTGAAGATCCACTTACATCCAATAGATTTAATTCCTTTAGGTGGGTCAACCAATGTCCACACATCATTGACCTTCATGGACTTCATTTCAAACTTCATAGTCTCAAGCCATTTCTCAAAATTAGATCTCTGCATTGCATTCATATAGATGATCGGATCCTCATCATTCTCATCAAGTTCAATGGGATCACCATTCCAAACCAAGAAATCATAATATCTATCCGGCTGATATGGTACTCTACTAGATTATCTTAATGATATTGGTACATTAGGCTCCAGATCTGATCTAATCAAATCCGACTCTGGTTCAGCTATAGGTGTCGGTCTTTCTACCCGTTGAACTTTATCAAGTTCAATCTTAGAAGCAACGGCTCCTTCATCAAGTAATTTTTTTTCTAAAATGATTACCTTAAGATTGATGAACATCTTTTGTTCATCAGCATGGTGTAAATAATAATTCTTACTTTCTTTGGAATATCCTATATACACATACTTATCAGACTGGGGTCCCAGCTTATCTGTATGCAAATATTTAACATAGGCCGGACAATCCTAAATCCTTAGGTGAGAGAGTGTAGGTCTACGCCCAGTCTATATCTCATATGGAGTCTTTGCAATAGATTTATTCGGTACATTATTCAATATATAACATGCAGTCTCAAGAGCATAATTATAAAATAAAATAGGCAGACTAACAAATTTCATCATGGATCGAACCATGTCTAACAAGGTTTGATTTCTCCTTTTCAATACACTATTATGTTGTGATGTTTCTGGAGGAATCTACTATGAAAGAATCACATTCTCTCCTAGATATGTCAAGAACTCACTGGATAGATATTCATCTTCTCGATCCGATCGAAGAGTTTTAATACTCTTTTCAGTTTATTTTTCTACTTTACTTCGAAATCTTTTGAACATTTTAAATGAATCTGATTTATGTTTCATTAGATAGACATATCAATATTTGGATAGATCATTTATGAAAGTGATGAAGTAGAAATATCCACCTCTAGCACTTGTGCTCATTGATCCACATACATCAGTATGTACTAAACCTAAGAGCTCAGTGGCTCTCTCATCTTTTCTAGTAAAAGGTGATTTGATCATCTTTCCAAGAAAATAGGACTCACAGGTTGGAAGTGATTCACAATCATTTACTTCAAGAATTTTCTCTTGGATCAACCTATTTTTCTTGTTCTTGTTAATATGACCTAGCCTATAGTGCCACAAGTAGATATCAGAGATATTATCTAATCTAGAATATTTTCTAGAAGTATACATTACACTCACAAACTATGATAAAATATAAATATCATTTCTTTATTGTCCTTGCATTATTAAAACATCATTCATAATGATATCATAATAATCTTTCTTTATAGATAAATGATAATCATCTTTAGCCAAAAGGCTAACAGAGATTATATTCATCAGAAAGAAAGGACAATAATAACATTCATTTAAAGAAATAATATTTGTATTGAAAATAAGTTGAACTATTTTCATAGCTAAAATTAAAACTGACCATCCATCTCCAATAATAAAAAAATATTCATTATTTTCAAATCTTTTACTAATTTGAAGTCTTTGCAATGTATTTCAAATATGGACTGAACTTTCGGTATCCAATATCCAAGTAGAAGTATCACAAATAGAAAAATTATAAGGTATTATCATACAACATTCTTGATCAGCAACTATTTTCTCATCTCTCTTATTTAGCCTGTTAGGGTCATGAGAATTAAGATATTAAGGACAGTTCCTCTTCCAATGCTCCTACTTCTTACAATGGAAGCTTCTGGTTGATCTAGGTTATTATTGAATCTTATGTTTAAATTGAGCATAGAAGCCCCAGCACGAACCACTTCGTGCTACTGAACAACATTCAACTTTTGATATTTATTATCGAAGTTGGATCCCATAAATATATCACTATCTAACAATAAATGGAGCAACTATGATGGATTTAACTTCATAAAGGAGAATCAAAAATTTAATTAGTAATTGATTCATTAAATCTAAAGATTTAGACTTTAATCAAAAGATTCTTCCACTATTTTATTCAAATTGATAGTCTCTACCTCTAATTCGAGAAATTATCTTAATTTCTTAATGGATCCTAGAATCTACATAGACTACACATAAGTCCAACTATGATTGGTCAACTCATGTACATCTAAGAGTAGAGTCATAACTAATTATTTTTTTAAATAATTTTTAGTAATTTAATTTTGCCTCAGGTATTTTTTTAGTAGACTAGGGCCTCCATTGAAAGTTCCAATTAGGTCCAATAATTAACATGATCATACTTAGTCTATCTAACTAATGAATGATTAAGTCCAACTATGGTTGATCAACCTAATCACCATTCAGAGAGACATGGCTAAGAAATCATATTATGAATGATAATTTCATTAGTGGATAAGCACCAAGCCTATGGGCTTCAAATTATTATCCAACTAATGAATCCATTATCATCCACTTAATGAGAGGCTATGATCTAGTTATCATCATAACTATTTTATTTTAAGAACATAATAATTTTAGAGTATTTTAATTTAAGAAAGAGAGAAGATCAGATGAACCAACTTATCATAATCCTTTCACTGGCTTCACCAAGTCAACTTAAGAGAGATCATTAATAGGCTGGTTAAGGAGCACCTAAATCAGTCACACTAATTTAGCTAACTGACATGGGTCAGCTCGAATAGTTAAGTAATTTGATCAAAATATAATTTCACCAAGAGGTCAGATAAGTTCGATCAATAG
This sequence comes from Cocos nucifera, assembly GCA_006176705.1. Lineage (NCBI taxonomy): Eukaryota > Viridiplantae > Streptophyta > Magnoliopsida > Arecales > Arecaceae > Cocos > Cocos nucifera. Next base: position 1,161,243 of record QRFJ01000618.1, read on the forward strand.
GAGGGTCTCCCAAAACTTATCTTAGACACCATCAGAAATAATCAGGTAAGCAGGCTGCCAATTAAAGACCATCGATCTAATTTACGTTAGACACCAACTGGTTTAATTAGTCTCGATTAGATCAACCTAATAGTTCATGCTAAACCGTGTAGCCAAGAATCAAGTCCATCTTGGATCTCGTTAAAGATATGAACTTGACCAACTACAACTATTATAATTGATCTAGAGAATCCTTGACCTAACCTAAGATAATAATTGATTAGATTTAGTCAATGCTCTAATTAAATCCATTCTTTAATCTAACTCTAGGTCTAACCCAATTAATGGATCTAATCTTCACTAACCTATTTAATCCAATATGTTATGATTTGTATCTTAGGATCTTTAATTCATAATCCTAGATCCTAATCAAATAACTTATTAATTCTTAATTAAATTTTGGGCTGAGGGTTGGGGTTCGGCTTTTCAAAAATAATTTTCATATTCATAAAATATTTTTATAACTTAATTCTACCAACTAAGTTGCATGTTTGATTTATAATCAATATACAAGTAAGATAAGCATGAAACTACTTTAGATCTAATCTAAATAGGTTCATGTAATTAAAATATTTTTAATTTTAATCAATTATAAATTATCTTAGATCAAATCTAACATATTTATGATAACTAAAATTAGATTAAAATATTTTTAATTAGATCATAATTTTTTTTAGATTTAATCTAAAATTTTATGATCAATATTTTAGATCAGCACGTACTAGGATAACCTCTCTACTGTAAGGGATAAACCTTACAGTAGGACAATCTTATAATCAGTCCATGAAATCTAAAACTTTTATTTTCAAATCTAAAACTCTTTTAAATTAAATAAATTATAAATAAAATTAGATCATATTTAATAAATTTATGATAAAAAATAGAACTATACGAACTAGAACAATCTCTCTATTGTAAGGGATAAATCTTACAGTAGGACAACCTTATAATCAACTCGTGTGATCATAATTTTTAATTTTAGATTTAATAATAAGATTATAAATTAGATCTAATCTAAAAAATAATCTAAACATACATATATAATCATATAATAATCAACTTAGGCTCTAATACCAATTGTTGGAATCAGATCTAGAATTTTAGGACTAGATCTTGAAACATTTTCAAGATTAGATAGCAAAAAACTAAAATAAATAAAAATTTATTTATAAAAAGTAGAAAATTTCTAGATCTAAGATTTTATTATATAATTATAGAATAAGATTAAATCAAAAATTAAAAATATAAAGAAAGAAGAACATGTTGATCTTATCAACATGCAACTACACTACATCTAATGCAAGTATGTAAAAATAGATCAGATCTATATTATCCGTGCAAGTTAGATGTTCTAACTTACTAATCTAAGCTTGAGGATGATGCTCCAATCTGCACACATATCCAACTTTTAAGAGATATCCACACAAGCCCACGAATACCAATCAGAAATCTAATGCAGAAAATCAGCATAGTATGCTAGTACTGTATTGATCCTTCTTCGACGGTCGATCCAGTGCTTTCTTCTTCAAGACTTGAATATTTCAAAAAATTAAAAGGAAGAGAAAAAATTTTAGATCTAAGATAATCTCAAAAAAAAATCTCAAAAGTGGAGGAGAATGGATGAATAGAAGAAATCCTAGAAGAAGACTCTCTTCTTCTTCTTTCTTCTCTCACCTAGACACCTAGATTGGTGTCTATGAAAACCCAGCTCCTAAGAACCTTTTTTCCTATGATTTTTACATGTACAAAACCTCTCTGTATGTTCTACAATCCATAAAAAAATCAGACTAAAATTTATTTTAAATATTAAGATATGGAAGAGTCTTGTCTAGATCAAATACCTAGACAAGGCAGGTCCAAAAAAGGCAACTTGTTGGGGTGCCAAACACTTGGGTGCCTCCTCCTTTCTTTGTGCCATGGACCATCAGGAATAAGCATACAAAATTTTCCTCTTTTTCATGAAAAAATGAGAGAAAAATCAGGGATGTGGGTGGCACAAAGCAAGGAGGAGTTTTCGGTGCTTAAAATTCTATCTCATATAATTTAAATCAAAACCAACTCCTAGTTTGACTTGGTCCCCAACCAAATACCATCTAAGGAATAAGAGAAGGCTGTGGATGTGCGTGAAGGCCTGGGAAAAGATTTTTCCACGTTCCAAATCAAAAAGAAGGGGCGTGGGGGGCATGAGGAGTCAATGATGCAAGGAATAGGGAGTCCTTGTCATACTAGGACTTTTATTTTAATATGATCCAAGTGATCTATGAACCAAATTAAATTAGAATTTATTTAACCCAATTAGAATAGATCTTAGTCAAACTAATAATCTAATTAAATTAGATTTAATTTTAATTTAATCTCTAATCAAATTAGAGATTGGGTTCAATCAAGTCCTAATTGAACTAGGACTAGTTCTTCCTTGCAATTGGCTTATTCAATAAATCAGTTGGACTTGATTCAATCAAGTCTAAACTAAATCTAATTAAATTATATTTAATTAGACTTAATCTTAATCCTCTTTCTTAATCAAATTAAGCTAATTAGTAATTAAATTACTAATCGATCCTCCTGCAATACTTGCACTAGGTTAAACATCAAGCGTATTGATTGTTTAATCTCAGAACGATTCTCAATCATTGATCAACCATCTAATCCGATCATGAACTCTAATGTTTGTGACTCCATAGGTCCAAACCTAAGCTAGTAGTACAGAAATAAATTTTTATACCAGTCAAAGTGACCATCTAGCAATGGTATCCGATAGTTGGATAGGTCGAATGTATAGAACAACATCCTCAGAACTCATGTGGATATAGTTTTCATATAATTCATTCTCTTAACCAAAATGCTCGTAAGACATCTTAGAGTTCAATTGTCAACTCTAATTAAGCTATCCATATTATATTTCAAAATACCAAATCCATCTCATTGATTATCCTGACTAAGATTTTGGGTATATTAAAATATGGTGATACATTCTTCTCCAACTCTTGGAGTGGTCAATCCCATCTTGATTATATACTGACTTCACAAGTACTTGACTATATCCAAAAATATTTTATTACTGAATTAAAAATTCAATTAGTCCGATACCAAAGCATAGTGAGTTGCTTGCAAGTCAGAGACATTCTCGATAGTAGAATGCTCTAAAGTTGATCACGTTCGGTGATGATGTATCCTTCTATCTCACCTGTATATCATACCAATGTCTTCATACTCCTTAGTTAAGAGGATAACCAACCTATATGGCATACAGCGATCTATGCTTGATAGATGCTATCATCTTTATTAACAGCCTATTATTTGATCGTAAATAATTTTAAGGACTAATCGATAAAAATAGTCCTAAGGACTTCATCATAACAACGAAGTTTGTTAGAAGATGAAAACATATGATGAAAAGTATAAAAAAATATATTTTATTAATTAATAAATTAATTATAATTATAATATAGCTCAATTGTCAATAAACTGATGATTGGCTTTGGGGCACATTATTCAATAGTTAGAAATTTCACCATTAGGTGATACATGGAGATGATTGCTTGGAATGCATCTTAGTCATCCTGGGATTGTGTTATAGGAAGAAGGCATTCAAATAACAAGAAAAATCAACTGCTTGATCCATTGTTGTGGCTCTATCCTGATGGTCATTGATAGGATAACCTCTCCTTTTACCATCATAGAGTCTCTTGAGAATTCAACTAAGATAGTGTTTACTCACCTTAGCCAATCAGTTGACAATTTTATTCTTTAGAAAGCATCATAAAATAAAATGTCCACAAAGTTTCTATCACTATAAAAAAATTGATCTTTTATGATAGAATTATTTATGATGAAAAAATTTTGTTGTAAATACAGCTATTTACGATAGAAAAAAATTTTCATCATAAATAATTTTTATTTATGATGAAAAAAATTTTCATCATAAATAATTTTTATTTATGATGAAAAAAAATTTTCATCATAAATAATCTATTATTTATGATAAAAATATTTTTGTATTATAAATAATTAATTATTTATGATAAAAAATTTTCATCATAAAGAATCTACCATAAATAAATTATTTAAAAATTTAAAAAATAGATTATTTATGATAAAAAAATTTTGTTGTAAATAATAATTATTTATGATGAAAATTAAAATTACATCATAAATAATTAATTATTTATGATAAAAAAATCTATCATAAATAATCAAATATAAATAAATTATTTAAAAAATTAAAAAAGCTAGATTATTTATGATAAAAAAATTATCATAAATAATTAATTATTTATGATATAAATTTGATTTTCATCATAAATAATTAATTATTTATAATGAAAATTTTTTATCATAAATAATCTATAATAAAAAATTATTTAAAAAATTAAAAAAGCTAGATTATTTATGATGAAAATTTTTTAGCATAAATAATTGGTTATTTATAATGTAAATCAAATTTTTATCATAAATAATTGATTATTTATGATTATTTATGATAAAAACTTTCCATCATAAATAATCTATCATAAATAAATTATTTAAAAAATTAAATAGACTAGATTATTTATGATAAAAAATATCCATCATAAATAATAGATTATTTATCATAGAAATCAAATTTATACCATAAATAATCAATTATTTATGATAAAAAAATTTATCATAAATAATCTATCATAAATAAATTATTTAAAAATTTAAAAAAGATTGGATTATTTATAATGAAAATTTTTTATTATAAATAATTAATTATTTATGATGAAAATTAAATTTGCATTATAAATAATTAATTATTTATAATAAAAAAAATTTATCATAAATAATATGACCAAAATTTTTTATTTATAGGATTGAAAAGATGGACTATTTTAAAAATAAAAAAAAAGACAAAGATGCATCATGCATGATGGATGCAATGAGATTAAAGGATGCGAGCATGTCCACTATTAGCTAGCCTATGAATAAATTAATAGTTTTTTTTTAATTCTTTCAAAAATTAATATTCTTTTAAAAAAAATTATCTTCTCTAAAAATTATATAATTTTAAAATTTAAAGTCTATCTTCACCATTCATTATTTAAGTAATTATTATGTGAGTATCATTATAAAAGCTCATCTCGATCTGATAGTTCTAGCTATATAGATTAATAAAATTTAATTTTAATAGTTATGAATAACTGCATGATGAACTGATAGATAAAAACTATCGATAATTTTAAAAACTTACAATGATGATCTTTATGATATTTATAGCATCCTATCAAAATTTTACTTCAATCGAATATAATTATCATAGTTAATTTCGTATGAGATAATTTAGATCGTTAAATAAAAAAATGAGTGATCAAAAGGTCAAACAACATTCGATTATAAGAAATTTTTTAGATAAATAATCTTTGCTACTATTTTAATCATCTGTATGGTAGAGATTATAAAACTTAAACTCTGTGTATATGAATCATCTATGTTAAACATATTTTACAAAAACATAAGTATAATTGCTTAAGAATTTTAAGAATATGTATCAAGAGATATGTAGTTTCAGATAGTTTATACACACGTGGTTTGTCTTGTACGATCACCACCATTAAAATGATCAAACTATTAGCAAAGATCATTTATCTAAAAAAATCATCTTATAATCACACACCATTTATTCTTTTAATCACTTATTTTTATTTAATAGGCCAAATCATCCAATACTAAATTAATTATAATAATTATATTTGATTAAAATAAAATTTTAATAGTATGCTATAAATATCATAGAGATCATTATTATAAGTTTTTGGATCCATCGATAATTTTAATCTATCAGATCATCATACGGTCATTCATGATCGTCGGAATTAAATTTTATTGATCTAAATAGCTTGAGCTATCAGATCGAGATAGTCTTTTATGACGATACTCGCACGATAATTACTTAAATAATAAATGATAAAGATAAATTTTAAATTTTAAAATTATATAATTTTTAAAAAAAATATTTTTTTTAGAAGAATACTAGTTTTTGAAAGAATTAGAAAAAAATTAATTTACTCATGAGCTAGCTAACAGTGGATACGCTCGCACCCCTCAATCCCATCACATCAATCATGCATGGTGCATTTTTGCTCTTTTTTTATTTTTACAAAGTCCACTTTTTTAATCCTGTAAATAAAAAAATTTGATTAGATTATTTATGATGAAAATTTTTCATCATAAATAATTAATTATTTATGATACAAATCTAATTTCTATCATAAATAATTTATTATTTATAATAAAATTTTTTCATCATAAATAATTTGATCTTTTTTAATTTTTTAAATAAAAAATTTTGGGTACATGCTCGTAAATAATTTGAATCAGTTCGGATCTCGATCAGGATCTGGGTTGGATTTAGTTTGGGATCTGGTCTGGGATCATGTTCGAGATTTGGTTCAGGATTCAAATCATGATCCGAGTTAGATCTTGATCGAAAATTGGGTTAAGATCTAGATAGGGATTCAGTCCAGGAATCGGTTTGGGATCCTATCCAGGATTCTGTCCATGATCCGATTTGGGATTCAGGTCATAATCTGGGTTGGATCTCGATCGAGATCCAAGTCGAGATTCAATTCAAGATTTAGTCTAGGATCCAATTTGGTAATGATTTAATGCATGCATTGATGTAATCTTAGACTCCTATTCAAGAGTCGATCCCAGGATCCCCAAAATAGACTCTATGAATGACTCTTAGATGCTTTGATTTGGGTAGTTTAAAAATGCATCAATATTTTATTATTGTCATTATGTTCTTTGTTCTATTATTAAAAATTTTGTTATAGTTATCTTGTTTATTCTCTGGGTACATATTAAATATGGTTAAAATATGATCCATCTATATCGTATACTTAGAGAACTGTAGGAAGATGCTGTCAAACTTTTTTTGGATATGAAACAAAGAATAAAGCTATGAAAATAATAAAAGTGATGCATTTTTGAAAGAGATAAGACCACGCTTATTAGGAAGAAGTTGGTGGAGTTAGGATTCATGAAGTATTATTCTTGGTTGTCAGATAGATATCGACAAAAGTTGGATGAATGCCAGGAGTATTTTCTTGCCTGAATATCAAAAAGCTATTCGAGATTGTATTGAATTTGCATGGTGTAAGGCTGATAGTGTGAGTCGAATAAAGTATCCTTGCAAAAGATGTGTCAATATGGTATATTATCACATATCACTTGTTGAGAAGCATCTGCTACGTTTTGGTATGGACAAGAAGTATACTCACTGGATATGGCATAGGGAGGATGATTCGAATGAAGTTGTGTACGACGATAATGATATCGAAGATGATATTGATGCTACAAAATCTGTTGAATGTGGTGGTATAGGTTTACTATTGGATGATTTACATCAGAGTTTTAGCTCAAATATACCCATGAGTACTAGTGCATCTCAAGACATTTCTAATCATGAATACAATATTAATAAGGTAAAAAGAACTTTTGAACAATTTGCAAAGCTTGTTCGGGATGCACAAGAGCCACTCTATCCAAATTGTATGAAGTTCTCAAAGTTAGAATTTTTTATCAAATTACTTCATATTAAACTATGAATCAATTGAGTCAAAAGTCATTTGATCAAAATTTGGCATTGATTAAAGCAACTTTTTTCGATGGATCGATACTTCCAAAATCATATACTGAAGCAAAAATATATATCCAAAAATTGAAACTTGACTATATTCCTATACATGTATACAAAAAATGATTGTATATTATTTTACAAGGAGAACGAACAAGTAAGTAAATATCCATAATGTGGTGAGCTTAGGTACAAAATCGATAATAGAAAAAGAAAGAAGATATCTCATAAGGTTTTAATGTATTTTTCACTGATTCCAAAACTTCAAAGATTGTATATGTCCACAAAGATAGCTGAAGAAATAAGATGACATCATGAACATCGGGTTTCAAGAAGAACATACTTAGCCACCCAACTGACTCTGTAGTATGAAAAGACTTCAATGCAAAGCATCCGCTATTTGCAAGTGACTTGTGCAATATCCGACTTGATCTAGCGACAGATGGATTTAATCCTTTTAGTAATTTGAGTACTTCCTATAGCATGTGGCCTATGATGCTAGTTATATATAATGTATCATCTTGAAAATGCAAGAAAGAGCCATTTATTTTTATGTCACTATTGATTCTGGATCCAAAAACACCAAGTAATGAAATTGACATATATCTATGATCCTTAATTAATGATTTGAAGGAGCTATGAAAAAATAGAGTACAGACATATGATTCTATCAATCGAAAAATTTTTAAGTTGCATGCATCAATTTTATAGACCATAAATGATTTTCCTATGTATGGAAACTTATCTGAATGGAGTACTAAAGGATATATGGCTTGTCCAATATGCACCAAGGATACATCCTCCTTATATTTAAAGCATGAAAGAAAAATCTACTTCATGGGTCATCGGTGATTTCTACCTGCTAATCACTCTTAGAGGACCTGTTATAACCAATATTTTGATGGTAAGTTTGACCGACGTTCGCCACCTAAGGAGTTAAGTGGAGCGAAAGTTTTAGAACAACTTGAAGCCTTTGAAAATATAAAATTTAGAAAAATATCAGGTACTCGCAAGTGGAAGCGTACTAAAGCTAAGTTAAATTGGATGAAGTGAAGTCTATTTTTTGAACTACCGTACTGGAAGCAGGTACTACTTCATCATAACCTAAATGTAATTACATTGAGAAGAATATTTGTGATAATATCATCAGTACAGTGTTGAACATCATAGAAAAAATAAAAGATAATTCAAAAGCTCGTCTTGATTTGCAAGAAATGAAAATCAGGCAAGAGTTGTATTTAGTTCATCGAGGTAATAAATTTTTTGTGCTACCTGCATGTTATTCACTATTTGGCGAGGAGAAGAAGAGTTTTTGCAAATGGTTTAAAATCGTAAAGTTTTCTGATGCTTATGCTTCAAATGTATTATGGTGTGTTGACAATAATAATGGCAATATCTCTAGCATGAAAAGTCATGACTCCCATATGATGATGCAGTGCTTGCTTCCTATGGTGATGCATGGCTATCTGCATGGTGATATTCAAGCTGCATTGACTGAGTTGAGAGTATTTTTTTGAAAACTATGTTGGCAAAAGTTGAAGATTAACTTAATTGAGAAGTTTAAGAAGGATATTGTGCTCATTCTTTATAAGTTAGAAAAAATCTTTTCACCATCATTTTTTGATGTTATGGTGCACCTAGCTATTCATCTTCTAAAGAAAGCTCTTCTGACTGGCCTGGTACATTATTGATGGATGTATCCTATTGAAAGATAAAGAAATCATGATCTCTTTGATATATCAGCTGTAAGATGTAAATGTATTAGAATTTTTTAACTATTTTTTATTTATAGATTCTTATGTATCCTAAAAAAGTATATGTGTAATAAGGCACGGCCTGAAGGATCCATAGCGGAAGTATGTATAGCTACAAGGTATCTCACATTTTGTTCGACGTATCTTGATAATATCGAAATAAGATTCAATTATGCAGATCATAATACTGATCGTGAATAGAATGACGATGAATTGACACTGTTCATATTCAAACAAATGATTCAATCCATGGGTAGAAGAAGATATGAGTTTATGGATGTGAATGTGCTATCCAAAGTATACTTTTATATTTTAAATAATTATGAAAAAATTAAAGATTTAATTAAGTAAGTATTATCTTAGCATAATTTTAGTGTTCTAACTAATTTTTTATATCGATGTAAAATTAAAAATAATGACTTATTATAGTGAGCACAAGAATATACTATACAAGAAGAATAATACAAATATTGATAATCGACATAGGACAGAATTTGCAAAATAGTTTGGAAACCATGTAAGTTTCACTAGTATTACATTATATTTTTATAATTATGCAATTAACTACTTGTACCAATATAATTTTTTATGCTATATTATAGATGAAATCTAAGTATTTCAATAAAAAAGAGGGTGCAATCGATGAGTTGTATAATTTAGCATATGATCCCAATCGAAGGATTAACTATTACACATCTTGTATCGTTAGAGGAATGCGATTTAATACAAGAGAGCTTGAATGCAAGACGGATCCAGAATAGTGGCATTGCTATGATAGGATATGAAGGAGAAGAGGAGATTAAATATTTTGGTATATTAATAGATATCATAGAATTGAAGTATGGGTTCAAAAATTTGGTATTCTTGTTTCAGTGTGAATGGTGGGATATTAGCAGTAAGAAGATCGGTATTCATATTGATCCATACTTTATCAATATAAATTTTATACAAATATGGTACCAAAATGAGCCATATATATTAGCAATTCAATCAAAATAAGTAATATATTTAAAGGATCCGAAATATCGAGATGATTGGCATGTTGTACAAAGAATAATACCTAAACATATATATGACATACCAACTCGACTGAAGATGGATAATAATTCAAATCTACGTAAAGAAAAAGCTTTTCAAGAGAAAGAACAAACATTGACCGAGCATCTTGTTGACGAAAAACTAATGATAGCTTCTTTGAATAGGACTGATCCACCATCCAATGAAGTTGAAGCTAATTTTATATTTAATCTTGATGATTCGAAGGATGATGATCGGTTCATAAATGATGATGAGATAGAAGATAATATATTAATTGATTATTATGATTCGAAGGAAGATCTAGAAATCGAGGAGGATACGGATATTGATAAGTAGATCTATATTATTTGTTGGATCTTCTCTTGCAATAATGGTATGTAAGACAATTATATTCCTTAGCATTTATGTATTTTTCATTATTATTGTTCATTAGGATAAATTATAAAAATCTTCTTGAATTTATGTGTAAATTATACTTACACCCAGAAGTTTGAAAAATCTACCGTTATATCCTTGAGATTAATTTTTTACCTACAAAACCCCTCTTGCATGGGTTAAAGTGTAGGTTAAAAATAAACCTCAAGAATATAATGATAGATTTTTCAAACTTTGAGGTGTAAGTGTAATTTACACCTAAACTTAGGAGGATTTTTATAATTTATCCTTATTCATTATTATATTCATTTATATGTCAAGTTAATTATATCCATAGTCAGGTATGGCACTAGGAGGGAGATGATGACGTTCAAGTTCCCAGCCTATCCATGAGCCTTCTTCTATTTTCACTGCTACGCCATCGAAGTTGCTAGAGGGTCCTGTAGAGACAGATCCAAGTAAGATGGATTCAAGTGAGGCGGGTCTAACTAATATTTTAATTTTTTTATATAATAAAATTTAATTTTAATTTATCTATTAGGTTTATAGATGGCTATCATACTAATAATTTATTCATTATTTTTTCAGGCAATTCTCTATCGATGGTGAGGCAAGGGCAAGGTCCGTCGAAGAATCTTGCCCTTGAGCATTGGAGATGCGAGTATGAGGGACAACGTCTTTGCATCAAGATTTCGCGAGGCTATACTAGGCCTATTAGGGGATAGTGCGAGCCATGGCAGATTAAGTTGGGCATCATTTGCCACAGCTTTGCCCCGATGATGCTTTTTGATTGACATCAAGTTACATGACCTCAGTGAGAGGTCTTCTATAGCCACTTACAGGTATAATAATATTTATTTAAATATTTAATTAGTATTGTATTCTTATAACATTTGTAGGCTATATTTGATATTATTGATTTTGAGCACGATCGCATATAGTGAACTGTAGATAATCATCGATGCTCGCATTTTAAGGAGTACCGGCATTGCATTCATTGCCACTAGTATGCTGTAGTGCATGACTAGAAGGTGAAGGCAGTGCGGCAGCAGCCATATGATAGTATCAATATCGAGGACTAGGCTGTCATCTACCGCACATACGAGGATCTGTCATATCAGATAATTTTTTTATTTAAAATTTAATAATTAAATTATTTATTTTTAAATTTAGTTACTTACTAATTTGACTATTAATTATGCAGGATCGATGTGCTAACAATACTGCAAATCGAGTGAGATAAATAATCTCGTATTGTGGGGGTTTGAGGCCATTCACTCGCCATATAGAGTAGATGGTAAATAATTTTTATTTATCATATTCTATTTTTTTAACTATTTAAATTTTTTTATTAATTATTTTTAAATTATAGAGAGATATAGAGAATGGCAAGCTTCCTAGTAGGATTGAGATCTACCAGCGGATCCATCATCGATTATCAAGGGACTAGACGGTCGAGAGCCAGGAGCTTTATGTAAATTTTTTTAACTATTTTTTTATTAATATTTTTATTTTTAGTATAAACTTAGAATAGCTATAAATTTAATTTTTAAGATCGTATGATAGGCATTAAATCTTAGCCTACCCTAGAGGGCTCGACTGCATCCATAAATGATGAGATCTATGATCAGGTGCTTGGTATGAGATCTTGTTATGTTAGAAGGCTAGGATATGAGATCAGAGCTCCTACATCTTCATGTTCGTCCAGAGCTGACATTCATGTTGCTTGTGATGTTCGACTGATGGAGATATAAAGATAGATTGCTGAGGATCAACAGTGGACTGCTGAGTTGACTGCACGCATCGACGTGTACCAACTATTCTAGATGCAAATGATGGAGTGGATAGCACAGATGGAGCAAATGATGCAGTCGATAAGGCAGCAGCAGGCCGATTCGAGCTCTTCTAAGCGCTCTCCTTCTTTAGCCCATTTTCTTCTCTAGATATTATCGATGCTTGATGGTCGATGACCTATTTTTATATATTTTTATTTTTATTTTATATTTTTTATATTTATAAAAAATACTTTCTATAATTATATTTTTATATAATGAAATGATGAAATTTATTTATGAATAAAATAATAAAATTTATTTATAGATTTATTTTATAATTTTTTATTTTAATTTTATAAATTATAAATATTAATATTAAAAATATAAATTATAAAATATATTTATTTATAATTTTTTTAAAAAAATAATTTGTCATGTAATTATTTGTGATGAAATATTTTTATCATAAATAATTTATTATTTATGATAGAAAAAATCCATCATAAATAAAAAAAAATTTATAATAAAAAATTTTTATGATAAATAAAAAATTATTTATCATGAAAAATTTTTATCATAAATAAAAAAATTATTTATGATAGAAATATTTTTTGTTAGAGTAAATGATTATTTATGATGCAAAATTTTGATTTTCTATCATAAATATTTTCATCAAAAATAATTTAATGAATAAAAAAAATTTTAAAGAAAATATTTTCTCATAAAAAAATTTTATTAGTGAGAAAGATTAAATTTTCATTGCTAATTATTATCTACAATCCCTTTTTTGCGATGAAGAATTAGCAACGTAATTTTCTTCGCTAATAATTATTGGCAATGGAATGATTATTTATGATGAATTTTTTGTATTAAAAAAAATGAGTTTTATTGTAGTGTATTATCTATAAGAATTCTCTTTACATCATAATTTGCCATCATCATTGAAATGACTATAGCATTATTATAAGGAGTTTGAACTCTTCAGACGTCATCATTAAAAAAAGAAATCAACTCACTCATCATCTGCCTCTTCGGACTTCTAACTTGATCTTCTATCCCCCTACCACCTTCGAGGCCCGAGATTATGTTGATGGCACCAGCTGTTGGTTGATTATCGTTGTTGTCCTTTTTGGACTAGTGCTAGGGCTGCTCCTTGCACTCTCAATTATGTCGCTTCCAAACATATTTTTCTAGGTAGCCTCTTCGATTGAGTCTCAATCTTATTCTTTAGTTGGAGCCATTTCTCGATGTCATGACCGTGATTATAATGGAAGCGATAGTACTTCTACTTGCTCCGCTAAGTTGATGGAGTCTTCATTGATGATGGTCAGCAGAGTTACTCCTTGCCCTCAATCTCTATGAGGATCTAAGTTCGAGGGACAGTCAATAGGGCGTAACTATTATAGCATTGAGGTAGGCTCTTCTACCTTGAAGCATTTACCGATCGGAAGGATTCTTCTTGGTTCAAGCATGTGTCCTCCCATGCATGCTTCTTCCTGTTGAGGGCCCGACCTTTCTTTTGCCAATGTACAATTCGGCTCTTTTCAACCTACATATACTTATGGGCATGGATCTGAAGGTCGGTGTAGTCTCTCGAATACTTCTTATCGAGAGAGAAAATAAGGTGCTCATTGTAGAGGCCTCACTTTAAAGCTGACATAACAATAGCTTCATCCAGATTACATACCTCCAATGTGGCTGCATCGAAATGCACCACGTAGTCATGCAGAGATTCTTTCTCTTTTTGGTGGAGAGAGAAGAGACTATCCAAGGTCCTTAGTTGGATTCGGCTATTCCTAAAATGAGCAAAAAATTGGCATCTGAATTGCTCGAAGGAAGAAATGGACCCCAGCTGGAGTATGGAGTACCAGGTCTATGTTGTCTTCTTCAAAGTTGTTGGGAAGGTGAGGCAAAGGAGGACATCTAGAACACTTTGAAGCATCATGAGGGACTTGCATCCTTCCAAGTGATCCTAGATGTTAGTATAGCCATCGTATGGCTCTACCGGTGGTATTCTGAATCGACTTAGGATCGATACTTGAAAGATGGAGCGAGTGAAGGGTGGCCAAGAACTAAAGTTGAGGGTCTCGTCATTTCCTCTTCCATCCATCTGGATCTCAGCTAGTCAGTGCTTGATCTTACGGATCTTCTGCTCAAGGTCCTCCTTCCAGCAAGATCATTTAGGCTATGGGGAGTAGCCTAGGGTCGAGTTACCACTAGAAAAGTAGGAAATTTTTGGCATCATCTGGCATGGGTGGACCCATAGTGGAATGGTAATCACCGATCGGCTAAGGTCAATCAGTGCACTCCTTGAGGAAGATTCTTTAGGATTGGAGATTGGTTCTGATAGCTATGCCAAGATGGGATGGCTTGTAGAGCAAGCTAAGAGGCTTGTTGCAGATGTTGAACGGCATTGGTCAACATCAGAACTTGGTGGATTAGGTCATCAAATTGTTGAGGGTCTACCATCATCGACGACTGCATTGGTTCTACAAGTCCATGAGAAATGGATAGTTGGGTGGCTTTGTCTCGGCTTCATCAAGTAGATTGACGGCGGGAAGTGGTAAAGTAGTTCATCGAGGCATTCTCTCTCTAATTGGGTTGCTATGACCCTTCCTCTAGTGCTAGATTATTGTGTCAAGGCTCTGGAGGCTACTGATGTGGCCAAGGAGAAGTGCTGACTTCAGGGGTCAAGGCGATGCCAGGAACCTGCACAAGAAAATCCATGCACCGAAGGTTTTCGGGCGGCGGACCCTCCGATACTTAAGTTAGCAGAGCTTAAGCATAGTAGAATGGAAAGGAAGAGGGCTTATTATTTACCTCCAGGATCTGCTTTTTTATCTTTTTATATAAAGGGTTGTCGGAGTTTATTATATCCTAGTCCCATAGGTTATTAAGGTAGGAAATCCAGATTATCAAATGTGGGTATTTGTTATGCCCATGTTCTGGAGTTTGTTGGAAGATTCTAATAATCGTTTGCATGGCTAAGTAGGCTAGTGGACTGTGGTTGGCTCATAGCCGAGGAGTCATCCTGAACGCATCTGTATCAGCACTAGTCATAGAGTTTCATCTCTATTGTCGATGAGGTCCCGACTCAGGGTTCGATCATTATCCGAGCTAGTAATTAAACAAAAGCTGATGAGATCGCTTTGTCTTGGCTCACCAAACGGTTTGTGATCAAAGTTATTGATGGCATCATCAAGTTGATGGCCATATGTTGATGTCTTTATTGTCATAATTGACCGGAGGTGAATGTCTATAATGAGTCCTAAGGATCATAGCCGAGATGGCATAACTCCATAATAGATCTTAGCCCACTCGCCAATGGCTGGAGCTCCGACTCTAGCCAAGGTAACAAGTTACGTAAGAGGCCGAAGGCCTTGTTGATGAATATAAGCGGCAAATATGATTGGAAAAATGAAGAGAAAACAACCAAAAAAGGGCTGAAAATAGGGGCTTTCTTCTTTGTTGTTTTCTTGCGAAATTGAGACCGGCGGTGGATGGTTTAAGGCCATGAGAGGAAGATGAACCAAAAGGGGAGGAATGCAGAGGCTTGCTTTGGGCTCTAGCAGCATCTTTGGTCTCGTTTTTTGGTAGCGAAAGTGAAGGAAAACCGGCACGAGAAAGAGGGTAAAAGGGGAAGAAAGAGATGGCGGTGATCAATGATCCTTGGTACTTCAAGGAGTGGAGGGTTTAGGAAGGAGAGGATCTTTAAATAAGGGCGGGAGCTAGTCTCCAATAGCCTCCATAAGTCTGACTCCCACCGAGAATCGTTAAAAGAGAAGATTTTTAAATGATTTGAGCTGACTCAATGATGGGCTGGTCCAATGAAAGAGGCCATCACATGTGGTGGGTAATCCAAAGGAAGGTGAACAACTCCGATCCCTTGAATTCCTTTCTACCAACCCGGTGCACGATACAGCAATCTTACATTGGCCAAGTTCAAGCCACTCATAGAAGATCTAATCCTAATCTAGCTCAACATGATCAGCCAAGCCACCTAAATATGCCATAAACTCACATTGTGCTCAAGCTAATCTAAGTTTCTGCTCACAACCCAAATAATTCATCTCTTTTAACTGTTAAAATGACTTTTTTTTCAAGTTAATATTATCCAGAGGAATGAGTTCATCATTCTTTGTTTTACAAGATCTCATAGTTATTATACAAATTAA
Organism: Cocos nucifera; assembly: GCA_006176705.1. Lineage (NCBI taxonomy): Eukaryota > Viridiplantae > Streptophyta > Magnoliopsida > Arecales > Arecaceae > Cocos > Cocos nucifera. The sequence goes on from QRFJ01000618.1 coordinate 1,178,002, forward strand.
AAATTAGAAAATAAAAAACTTATCTTTTTCTTTACTGTTGAATAAAAAAGTTTCTGCAGATGCCATGGATGGCTTCTGTTGTATGTAGCAGATTTGAGCTGGGCTATTGGGCATATCTTACTGTTAGCAAACTTTCAGACAGCCCAATGAAAGTTTGGCCCAAACTGTTAGAGTATGAGATCCTGGAACAAGGCTAGCTGCGTCAATGTTACGACAAGTGAATCACGCCTGCATTTCGGTCTCAGGCTTAGTTTTCTTCGGGGAGAATCCTTGGCCCAAGCTAGGGAACTTTGGTTTTTGTGACAGGAATCTTGTACCACATAATTCCTTAATTAATATTACAACATAAATTACAATGATTATCAACTGTTACATGACAAAGAACATATGCCAGTAACAACCCAACAGCTTCATCAGATTATGTCATTGTCATTTGTCACCATCCCCTTGTAGTATCCATATAAAACTGTCAATTGTTACATAACATTTTTTGACAAATCATATAAAATTTGAACTAAATAATATTAATTTTATAAAAAATTTATAGATAGCTCAAATCACAATCATTTATTTCATGGCATAATGGCCTTTACCGTTAAGCCTAACATACATTGTTCATCTATTTCATATCCATTTAAATTACTACTGAGCGAGTCCTAAAAAACGACTGCCATCTAAATATTTAGGAAATTTACACAAAGTTTTCCTGACTCATGCTTTATGATCATGCATGGACTTGCTTATATGACTAGTTCAGAAAATTAACAAAGAAAATTTGTTTAAGTTGATGTACAACCTTGACGAGTCTCATTTCAAAGAAATTTTGGCCACTTGAGGTGCCTCACAAAAGCAGCAGAAAGAAAGGGAATTCAGAGGGAACGTGGGGAAGAAACAAGACAATGGTTGCTCCTCTTGGACTTTCAAGTGGTCCAAACACAAAATTTGTTTGCGAGCAGCGGAAACTACACAGAGGCTTGCTTGCAAACCAGGAGAGTCCCATGTGCACCCGTGGGGATCGAGTGGGTCAAACATTGGGAACCCACCAGTCCGCAGGACCACCTCAAGGACCGGGCCAACCCTCCCGAGTTCTGATGGCTCTGCTTGAGGAAAGATGGACGCCTACGTCAGCTTCCCCAACGTCCACAAAAGTCCATGACCAACTTACCGCCGTGGATGGCCTTCTCATATTCCCTTTCTTTATGGTGAACTAGATCTTGGCACGTGAACTTGGAGAGATTATTCATGAAAGGAAAAGGAATCCGAGGAGGATTATTCATGCTAAAAGTGGTTAGGTTGCTGGTTTAGGAGGTTTGAGATTTCATGACCAGATTGCACGCCATCGCTAGAATATATAGCGACAAGGCGAGCGAAAAATTGGAGTTTATGCTAACGGAGAGAGAACTGCAGCTTGATCTTGTAGATTGCAAATTGTTGGGGAATCACTTATAAATTAATCTTGATTTGGACAATGTGATTCTATTTGCAGCGATGTGAAATGGACTATATGACGTATGAAGGCTTTTCATATTATTGAGATAGCAAAATGCTAAACTAGCTGACGTGTTTTTTTTTTAAAAAAAAATAATAGCTAACATGCCGGTTTTAGAAGTTGCTAAAATTATTTTTCACCTATCTTGAAGTAAATGATTGCATTTACGAAACGTTAAAAATTAATTCAACTCGGCAATCAAATGGAACCTTAAAAATTATCTGCTGAACTTTCTCAAAAATTAGTAGACATGCAATAGATTTTGGTGAGACATAGGCAACTGACTGTAATTCGATGACCAATAAAGAAAGCAAGTAGGTATGGATGGCCATGTCTTCTTAGATTGAAAGACCATTTTTACCAGCTGGTTGAGACCCATCCATGAACAAACTTATATTTGCTTCTTTACTGTTGAAGTTTATGTTGGGGGCATGGTCTAGGCCTCCTTTTTGGAGGGAGGTTAGGTCCCACTTTTGCCTCGTCAACTTGCCCGCACCCCTGAATGGAGAAGGGCCACTTATGTACACAACACAAAATAGAGATACGAGAATGCCGTCTTCAATTTTGAAACAGAACATTTCCCTCAAACATGCTTAGGTGAGAGGTCTCGGTCGATAGAAGTCTAATTGGTCAAGTAAACCCACATTAACTAGTAAATATTGTCGATGATCTAATAAACCCGATGATTGCAATCATGCAATCTATTTTAATAAGATAATGATGGTATCGAAACACTAGTCAAATTAGGTTAAGACCATGGCAACATCCTTTTTTCTGTCTTTTAAAAATTTAAGTTAATTACCTACTGCATGGGAAGACATAGCATATGTAACTAAAGTCTAAAGAGTGTCTTATATTATTTTGGAGAGGGATCTGATTGTTATTAAATGGCTTGCTGATTCAGCGTCTGTAGAAATTAATAATTATCCTTTGAGATGGGATTGTTGGTGGAATAGTTAATAATTATCATCATTGATTCTATGATTAAATTTGATAATTCTAAAATATTAAGTATAAAATATATTAATTATATATTTTAAAAATAAATGTAGATCTTTTCAGATATTTAAATTAAAAAAATTATCTTTGAAAAAGATCTTTCTAAAAGAAACTAAGTCAAAAATTTTAAAAGAGAAATTCGAGGTTTCAGACTTAATGGAGCCGATCCCAAAGGTATAGGAGCCGATCCCATATCAAGGACAAACGGAAAAGTGAAGAAATTTTAAGTTTAGAATGTTTAGGAGTCAACCCCAACAGAATTGGGGTTGATTTTGGCATACTGGAGGAGACCGGTACGCTCATACTCAATAGAAGTCAACTTTCTCAAAAAAAGATAGAGAACTATATTTTTCAGGATCCTAATTCGAGTCGATCCCAGCAAAATTTGAGTCGATCCCAATAGTCCAGTCGACTCATGAACAATGGCGAGCCAACTCCCTTAGAAAAAAATAGAACGTTGATTTTTTGGACCCTAAGACCGAGTTGACTCCTAAGATAGACGAGTTGACTAATAGATGGATGGAATCGACCCCTAAAAAATTAGAGTTGATCCCAAGCACGGGATCAGCATAATAGCTAGTTTTCTGCAATATCTCCAATAACTATTTTTTCACTCCAACATCTAGTCCAAGCCTCCTAATAGTCAAATCTCCTTTCCTAGCCATCTCCATGACTATTAAAGACTAAAGAAACTTTTAGAAAGTAAGATTAAGAGATTTTAAAGAAAAAATCTTTTATAGTTGTAAGAACTTTATTGCACATCAAAAGAAAGGGAAAAAGAGATGAATCAAGCACATATTTTAGAGAGTTTTCAAGAGCAATATTCACCATCATCTTCAACATCCTTTCAAGCTTTAAAAAAGAGTGATCAAACTTCAAAAAAGCAAATCATTCAATCTCTTCTTCACGTACCAAAGAGTTTAAAATCTATTTTTAATTTTTTAAACTAAAAATTATCTTTTAGATTGCTTGCCATATTTGTTTAACTCTTGCTTAGCTTTGTTTAATTATTGCTTAGCTTCATATATATCTGAATTATGTTGCTGCATGCATTTTGTACATTCCAAATTAACACTCTAACTTGTCTAAATTGATGCACATATTTGCTTAAATATTAATTTAACTAAAATTTTTAAAATAATCTAATTCATCTCCCTCCCTCCTCTTATATTGCTACATTTTTGGGTAACATCCTTTTACTCTTCTAAGGTGAATATGTTTATAGAAAAGCTAATAAAGCTGTAGATTGGATGATAGTCTTTGTTGTTGACTATACGAGCCATATATTTTTGGATGACTTCATGAGATTTTTTTTAGAATTGTTAAATATTTTAATTTTAGATGTTTTTGAATCTATTTATTTTAGACTGATTTAGGATATGTTTGGAATTGCTATTAGCAATAAAGCTTTTGAAGCTTGTGAAAGTAAAGCTTTTGAAAAGTAGAGCTTTTGGAATTAGAGTTTTTAGACAAAGTTATTTATTATTTGATAATCATATTTATGAAATATTTTAAAATTTTAACATATATTTGGTAACTAAAATAAATAAAATATTTTTGATATGATAAAATGGCAATAAGAGACATTACATAATATTATATAATAAAAATAATATTATATTATATTATATTATATATTATTATATATTAAAATATTATTATATTATAATATAATTCATAATATAATATAATATATTAGTTATAATCTAATCTAACAATAGATTATAATACAATATATTATATTATATTATTATAATATAATATAATTATATTATATTATAATAGATTATATTATATTATTAACTTAAAATTATTTTATTATTTTATTTTATTATCATATTAATTATATAATATAATATAATACAATATAATAGATTATAAATTATGATTTATAATGTAAATATCGTAACTATAATATAATATTATATTTAATCATAATGTAATATATAATGTTATATTATAATGGATTATAATCTAGTCTAATAATAAATTATAATAATAATATATATATTATAACATAATAATATTATTATTATTATTTTATTATTATATCAAATTATATTTTTATAATATATAATACTATAATAAATCATGTTATAATTTATTATTAGACTAGGTTATAATCTATTATATTATATAACATTATATATTACATCATAATATATATATATATACATTATACTATATAATATTATAATATCATATTACATTGATAATAATACTAAAATAATATTTTAAAATATATAATATTAATTATAAGCATAATAAATATAATATAATATATATATATATATATATAATATAATATAATATAATATAATTATAATAGTATAATATGAAATTATAATTATTATGTATTATATAATGTTATATAATATAATGGTTTATAACCTAGCTAGTCTAATAATAAATTATAATATAATATTATACTATATTATTATAATACAATAATATTATTATATTATTAGTTATTTTTATATCAAATTATAATTTTATAATATAATAATACAATAATAGATATGTTATATATTTATAATATATTATAATATTAATTTATTATTATATTATATTTATAGTATAATAATATAATATGATATGATATAAGGTATAATTATGAGATTTGTTAGTGAACATTTTAATCATTTAAAAAATTTATTTAAATTAAAATATCTTTTCAATATTAGTTAAAAATTATTTTTAAAGAAAATTTTAAAATAGATATTTTTTAAGTAGAATTTTTTTAGTTTTTTTGTAAAACTAAAATATTTTTTTAATTTTTTATCAAATATTATTAAATTATTTAAAAATATTTTTAGAAAGTTAAAAAATATTTTTTAATCTTTTAAAAATTTAGTTAAGATCGTAATATTTTTAATTTAAAAAGTAGTACTCGTTAGCTTTTTGCCTTCAGGTGACAAGCCTCCTCCCAAGGGAAAGCCATGGGACTATTGACATGACCATCCTTTGCCCTTTAATTTTCCAGGGGACCCAGTAGGTTAAAATCATTGCATCTTTTCAATTGTTAGCATTTCAGAGGACGACGGGAAAAAAAAAAAAAGGAAAGGAAAAATATAACGTGGGCTCCAGTCTGACATCTTCCTCAAGATTTGGCAAGGGACATGGGTTTTCTTTCTCGGCAAGTCTGCGTTGCAGAGCTCCAAGGTAGGAAAAGTCGGAAACTTGCACACGGTTGGGTCCCTCACCCTCGCCAGATTCTCCCCTTTCTTCTGATTCTAAAGTTGATTAAATTGTAGTGCTCGCTATCATGTCACTGACAATAGGATCAATTCCAAGGATTGAAATAGCTGCCGTTATAATGCTATACAGCTGTTATGCCCATTTTGCAAGCGCTGGCTCTAACGCCACGACTTCCATTTGTTAGTTTTTAATTATAACTGATCAAATACCCGAGCGTTGCGCAGAATTAAATATATAAAAATAATTTTTTATAAAATTTTAATTTAAAAAATATATAAAAAATTTAAAAAATTATTTTTTATTATAAATTAATATTAAAAAATATAAAATAAAAAATAAAATATATATAGTCGGTGTAGAGTAGGCTAAAATGTAATAAAAAATTTAATATAATAAAAAATAATTTTATCAACCTTCATCGATAATTGGAAGCTTTCGTTTCTATTTGGAGATTGTGGTCTCACTAGCAATTTCTGATTCTACCATATTTAAATTTTTGATTCATGCTTTTCTAAAATAATTTTTAATAGTATCATTTTTTTTTTATTGAATTGAAAATAATTTAGAAACGACGATGATTGCATTTCTCTGATATCATCGTTGCTTGAATTATGTACCATGTTCTATAAAAAAAGAAATGATAAAGTATAGTTATGAATTACATGATGTTTGAAGGAAAGTAAATTATTATATAATTATATTTATCAAGTTAGTAATTTTGTAGTCATTTTTTAATTTTTCATCTACTTCATAAATCTTCATCGCTATATAATTTTGGAAGCTTTCTTTCAAATTATAGTCATTGAACTTAATTTTTTGAGTATAATCTCTTGTATAACACTAAATTGATCTAGCCTAACATGTCTGCGAATTCAACGATACAAATTCAGGTGTACAAATACATATATTGATATAAAATCTATTATTTTGAACTTGAAAAATCGCATGAGTTATCCGGCTCTACTTAAGCCAAATCAAAAATAGTATCCATAATCCAAACCTAATTCAAAAAAAAAAAAAAAACTTCATATTTTAATTTACGACTATAATTATTAAAATTTTAATAATAAATATTCATAATAAATATTTTTTTTATTTTTTTTAATATTTTATTTATTTATTATATATATTATTTTTTATTATTTGATAAAATAATATTTTAATATTTTTTTCTTCTTCTTTTTTGTTTTCATATCTTCTTCGTACCTATCGATGCCGTCCTATCCTCCCTGATATCCTACGACAGCTTCTCTTCTCTCTCAGCAAACGTCAATCTTAATCATACCCCCGCCCCCATCCTCTTTCTTTTTCATACCTTCTTCACATCCACCGGTGCTGCCCCACTACCACTCCCCTTCACTCTCGGCAAACATCGAACCCAATCGCTATGAAAAAACTATTCGAACCGGTGCTGCCCCACTACCACTCCCCTTCACTCTCGGCAAACATCAAACCCAATCGCTATGAAAAAACTATTTGAACCAACGCATTGCGTAGGATCGAATATACAAACTTCGAAGAAGAAGAATGAAAAAAAAATTTTAAAAAAAAAATACTTAAGATCCAAAGAACCTATTCACATATTTTTTTAATTTATTTTTTAAAAAATAATATTTTATTATTATTTTGAAAACTTAATTAAATATTTTAAATATTTTATTTTATAACTATTTTTATTTTTTTATTTTTTTTATTTTTAAGTATTAAATTTAAAATAAATATATATATATATATAAAAAAAAAACAACTTCATCCCTTCCCCAGCCTCATCACCAACGGCCCTCGCGCCTCCCTCCCCCTCCGTCCACGCCTCCCTCCCCTTCGCCCCCATGCCATCCCCTGGGTACCCATCATTACCGCTACCACCACACCTCGATCGGCTTCCCATCGCCAGTCATCACCGACAACTGTGCACTTCTCCCATTCCGTATGCCCAAAAAAGAAAAAAAATTACCTTCCCTCCACCCTGCACTCCGCCACCCCCCCTCCCTCTGGTACCCGTCATGCCCAAGAAAAAAAAAATTTTCTTTCTCTCTCTCCTCCCTCACCCCCCTCCATACAGTTCCCCACCCCAATTAGGCATCCCCAACCTCAGCATGCCCCCGAACTCATACAACCCTCCACTTTTTTCTTCGATTTGTCCACGACCGTCCCCTTCTTTCTCCCTTCGTTGTCTTTTTCGGTGATGTAGAAGCTCATAAAAAATTATCGATAATGTGAAAGATGAAAAGAAAAATTCTCTCGACGATCCTTGTGATGAAAACCTATGGGATGGGGACGATCATTGTGATGAAAACCTACGGGATGGGAGGGGGAGGGTTTTTATAAAAAAACATCTTTCTAATCTCATCGGAATAGAGAGGGAGGAGGACTTCGATCATGAGTCTTCCTCTTCCTCTCTTCCACTCTTCCACATCGTTTCGTATGTAGCTCGACATGTGGCACAACTAAAGTGATTTAAAATGCTACGGTGGCAACACCATAATATTCCTTCACAACGTATCATTATTATTATTATTATTATTATTATTATTATTATTATTATTATTATTATTATTATTATTATTATTATTATTATTATTATATATATATATATATATATATATATATATATATATATATATATATGAGAATAACTTTATTATAAGATATTCTTGTTTATTTAATAAAATAATTTTTGCATGCATTTTTTATATCCGGCTGTTATGCGGAACTCTCGAACAAATACAAGCACTCATCTCAGTCAGCATAAATCTTTGTTACTCAACAGAAATAATTACAAAAATAGATATTTTAATTTCATGTTCATAACTAATATTACAGTTTTAGTCCATGATTTTTCTTCCACCTAACATTATAAGAATTAGAGCTAGCTAGAATCTCTAGTTGCTAATGCATTGTTTTATGGTGATAATCTAGATATTCAACCCTCGGCTCCGGTCTATTATGGGAACATTCAAATTGTTTAAAACATTGCTTTGCGGTGATCATCTTTTTTATGGAGTAAATATATGCCTTTATACTTTTTGTATGCTAAAGCATATTCCTTAATAATTGTTACTAAATTAAAATTATGAAATTATTTAAACTATATTTTCTATGTATTTTTCAAAGAATTAATGATGGAAGTTGGGTTATGAATGTAATTAAAATTTGACAGCCACATGGTTTCAATGGATGCATAGGACACATGGTGCAAGGAGATTGTTTGTAGAGTTCGAGCATGTTTGGTTGGTAAGAGATGTCATAGAAAATGAAAATGAAAATAGGAATGAATGACTCTTGTTCCAACTAATTGATTAAGTGAAATCCTATTCACATTCTAATTCTGTGGAGAATAAGATAGCTCAATCCCCTAAAATACAATCGCTGCTCTTTCTTAGTATTCAAACCACATTCCAATTCCGATTTTGATTCTAATTATGAACCAAACACATTATGAGATATAGCTATTCCAATTTCCATTCTAATCATTCATATTCTGATTTTAATTCTAATTTTGATGGTGAACTAAATGCACTCTTAATTTCCAAAGGAGTTACAAGTGGACAAGTGGTGATCAGAGAATGCATAGGAGAGAAATAATTACTAGAGGCATATTTCGATGAGAAAAGTTGGATTTTAGAATGAGAATGAATGACTCCCATTTTATCTATTTAGTTGGAGAGAATCTCATTTCTATTCAAATTCTAAGGGGATGATAGTGCTTCAATCTCTCAAAATCCAATCTCTATTTTTCTTAATATTTAAATTTCATTCCAATTTCGATTCTAATTTCTATCACGAACCAAAGGTATCAGCTGATTCTAAACTATTCCAATTCTATTCTAAATTCGATTGCAAATTAAATATACCCTAAAAGGCTTCTCTCTTGCATAAAGAAAGAGTGAACTCTCTTTATATATCTTCCTTCGACACTAATTAAAATGTAACTTTTTGCAGAATTTATTTACATCATTTAGCCCACTTATCTTTTATTTTTCTTTATAGTTATCTTCAAGTTACATCTATTCTTTTCAAGCTATCTCTATTTGTTTATCTTTTCTGTAGGTTATATTAACTTGTTATTAATTATTTAATTTATGTTGTGTCAACTTAATTTAACTTATTTATTTGTTGCTCAGAATTTAGTTTACTTTAGATTACATTATTGTAGATTAGCATATTTTTAATATCAAAACGCAATTAATTAGGAAGTTCTTGGTTAATAGGGCAAATCAAAGAACCAAGTTAAATCATAATTCATTTGTGAATTAATGAGATAAAAGTTAAATGCAATTACAAATGTGCAATATGACAATCCCTGATTTATTTTACCAAATCTTTTTCATACAATCCTAATGATAAATCTTGATCATTTTAAAGAGATTAATTTGGTAAAAAATAATTATCGAGTAAAGGCCAATGGCCACTAGAATTTTAGACAATTAGTATGAAATTATGGATTATTAGGTTTGCAACAAACTAATTATGGTTGTGTTTTTTTCAACAAAAATATAGTTATAGGTTTCATAAAAGATAAAAAAAATTAGAAAACAAGAAAATAATAATAATATATCTGCACCCCAATATGGAAAGAGTTTCTAGCCCATCATTCATCGCTTGGGTAACTATCACGCCCCAACCCAATGACCTGAGCTGAGACCATGATGAAGGAACTTTTCTACTTTGCCGAATCGGACCAAATCAGATGCAGCATAATTTAAAAATTTCATATTCGATCCATTCAAGGTTTTATAGATCTAATTATAAAATTTAGAAATAAACATGCATATATAGGGATAGTGATCATATCATCTTGTGTGGGTAAATAATCTTCACGATCTGATTATCTAGTCTTGATTGAGGTTCACTTTCGAACCGTGTCGTATCCAGTCTCTACAGGTATCCACTCAAATTTTCATCCGAATGTCTTCTCTGGCTTGATCTAGCTTTGGCAAGTCAGATCTGGATCTCCTAGATCTGTCTTCGATCTGATCATCGATAGCACTTCAATCTATACTCGATCGGATCTCCTTCTCTTGCACAGGCAGCACCTGACCTTCGAGCACTTAGATCAGCCTAACTCTTTTGGTGAGAGAGAGAGAGAGAGAGAAAATAAAAAGAAGAGGGAGGAGGCATGGAGGGGGAAAAGCAGAGCTTCGTAGTTTTCAAAAGTGTGATGCTAAATTCTTTAGCAAGTTTCTTATTTATAGAAATAGAAAATCAAGAGTTCAATAGCTTTAAGTTTTTGATCAGATCAAATACTTAAAGTAGAAGAACTCCTCTTGAGAGATTTGGTTCCCACCCTCATTTCTCCATATATTTTGTCAAGAAAAATAATTATGGGCATGCACCCCCCCCCCCCCCCCCCCCCCCCCCCCCAATCCAAATAAGGATGGTTGGCATCCAGATAAAGTCTCCCCTTAATTTGAATTAAATCAAACTCTTTAACTTGTTCAAACTCGATTTAAATAAAATAACCTCCCTTATCTTATCTCCAAGGGGGTGCACACCAGGAAGAATGAAGAGGACATGTGCCCTTAAATATTCTCTCTCTCAGAAGAGCGCACGCTCCTAGAGAAATTCTAGGGGGTGTGTGCCCCTCTCCCATTGTGCAAAGACCAGTCAAATAGGGTGGGCGCCCATCACATGGCGCCACCTTCATCCTTATCTACTTTAAGAGTTCAGGACATGCTATTAATTAGGATCCAAGTGAACCAAATCCAATTTGGCTAAGTCTAATCCAATAAAAAATTCAGTGCAGGAGAAATTAGATTCAATCATATGCTAGCATGATTTTCTTGAACCTAATTGGATTAAATCCAAATCAATCAGACTGTATAAGTCTAATTGAAAACATCTAGAGCCAAAATTCTTATTTGGATGACCCTGTAGGTTCAATTCTGTATGATAGTAGGATATGTCATGATCTTTATCATCGATATCATCAAAATTTCTTTCGATGAATCAGAACTCTTTTCGATTCAACCAATTAAAATTATCGATCATTAAAATTATTCTAATTGATCCCACAGTCTACTAGTGATACCTAATAGTATGTGGTGATAATCCATCAGAACTGAATAAAAATCTCTTGGTACAGTTATCATGTAATTCGATTCTTCTATCATGAGTTCTGATAGGATCGAGGTTAAGATTAACTCATCAAATCTCATACCTATCATATGATAAAATTAATCGATTTAAGTCTAATGTAAAACTCTAATAGAAATTTTTTTCTATTATTTTACATTGTCATGGTCATGAACTTTAGAATTCAATCGATTGATCACCATAGGACTATTCTATTGAGGTTGATATATCCCATCTTGGTGCAATCCAATTTCGATAATAAACATGCTATAGCCAATGTACACCTCAAGGTGAACTACCAATGCATCTCAAGTCAGACGACCAAACATACAACTATAGCAATGAGTAAGTCATTGATGAGATGATAGATTTTTTTATGACTGTTCGAAATTGATCATGCTCAGTATCCTTGTTCTTAAAAAGTACCTATACTTTCACTCCGATTTCTCTATACCATAAATTCAGGATACATCTATCCTATAAAAGTGATCGTATACCAATCTTTCGGATCGATCACTATGCTCATGATGATCCTACGATCGAAAAAAGTTTATGAGTTAATTATGATACATGTCTCAAATTCTCAACTCTTAAGAATATATGTTATTATACCTATTCATCCAATGGATGAATCATAGATATAATTCAATACAAATGTAATTGACAAAATAATATAGATTTTATTTATAAATTAAAAATTATAAATTATGTTCATAAAAAATTTTACATGTATCGACCAATCTGTCTTCTCGGAAATACATATAACACATGATAGATAGCACTATATTCTTAGAATTTAAGCCCACAGGACATGCAAGGCCTATCTTCATATTTATATATACTCATATCAATCTCAAAGAGTGGTAAGAAAAGCAAATTTTTAATATATTTATTCAATAAAAATAATTTACAAAGATTAATAAGAATAAATTAATATTTAATCCAAAAATAAATCAAACAAAGTCCATCTAGGGTCCTAAGTTTCTCACTACTCCCCAAGCCCCATATGTTCTTTTGAATCTTGAAAAAAAATAGAATATAGGAGTGAGATTTACATATATAGTAAGTTACCAAAACCTCTAATTCAGTTAAATATTTTATACCAAAAAATAAATTTTTAAATTGCATGATTTTTCATAAAAATATCTCAACGAGTATAAAAGCATGCCATATTAATCAACACCGAATTGAAATATGTATTTGTTTGAAATAAATTTTCCAAACAATTAGGGGTCGACCTTCCACCCTCCCACTCCTAGTCTCCCTGACTATGGCTATGATCGACCCATGGCTAGCCTCAAAAGAGACAAGTCCTGATCACAATATACTATCCATCGATCATGCATTAGTGATCATCCCACTAGAGGTCCAGAAGAAAAAACTAGCCTTAATATCATAGAAACATGCTCTTATCAGCATGTATCAGTGATCAACCCCATCTTGCTAGATATGAAAGAAAAACTAGCTCCTGACTATAACACATTATCAGTCGATGTGCACCAGTGATTGTCCCATTAGAAGTCCGAAAGAAAACTTGATCCTGAATCCGTATGATTATAATTAGATTAAAAAGTAGTGGAACCAACATATAACATAATTTTGATGCAACGAAATACAATTCATGTCTACTAAATCATGTATATTCAATCAAATATTTTATGAATCATTTTCATGTAGAGCATATAAGATAATTTAAATAGAATGCCATAGAAATAGATAAATTTAGAAATCAAATTACATATATAATAAAATTGTGAGGATTGATGGTACTTTCAAGCCTTAGAAGGCCACGGAAGGAGCCAGGGTGTTGGCTCTAGGGATTCTAGGGGCTTGGTTAGTGCTTCGAATATCTGAAATTTAAGATGGAGCAAGAAACCATGGCTAAAAAATTAAGACTATAGAAAAGAATCATTTTTGCAGGTTAGCTAACTCAGTCTGAAACTGAATCAACTAAGTCTCAGAGGACAGGCCAAACAGAGAGGAGCGCATTTGGGACTGTAGCATGGTATGCAACTGGGTCGACTCAATTTTAAACTACAGCATGGCACACAACTGGATTGGCTCAGTCTAAAACTGAGCCAACCCAGTCTCAGGTTAGTCGGCTCAGTGCTGAGACTGAGCCGACTCAATCTGCGGGCAGAGATACGCGAGGGTTTATTTGGGGCTAGAATAGAAACTTATCCTAGGAGTCTTAAGGCCTGATTTGAGAGGTCTTAAGGGGGCTAACTCATGTATGGATTGGACCTAGATCCAGAGGATGAGAGCATAGGAGATATCGGTATACATGAGCTCGATGAGTGCTTTCATGTATTGGGTTAGCTAGGAGAGTTTTTGGTCGAGCCTAATGGCTATGTATAAATACATAGGTTGTATTAGGATTTTAAAGGGGTGAAAGTAATACAGATCTTTTCTCTCCTTTAACCTCTCTTCTCTCTTCTCTCTAGAGTAGTTGTCCTAGATTTCTAAAAAAGTCCTAGAGAGAGGAGGCACCTCCCTCAAGCCCAAGGAGGGAGGTGCTCCAACATAGATCTAGGTGATGGATCTATGATACACTATCTTAGAGAACATCAAAGATCTCCTATAGTCCATGCTAAAAATCAGGTGCTTCCATAATATGGCATCAAATCTAGGTGATTCCAAGATGATGCGTCAATAATTGCTATCAGAGCGATATCAAATTTCTTACAATTGGTATAGAGCCTGATGGTGCATGAAAGTGAAGAAGAAGTCATACAGGATGAAATAAGAAATCTGCACGAGTATTTCATGGTATGTCTCAAATCTATCTTTGTTATTGCTATGGTTTGGCCAATCGAAAGCAGTAGATTGAAGGTGGAGGCTTAGAGGATTAACGAAAAAAAAAATTTTGGGATGAAAAATTTGGATGCATGATTTACTGATCGATTTTGGTGAAAAAATTGAGGTATATGACAGTAGACAAGATAGGAAGCACTGGAGTGCTGTAGTAGCACTTTTCTAGAGATGCAGGGCAGAGAGAGGCTCGACGATGCAGTAGCTGAAGAAGGTATCTCAGCAAAAAGCATCAGAATTCTCTAAAAAGATGGATAGTGTGGGGCTATTGAAGAAAGATTTTTTAAGGGATAATGATCGAAGAAAAGCTGAAGAAATGACTATACGTCCTTCAGTTGCAGAAAGGCGGAAAAGTAGTTAAAGATGTATTCAGCAGTTTGATCGGAGCATGAATTTGTAGAGTCTTGGGGATGATGGAGATGGATGATCCATGAAGGTCTAATAGGTTAGGACTGGATGGCTGTAGAGCGGTGCATAGATGAGTCAGAGAGTGCTAGAGTGCTGCAGGAGCGCTCGATGGTGCAGTAGCCGAGGAAGGTATCTCAGTAGAGAGTGTCAGGAGCATCTCAGTGAGACTGGGAGTTGGTCTTAGAAAGAGTCAAGAGGTCTCAGGAAGCACGGAGGTCTCAGGCAGCCAGGAGTGTCCTAGATCAGGTTTCTTCTGCAGGAGCATCAGGAAGAATCGCAGTTCAATGGAGGATGGTTTTTGTACAGCAAGAGATGATCTAGATATCGATGAGGAGATAGTATCGAGATGAGTCAGAGAGCGCTGGAGTGTTGTAAGAGCACTACCTTGGAGAAACAGGGGCAGAGAGAGGCTCGATGGTGTAGCAGTCGAGGGAGGTATCTCAGTAAAGAGTATCAGGAGTATCTCAGAAATATTGGAAGCAGGTCTTAGAGAGAGTCATGGAGTCTCGGAAGCCTTAAGATGAGATAGATAGGTCTGAGCTCAGGATAGGATTTGAGCTGTAGTTTCTCCGGGTGCAACTAAAGTGATGGCTAGTGCAGGGGTAGAAGAGGAGAAGGCTAGGATGAAATTTTCTAGGATTCAGTCGCTGGATTCAGAAGAGTTGAATAAGCTCTTAAATTTTGGTGGTACCCAAGGGTTGCGAAGGTATCCAAGATGGCTTCGAAGAGGGCCGTAGAGTGCGGAGGATTCGAAGAGGCAATGATGGTGTTCGAGGTGCAGCGACAGGCTCAGCAATGCAGTATTGAGTGGTTGACCTTAAGGGACTCGATGATAAAGTCGATTTTTACGACATCAGATGGACTTTGGATATAAATGAAGCTCCACAGTGGTGGCTTCATAAGTAGAGAAAAAATTTGACATGAGTTCAGAGGTGAGAGTCAATGCCGGGGATGCATAGTTTCTGGTGGAGCGGCATGTGCAGGTGGACAGGCATAGTTTTAAGAAAATCGTATCGATTGGTATAGCATGTGCTGGTGTAAAAATACTGTAAGTTCTCCAAAAAAGTCTAGAAAAAATGATGCAGCTGCTAAGCAGAAGGGATCCTACAATTTTAGGATGGTGCCAAGAAGCAAGCATAGGTCTTCAGCGATGGAGGCAGTCATTCCAAAGGCCTCAAAGGTGCACAACAACTAAAAAAAATTAGCGAAGATGATGTTTGCATAGGTGTTGTCAGGGTGTGCATCGACAGCGAGATCATGCAGAATTGCATTGTAAGGGGTTTACCAAGGCTTGAAGCACCAAGGTGAAGATTGTGAGGATCGATGGTGCTTCCAAGCCTTGGGAGGCCATGGGAGGAGCTAGTGTATTGGCTCTAGAGATTTTAGGAGCTTGATTGGTGCTTCAAATATCCAAAATTCAAGATGGAGCAAGAAACTAAAGTCGAAAAATCAAGACTACAGAAAAGAATTATTTCTGCAGGTTAGCAAGCTTAATTTGAAACTGAATTGGCTAAGTCTCAGAGGATAGGCCAAATAGAGAGAAGCACATTCGGGACTGCAGCATGGCACGTAACTAGATCGACTCAGTCTAAAATTGAGTCGATATAGTCTCAGGTTAGCCGGCTTAGTGCTGAGACTAAGCTAGCTTAGTCCGTGGGCAGAGCTACACGAGGATCTATTTAGGGCTAGGATAGGAACTTATCCTAGGAATCTTAAGACCTGGTTTGAGAGATCTTAAGGAGGCTAACTTATGTATGGGTCAGACTTAGATCTAGAGGATGAGAGCATGGGAGACATGGGTGTACATGGGCTCAATGAGTGCTTTCATATATTGGGTTAGTCAGAAGAGTTTTTGGTCAGACCTAATGGCTATATATAAATACATATGTTGTATTATGATTTTAAAGAGGTGAAAGCAATACCGATCTTTTCTTTTCTTCAACCTCTCTTCTCTCTTCTCTCTAGAGTAGTTGCCCTAGGTTCCTGAAGAAGCCCTTGAGAGAGGAGGCACCTCCCTCAAGCCTAAGGAGGAAGGTGCCCCAGCATAGATCTAGGTGATGGATTTATGATACGCTGCCTTAGAGAATGTCAAACATCTTCTGTGGTCCACGTTAAAGATCAGAAGCTTTCACAATATGGCATCAGAGCTAGGTGATGTCAAGATGATGCACCAACAATTGGTATCAGAGCGATACCGGATTTCTTACAAAAACATACTAAGGGTAAAGATAAGTAACTTTTAACTCCTGCCCTAGATTTTTGTAAAACTTCACCAACCAGAAATATTAATCAAAATCTAAAATAATTAAACATTCTATTAGACTTCTAAATAGGTATAGTTTGGTTTATTTTAGGTTCTAACCTACACCATCGAATTTGGTTTAACATCTAGGATCTCGACCAACTCTAGGATCTAAAAATTTATCAAATATGGATGTTTAGGTGGAGTTCATGGATACTTGGATGTGACAAATTTACTCATGATCAAATTCCCTCACTATTCGAATCTATGATTCTTCCTGATCAATTTAAAATTCTTAAGTCAGATCTAATTTTATAAATTAAAAAAATTAAAAATTTAGGCTTCATTTGGATCAATCAATTAAAATAGAAAGAAGAAAGAGACTGACTCGAGCTGGGTAAGATTAGAGTCGAGTTCTGATCCATCAACGATCATGATATCTAGTGTACAAAATAGATGAGAGAGTAATCAAAATTTATAAGAAATAATAAATAAGAAAAATTTTAAAAATAGAAGAAGTAAGAAGAACAAAATGAAAATGAGAAGGAAAAGAGGAAAAAGAAATGGAAGAGGAGAGAAGAGAAAGAAGGGGTCTGGGTGGTCATCGAGCCGAGGTGGTCGGAGTGGTGATCGACTAGCTAAGGTAGCTGGAGGCTAAGAAGAGTGGCCAAACCCAAAGAAAACATCCTAGAACCAAGTGTATGATCAGCTGGAAATAGAGGGATCATGCTCCATTCGAGAAAAAATAGAGGAAGGTGAGGGAAGAAGACTCACCAATGATCAACGAAGATGAAAAATCTTGATTGATGATAGCAGGTTTCAATAGTTTCAAAAGACACAAAATCAACTAAAAATAGGGCAAGGATGGGTTAGAGAGAGGAAAGCAGGGGTTTTGGGTGGCTGGGCTTGGAGAGTAGAAGAAGGGAGGGAGGAGGAGGGAGAGAGCTTGGTGATGCTAATGCAGGGGAAGAGGGGGTTTAAATAAGAAATGGCCATAGAAAGATAAGGTCGGCCTACTGCCAGCTATTCGCTAGTTGTACTGATCTCAATGGCCACTGGTGGTTCATACCAGCCCAAAGATCTTACACCGGCCACCACTTGATAGTTTTATCCTTTGACGACGAGGATCGAACAGGGGATCAAGATCTTTCCTGTTCCAAACCTTTTTTTTTTAAATTTCAAATTGAAGTGAGCAAAGGATTTGCCAACTTCAATTCAAAATTGGCTTAGGTGGTTCGAATTTTATAGTGACACTTAGGACAACTCTTACTTGTAGGAAACGTATTCCTTTAGAAGGGGTGGCATTGTTTTATTGCATTTGGTCAAGGAATTTGGAGGCTTAAGGAGTCATGTAGTTAGAGATTAAAAAATATGTCTGAAATCATGCAAATATGTGCTCAAATGATGGAATAGTTTTAGATAGTTTCAAGTTGGAGAACAACTTCTATATTGTTATGCTTTTTCCATTCTTATCTTTTGAGCCATGCATAGCTACTGGAGCAATAAGTTCTAATTCTTTTTCTTATTTGGTATGCTTAACCTATTGGCAAGCCCAACCACTTGGTTCTAAGATATTTTGTAATCAAGTGTCATTACAAAAATCTTTGTAATTACTTTGATAATGAACCTATGACTTTCAAATGACCTAATCTTTGCTAATTTGCGAGTCAAATAAATAGTAATGACTATTTCCTAGTCAATCCAACACCTTGTTATCAATTCACTAGGTAACTACAAGAGAGTAGCATATAATAACATAAGTTTCTCTTAAAGTCATGGAGATGTTTCATTAAAATTTCTTGAATCAATAAATTTTTTTGTGACAAAATTCTATGCTCACTAATATTATTTAGAGTAAATTATAGAAATATCCATTCAACTTTAGTCCAATTTCATTGATACTCCCTTGATTTAAAAAAGTATCAAACTAGTCCTTCAAAATTTTGAAATATTTCAAAATTGTCCATCATTCACTTATCAACAAATGGTATTAGCTTTTCATTTCAATGGACAAAAATACCCCTTATTTATATAGGAAGGATCGCTAATGAGGAAGAGGTGGAGGTGGACGGAGCCACCATGGAAGGAGAGAGTGAGATCATAAAAGTCGGCATGAAGGGGAGGGCAATGGTGAAGGCCTCATGGGTAGGATTGGAGGAGGAGGAGGAGAAAAATAAGTAAGGAGAAAGAAGAGGGGAAAGAAGAGATTGTCGGTAAAGAAGAAGTAGAGATGGATGGAGCCACTATAAAGGAGGACTTATCGGCAGACTTAGAGGAAGAGAAATGAATGAAGAAAGGAAAGAAGGAGGAAGGAGAAATCACCGATAAGGAAGAGATGGAGGTGGAGGAAGCTATCATAAAGGGGGGGCTTATGAACAGGCTTAGAGGAGGATGAGAAAGAAAAATGGATAAAAAGAAATATGAGAGAAAAGAGAGTTTGCCAGGGAGGAATGGGCAAAGTTGGAGGGGGAGTACCCATAGATAAGCTTAGAGAAGGAGGAGAATGAGGAGGAAGCAGAGAAGAGGAAGAATGGATTGCTAGTGAGGAAGGAATAGAAGTAAAGGAAGCTGCCATGGAGATGAAAAATTTATGGATGGGCTTGGAGGAGGAGTAGATGAGGAGAAAGGGAAGGAGTAGGAAGGAGAGGTTGCTGGTGAGGAGGAAGGAGAGGAGAAAAGAAAGGATTGTCGATGAGGAATGGGCGAAAGTGGATAAAGCAGCCATGGAGATGAAAGGCTTATAGACAGGTTTGGAGGAGGAGGAGAATGAGTGGATGAGGAGGAAGGAGAGGAGTGGGAAGGAGGGGTTGTTGGCGAGGAAGAAGAGAGGAGGAGGAGGAGGGAGAAGGGAAAAGGAGGAAGGAGAGAAGGAAAAAAGAGAAAGAAGGAGGAATGCCAGTGATGGAGGTGGAGAAGAGGAACAATCAGAGAGAATGAAGGAGGAAGAATATGGGCATAAGGGCATTTTAATCATTTTATAAAATGAAGGTATCATATGATCACGGTCATGTGACATCACTTGAATAACGAAGATAAATAATAGCATCACTTTGGAACATCTAGAAAACTTGAAGGGCCAATTTGATAGTTTTTAAAGTTGAGAGGGTGTAAATAAAATTGATATGAAGTTGAGGAGATATTTTTGTAATTTATCCTATATTTAATAGTTGAGTAAGGTCTATTTATCATAACCTTATTGCTTACCATTATTTAATGATAGAAACATGTCATGCATTGGTTATTAATAAAAAAATCATCTATAATAAATGTACTATCATACATTCAACAATATATTAAAATATAGTTTTTCAAGCAAATAATTTATCTATTTTATACCAAATATAATATTTTTAAGTAAAAATTAATAGCCATGAACTTTAAATGACCATTTAGTTGTTGTTGAAGTATTAAGCATATTGGATAAACAACCTAGGTTTTATACAACATAATTAGTCATTAGATCATTATTTTATTTTGGAACATAGTTAATTTCATTTTCAATCTATTTACACTACTCTTAGAAAAAAAAAAATCATGGTTATATTTTGCTAGCAATGCAAATGCATCTTGAGATATTAGAGAAAAACAACATTACTTCACATAAAAATAAGCTTGTATTTGCAAACACACAAACACTCACCACTTTCTTTTTATAATCATCAGGATATTTATTATTTTCCTATTATTTATTTTAGAAATAGAAAAATATGATGCTTTTCTGAAGTAGGAGATAATTTTAGTTTGTTTTGTTTGTATTAATCATTTTTTTCATTAGTGCTTTCTCTTCTTATATCTAGCTAGAATATAGCCCAAAAAAAAAATTGTAGAAGATAGAGACTTAGCATGCATGTCTTTTTCAATCTTCCTTCATTACCAAAAAAATTAGAAAAAAAAACTTCCTAGAAATAGCCAATGACTATGAAATAAAATTTAGTTAACTAATTGATTATTTTAGTTTTCCCTTATGAATTTTTAGTTTCAACATAATTTTAATCATGTTCTTAATATGATAATATGATTGAGAACAATGAAAAGAAAGATCAAGCAAGATATAGTACCTCATCAATGTTATCACTAAAATATTATCTATTATTATATTTTACTTGGTCTCCTAAAATATTCCTCAAAATCCAATAAAACTGGTCCTATGATCATTTATCACAATGATATCAGGATATGCTTACTAATTTTTTTGATATAATTTTTTAATTTATTTCATGATTCAAATTGTGTACTACTATTAAAGTGCTGACTAATTTCTATATTTGCCACTATAGTTCTATTGTGATATTTTTAGTTCAACTAAATAAATTATATATATATATATATATATATATATATAGAGAGAGAGAGAGAGAGAGAGAGTTAGACTAGGATGCATATTTAGCTCTCAATGCTTCTTAGTCAAAAACTATGAAGGACCTATTAGAATGAAAATGCACACTGATGCTTATAAATTATAATATTGAAATTGGCTAAAAACCAAAAATCACATATTTTTGATGTCTTTTATTGATGCATCAAATGAAAAATAAAATGGACCATTAAAATGGTATGATACCGTGTTTCTATTTGATCTATAGTTTAGAAATATCCAAACTAACTAATTTTGATCTATATATATTTCAAATATTTAGATCAAGATAAATGTTTAATATCAAAAATTAGGATAAATTATAGCGATATCTTTTCAACGTTTCATAATTTACGCTTACATCCAGAAAGTTCTAATTTTTTCAATTAGATCCCAAAACTTAGGTATTTAATATTTATTGCATTATAACATAGCTATCCATCTCCATCAGGATCTATGAATATATGATAGTCATATATAATAATTTTAGAAAGAAGATTAAGTATTTTGTGGGAAGGAAAGAAGATCACATGATCATATGACCCATTCTATTCCTTTTTCTTGTTTACTAAATAGGGGCTTCCCAATCCAGTTGCAGCTCAATTAAAAGAGAAAAGAGGATAGAGCAAAAGAAACTATAGCATAGAGGGAGTGGATGGAGAAAAGAGGAAGAGAGAATATAGGAAGACGAGAGGAACCTAGAAGCTCTATAATTTCAAATATGAACTGTGGCCAAATCTCCAATCAAAGCACTTGTCAACTCATTTTCAGTAATTATGGGCTAAGGGCTGCATTAAAGATCTCATGAACTGCGGCAAATCTTGGGCATTGATTCTACGGATACTCTTGTATGAGGTTTAAAAAAAAAATATTATTTTTAATATTTTTTCAAGTAAAATATATTGCAAATCTTTTGAATATGATGATGTTTGGTGGCACTAAAATAGAGCACTGGGAAGTGGAATAGAATGGTTGATATGAAGGATTTCATCTCATAAGCTATTGTAGATACAATAGTTAGAAGAGAGGCCAAATATGATATTTTGAAAGTTTATGGGTATACATGCAAATTATAAAAAGTTGAAGGAAACCTCTGTAATTTTTGGGCAATTTTCATAATTTAAAACAAGATAACAAATTAGTAATTTGACAATCTCTATTAACAATGTTAAAATTCTAGAGGACAGTCAGGCCATATTGCAATAAAAATCTAAAATTTGAAGTCTACTTTAAAAAAATAGAATATTTGAGATATAAATATAAATTATGAAAAGTTGAAGGGATGTCGCTATGATTTATCCTAAAAATTATATAGTTTATGTTATATTTTTAGTCACTAACTATATTTTTATTGTTACAATTATTAGTTGGATATATTGAAATAAGTGTCTGATGGAAATTAGTTATTTTAGGATATTTGCTATCTTATGTAATTGTAATTGTGCTTACATAAACATCCTGGATCGGCCTGATTAATGCTCGAATCACCTCATATCAGCATGAAGACACTAGCATTTCGAGGAACGAAGATCCCCTACATCTTCTCCAACCCAAAGAGTGAGCCGAAGTGCGCCACAAAGCCAATCTAACAAAGGTGCTTATGGTCTTTTGAATCACCTTGGATGAATAGTCCTTCAGTGCCCCCAACAACTTCTTTCTGGGATAAGCGACAACCAAGCTATAGTCTAACCATGATCATGCTATTCTTCACTCTATCTAAACAAAATAATTAAGGCATTCTGATCATGCCAATAACAGTCTTTTTATTTTGGAAGAATGGCCTTAATCTCATAACAGCATGATTAATGATCGAAAATCAGCGGAATAGTGTAACATCTACGAGATATTCCTTCTATAAATATCATAAGCTCCAAGGATCTAGGTAAGTAAGAAATCTCTCTTAGAGAACTTGTTGTTGCTTAAGTTGTTCTCTTCTGACTTGAGTATTGGAGGATCCTCGTCGAAGTCCCATCCTTCAGCTCGAACTTATTTTTGCAGGTCACTTCAACATTCCTGCGAGAAGCCGATCGCTCTGCTCTCGAAGCGCCTATCTACAAGTAACAACAGATAGAGAAAGGGCTATCTTTCCAACATGCCACCAAAGAAGACATCATCGCATCTCATCGATGCTATCGCCTCTAATCAGGTGGATCTTTAGGCTAATGATCAAAATCAGCCCCTTGCACTAGAAGCCTCTTCACTGGCCCAACCAGTCTAAATTACAATGGACCAGTTCAACCTGCTCTTCTAGTAGGTCAACACTCTGATGGCTGTCATTTAGGTAGTCCAAAATGCTTTCGCATCTCTCCCAGCAGCATCGCAGTCAAGCCAAGCTATCCCTGCACCACCCTTTATGGTGTAGCCTATATTTTTTTTGGTGGTTCCAACTGCACATCCTATGATGGTGCCACCTCAACCGCTGGTCTTCCAGCCGCCATAGCAAGCCAAGCCTCCTCGAACGCTCCCTTAGAGCCTGAGGAAGAAGAAAACCCATGGATGATCTCCCAGCCCATTGTTTGGGCATGATTTCACTTTCGATCGCTATTCTCCTCAACAGTCAGAGGCGTGCACCATCCGAGATCAAACTCTGGAAAGAAAGCTTCAAGAGCTCGACAAGTATATTGAAGCCATTAATAAAGCTTCCTCTTCTTAGCCTTACGATGGATTTAGCGGTGAGCCTCCCTTCGATGCGAAGATCATAAAGAAGCTGCTTCCACCAAACTTTAAACTACCTCAGTTCAAAATTTACTATGGGACCACTGATCCCGTCGATCATGTGGAGACTTTCAAGGCAGCATTGCTCTTCCAAAGAGCATCCAATGCTATCCTCTATCAGGCTTTTCCTGCTATTCTTAAAGGAGCAGCTTGGTAGTGGTACTCTAGTTTGAAACCGACTTCAATTAACTCCTTTGAAGAGCTGAGCCGGGCATTGGCCGTATATTTTATCAGCAGCCACAAGCAACAAAAATGGTCCGACTACCTCAACACTATCCACCAATGGGAAGGAGAGTCGATCCACGATTATATGAGCCACTTCAATACGGCAATCCTTGAAGTCCAAGACTTGGATCAGTCAGTCGCGATGACCGTCCTGATGGGTGGGCTATTAAAGAACTATCTAAAAAGGTCACTAATAAAATCTTTTCTCAGGATTATACTGGGATATTGGATCGGACGAGAAAGTATTTCCATCTAGAAGAGGCTTTCGCTGATGATGTCCCTATCAGCTCTGCAGCGGCAGGAGCAAATAAGGAACACTCATCGAGGAGAAAAGACACTTTTCACCAGCGCTCCCAATCTCCATCCTAGAAGTAGTAGAGGGGTGGAGGTCAATCCAGAAATCATCGATCTTCAAGTCCTCAAAGAAGAGATTGGCAGTATTCTCTCCTGAAGTGGTATCATAACTACACGCCTCTGAATGCAACTCGAGAAGTAGTTTTGATGGAGATCCAATCCAAGCTCCCTCTGCCTCTAAAGATGTGGACGAAATCTGAGTGTTGCAATCCCATGAGGTACTGCTTCTACCATTATGATCACAGTCACAATACTGAAGACTGCTGCCTCTTTCATGATGTTATCAAAAAACTTGTTCAAGAGGGAATGCTAAACCATTTCATTCGAGGAAGAACTCCTCTGCACCGATACACTACGAGAGCTCGACAACCACCTTGCCAACCTCAGCTTCTAATGCCAGCAACAGTTCAAGAGGTGGAGGAACCAACAACAGCAGAAGAGCGACCCCTCCAAGATGAAATCCACATGATCACTAGGGAATCATCTGGATCAGCAGTAGCTAAGAAGCCAAGGCTTAAGGATAAGCTCAAAGATACAGTAACCTTTACTGAGCAGGATGCAGAGGGTGTATAACAACTATACAATGATGCAGTGGTTGTTACATTAAATATTACTGATTATAATATACAATGTGTATTCATTAATAATGAAAGCTTAGTTAATATTTTGTACTTTTCTATTTTTTCCGAATGAGACTTTCTCTTGATCGGTTAAGAAAATTTGATATGTCAATCCAAGAATTCTTCGAAAGCTCAATAATTCTGGAGGAAATCATCAAGTTGCTTATCATCGTAGGTACTTGACCTCAGTAAGTGACAATTCTAGTGAACTTTCTCATTGTGAAGCTTCCTTCAGCTTATATGCGATCCTCGGATGACCAAGCCTATGGACATTAAGGACCGTGGTGTCCAGCTACCATCTAATGTTCAAATTTCTAACCACCAATGGAGCAGGGAGCATCTAAGGCAATCAAACAATGGCATGGCAGTGTTTTGCTGCCAAAGTTCAAGCAGAGGATCAAGTGAAGGTCCAGTCCAAAATCTCAATAGGGCTGGATGCTCAAGATGATTTGTCAGAGGACCATGCCCAACCATCTGACGAACTATTGAAGGTCCCATTAAGGAAAAAGAATCCTCATTAGACTATTAAGATTGGCTCCTATCTTGATCAGATAACGAAAAGCTAGCTAATCCCTCTTTTGCAGGCATACGTGGATCTTTTCTCCTGGTCGGTCATAGATATGCCTAGGATTGATCTAGAAGTGATGGCCTACTACTTGAGAGTGGATCCGACCAGCCATCCAATTAAGTAAAAGAAGCAAAGTTTTGCCTTGAAGCACCAGAAGGCTATTGCTAAGGAGCTAAACAAGTTGATCAAATTCGGCCAAGTTTTGCCTTGATGTACCCGATTGGCCAGCGAATGTTGTACTAATAAAAAAAGCAAACAAAAAATGGTGCATGTGCATCGACTTCACTGATCTGAACAAGGTTTGTCTAAAAAATAGCTATCCACTATCTTAAATCAATCAACTAGTTGACGTCACCTTAAGGCATGAGCTCCTCAACTTCATGAATGCTTTCTCTAGCTATAACTAAATCTAGATGACTCCTAAAGATGAGGAGAAAATAGTCTTTATTATTGATAATAGATTCTTTTGTTACAGGATAATACCTTTTGGATTAAAAAATGTAGGAGCCATATATCAAAGATTGGTGAATAAGATTTTCAAAGATCAGATCGACAGGAATATGGAGGCATATGTTAATGATATGTTAGTTAAGAGCTGAGCGATGTCAGACCACGTTGCAGACCTCTAACAGACCTTTGATACTCTTCACTTATACAAGATGAAGTTGAACCCTACGAAGTGTGCTTTCGAGGTCACTGCTGGCAAGTTTTTTGATTTCATGATCTTCTGTAGGAGCATCGAGGCAAATCCTGAAAAGATTAAAGCTGTCCTGAAAATGACATCCCCAAAAATAGTTAACGACACATGATGCCTAACTAGAAAAATAGCCTCTCTTAATCATTTTATCTTCAAGTCGGTCGAGAGACATCTTCCCTTTTTCCAAACCCTCAGGCAGTCGAAGAACTTCCAATGGACCTTAGAATGCTAGGGGGCCATTGAAGAACCAAAGAAGTACCTCAGCTCTCCACCTCTACTCACTAAACCTCAACCAGGCGAAGAGCTCCTTCTTTATCTTGCTATTTCTCTAGCGGCTATCAGTGCAGTCCTCATCCAAAAAAAAGGATGGCTGTAGAAACTAATTTATTATACCAGAAAGATTCTTCATGATGTGGAGATCAGATATACCAAACTGAAAAAGTTAATTTTTGCATTGGTCATCACTACGAGAAATCTTCAATCCTACTTTTAGGCCCATACTGTGGTACTGCTCATAGATCAGCCAATAAAAGTAGTGCTACATCGACCAGATACTTCAAATCAGATTGCAAAGTGGGCATTGGAGCTCTTAAAATTAGATATACACTACCAGTCGAGACCTTCCGTCAAGGCCTAAATCTTGGCCGACTTCATCCTTGAGTGCACCATTCTGGACAAAGGAAGGTCAAAGAAAAAAAAGCTGAAAAGAACATGAGAGATCCCATAAACCCAAAAAAAAATGAAAACATGAGGTCAGATTCAAAAGAATTGTGGACCCTAAGCATAGATGGTTCCTCGAATTTGTTAGGATCATGGGCTAGACTTATTTTATCTAGGCCTGAAGGAGAGGTGGCTGCATATGCCCTGTGCTTTAAATTTTTAATTATAAATAATGAGATAGAATATGAAGCTTTAATTATAGAGCTAAAGATTGCTAGAGAAGTCGAAGCCCATCATCTAAAAGTTTTCAGCGATTTACAGCTAGTAGTTGGACAAGTCAAGGATGAGTACGAAGCTCGAGAAAAGAATATAAAAAAATATCTCCAAAAGATAAAAGATCTGATCTCATCCTTCCAACACTTTGATATTCAATAGATTTCTAGGGCACAAAACTCCAGAGTTGATGTCCTATCAAAGCTAGCATCATCACTGCCCACTGACTTGAAGAAGGAAACCTATTTTGAGGTCTTACAAGCCTCAAGCTTGGAAGAACCCACCACCATCCAGCAAATCAATAAGGAGCCTAGCTAGATGGACCCTCTTCTAAGGTATTTAAGATCAGATGAACTACCATCAGATCGAAAAGATGCTCAGAAGGTTAGAAACAAGACCACAAGATACGTGTTGTTAGAGAATGAATTGTACAAGCGGTCCTTCTCTCTTTCTCTCCTAAAATATTTGAGTCTATCATAAGCTGACTACACCCTATGTGAAGTCCATGAGGGGATCTATGGAAGCCACTTGGGGGGTAGGTCACTATCCTATAAAATCCTCCAACATGACTATTATTGGCCAATAATGCAGCAAGAAGTGCAAAACTTCATCATAAAGTATGATCAATGCCAGTGGAATGATAAGATTTAACGTCAACCGATGGCACTCCCGATCCCAATTGAAGCCCCATGGCCATTCGTCTAGTGGGGACTGGACATCTTAGGCCCATTCTCTCAAGCCTCAGGCTAGCGAAAGTTTCTTCCGATGGCCATTGATTATTTCACAAAGTAGATTGAAGCCGAGCCTTTAGCCCAAATCACTAAAGTGAAGGTCCAAAACTTCATCTAGAAGTTGATTATCTATCGATATGGCCTTTCTAAGGTATTGATCTCTGATAATGGCAGATAATTAATTGGAATCCGACTTCGTGAATTCTATGAAGACTATGAAATAGAGCAGTGCTTCACTTCAGTAGGCGATCCGCAAGCAAATGGAAAGGTTGAAGTCACCAATCAAAATCTCCTACAAGGCTTGAAGGCTAGACTGGATCGAACTGAGGGGTCATGGATGGAAGAGCTTCATCATATTCTCTGAGCCTATCGAACCACCCAAAGGATCCCCACCCATGAAACACCTTTCAACCTGGCATTCGGAACTAAGGTGGTTATGCCTATGAAATTCGAGCTTCCATCACTCCAAGTTGAAGAGTATGATGAAAACACCAATCCAATATGGCTCAAAGCCAATCTCGACCTGATCGAGGAATGCATAAAACATGCTGCGATGAGCATGACTGCATATCGTCAAAAGGTAGCCAGGTATTACAATACTCGAGTCAAAGCCAAGGAATTTTGAGTTGGCGATCTTGTCCTTCGATGAACTAAGGTCTCCCAACTTACGAAGCAAAAAAAGCTCACACCTAATTAGGAAGGCCTCTATCAAGTCGATGAGGTGATACGTCCGGAAACCTACCGCCTGAAATAGCTAAATGGGGTTGTACTCCCTAAGCCTTGAAATTTGGCCAATCTCCATATATACTATCGATAATTCAAATGAATGAATTTCCAGATTCATTGATAAATACTTGTGTGATAAGAAGAACTTGGGAGAAGACCCTCAAGATAAAGTTCTTTTGATTGAGACCTCAATTCAGCGAATTTCTTAGATCAAAATTGCTTCAAGTCAAAGTCTTTTTGATCGGAACTTCAATTTAGCAAATTTCTTAGATCGAAATTATTTCAAGTCAAAGTTCCTTTGATCGACACCTTGATTCAGCAAATTTCTTAAATCATAATCATTTTAAGTCAAAGTCCCTTCGATTGGGACCTCAGTTTAATAAATTTTTTAGATCAGAATCACTTCAAATTAGGATCCCTTTAATCGGGATGTTAATACAACAGGTTTCTTAGATTGGAACCACTTTCAATCAAAGTTTCTTTGATCAAGACCACAATTTAGTAAATTTCTTAGATCAAAATTGCTTCAAGTCAAAGTTTCTTTGATCGGGACCTCAGTTTAGTGAATTTCTTAGATTGAAATTGCTTCAAGTCAAAGTTCCTTCGATCGGGATCTTAGTTCAGTGAATTTCATAGATCAGAATCACTTCAAGTCAGGATCTCTTTAATCAGGATATTAATATAATAGGTTTCTTAGATTAGAACCACTTCCAATCAAAGTCTCTTTGATCGGGACCTTAGCTCAGGAAATTTTTTAGATCAAAATTGCTTTGAACAAAGAATCCTTTGATCTGGACAATTGAGGTAATAGGTTCCTTAAGTCAGAACCATCCCGCACAAAGTCTCTATGATCCGAATGTTAACTCGATAAAACACTCAGATCAAAACTATCTCATATGAGATCCTTATGATCGGGATAATTAGTCCAATAGATTCCTCTGGTTGAAATAACTCTTCTTTAAGTCATCTTTTATTAAGACATCAACTTAACAAAATTGCACAAGAACTCAGAGTATATCACAAGAAAATAAAAATTATATTTATCCATTAAAGAAAAATTCTTACAAAAGTAATAATACCACTATTGCTTTTATAAGAAGCAACAAAAATAGGAAGACAAATAGAAGATTTTATACCAAAACTACAGTAAATCATACAAAATCGAGGTTCTGATGTAACGATGCCTTCTTTACTTCACTTCAGAAATAGTATAAAATGGCCATGAACTCATCGAGGTCAAAACCCCGTTCACCCAATGCTTATTTCTCCATAGCACTGAGCTTTAGTCTTCGATGAATTCATAGCCAATGCTAGGATAGAAGAGAAATGCGAGCCCATCGCAAGCTAAAGGTGATGAAGATGATCCTGTTGAGGTTAAAATACTATTTGCTTAGAGTCCAACTCTATACAACCTTGGACCAAGGAGCCCTCCATCAATGTAGATTCACGATAGATATCCTAGGGAGATAATTAGGTTTGCGTCAAAGCATCCCATTAATACCTCAAGACTATGGTCTCCAAAAAGACCACAGCAGAGGAAGACTTGAAGGCAAGAGATGCAATCCAAATTATCACCCTCGGGGGTGGCTCGACCCTCTTCATTTTTTTCTTGGAAGTGGTGCACCATGCAAGTCCCCAAGAAATTATCATTGGATTTCAGTCCTTTCTATGCAAGAAAATAGTGATAAAGCTCTCAAGGTCGAGAAAACGACCACCTTCAAGGCGAGAAGCAAAATAACAAAGATCTCAGGATCGAGAGAATAAACATTCCGCTATCAAAGTGTTCATTACAAGTATCTTTAAACCAATCGAGGCCAATCGAATCTTCTTCTCCTCTTCAGGTGGATGACTATAATCCCAGCTAAAGAATGTGACTTCTTGTCTCTCTAAGAGCACATGCCATTCTGCCATCCTCCTATGAAATATTCTGAATATCACTGAAGAAGAAGATGGCCAATGGAAGATGAAGATCTTCCTTTAAATAGAAAAATCTGCCATCATGGATAACATCAAATCATGCCATATGTAAGTCAAAGATTGGATAGCTTCTGTTGGTGCAGAATCTGATCAACATTGGATCGAACTAGAGCTGAGGAAGAAGAGGTCATCGTCAGTGACTTGCAAAACAAGTTTCGTCCAGAGTCGATGGTGGTGGCTCCAGTAGGATCCTCCGACGATCAAGTCAGCTCTTCTGACCAATAGAAATAGAGTGTTTCGAAAAGAGTTTGACAGAGTTTCGAAAAGAAGAAGAGAGCTTAGAGAAAATATATATGGAGGATCTCTTTTTATAGATGGAGCTTGATTGATAGTAACGCCATATCATTCGGTAGTGGGCCGCTCGAGATCGTGTAGAATTTGGTACGGAGAGGAAGAGGTATCGTCAGACTGATAGTGATAGCTATAACCATCCAATAGTGGGCCGCTCAGGACTGCATGGGGTTTGCTATGGAGAGATGGGTGTCGTCAGACTGGTAGTGACCGTTCATTAAGATTCAATAGTCAAAGTTTGGAGGAAGCAACCATTAGTCAGTGAAGAACTTTGACATACATCAATTCTAGAGGAGTTTGAACTTCTAAAGGGGATACGGCTAGAGGGGATCATCCAAAAAAAATGCTAGCCAAAATCTGGAAGTAATCCACTAGAAAAATTCAACTGAAGAAGAAGTTCGAAAGGAGTTTGGCTCTTGAAGAAATCCAACTAAATGAGAAATCTGGAAGAAGTTCGACTCCTGAAGGAGTTCGGTCAAAGAAGAAGTTCAAAAGAAGTTCGGCTCCTGAAGAAATCTGACTGAAGAAGAAGTCTAGAAGGAGTTCGGCTCTTGGAGGAATCTGACTGAAAGAAAAATCCAGAAGGAGTTTAGCTCCTAGAGGAGTCCGATTGAAGAGAAAATTTGGAAGGAGTTTGGCTCCTAGAGGAACTTGACTGAAGAAGAAATTCGAAAGAAGTTTGGCTCCTATAGAAATCCGACTGAAGGAGAAGTTTGGAAGGAGTTCGACTCCTGATGGAACTTGACTAAAGGAGAAGTCCAAAAGGAGTTCGGTTCCTAGTGGAACTTGATTGAAGGAGAAGTTCAGAAGAAGTTCGGTCGCTGGAGAAGTTCGACTGGGGCTCGGTCGTTGAGAAGTTTGGTCGGTTGAAGGAGTTTGGCTAAGGTTCGATCGTTGGAAGAGTTCGATCGGCTGAAGGAGTTTGATTAGGGTTTGACCGCTGGGAAAGATTCGACTTGCTCATATTAGGATGAGGTTCTCCTCCTATTCCTAACATGGCCACTATTGATTATTTTTTTTCTGTCATCACATAGTTTTTACACCAAAAAATAATAATATTGAAATGGAGAAGTTTTATTGAAGAAAAATTACTGATAGTACAATCTCAGATTTTTTGAATTTTAAGGTCGTGGGAGCGTTCTTCCTCCAAGCTCCTTTAGGCGATAAGTTTTGGATCGGACGACCTCCTCTATTTCATATGGGCATTCCTAATTTGGGGCAAGATTTCCCTAACTCCGAGGTTGAGAGATGGTGGCTCGCCAAAGTACTAAGCCCTCCAAAGATAGTGTTGATGATGCCGAGAGGTGGTCGATCTCCTTATTGTTTCTCCCTCATTAGTGATTCTGGTTGCGGCAACGCCCTTGGTCGATCTACTCTTGCTTCAGGCTGACGTCTGAGGAATCGATCCAGTCGATCTTTCCTGATGAGCTCCTCGATTTCATCTTAGAGCTGTATGCATTCTTCAGTATCATGATCGTGGTCACGATGATAGAGGCAGTACTTACTTCGATTACGCTTGTTTGGGAAAGATTGAAATTCTTTTGATCTCGATAGCTGATTCTTGATTTTCATCAAAACTTGAGCTTTAGGAGCATTAAGGAGGGCATAGTTATGGAATCTTTTGGAGGAAAAACTTCTTCGTGCCCTTCTATCGGGGCTTCTTTGATGATAAGCTTGAGGGAGAGTTTGGGCTCGCTTGCACTCGGGGGGGGATCCGTGAGCATGGTCGAACTTCATTCGGCCCTCCATCAGCAGTGAGTCTATGTCACTCTCATACGGCTTTCTCATCCTTCAACTTGAAGACTTCTTCTGCTCGGGCATATCTCTTAGCCCGAGCTAATAGATCAGCAAAGTTCTTGAGGTACTTCTTCTCTAAGAAGAATAATAAATCATTCTACTGAAGAACACCCTTAAGTATGGCCATTGCAACAGACTGATTCAGATTTCAGACCTCTAATGCATCAGTATTAAATCAGGTAACATAAGCCCGGATCGATTCTTCTTTCTTCTACTTGATATTCATCATAGAATTCGAACCTCGATGCGGACATCGACTGCTGACAAAGTGAGCTACAAACTGATAGCTCATCTGATCAAAGAAGAAGATCGTATCCGATTTTAATATCGAGTATCAGTTTCTTGCTACTTCCTTTAAGATAGACGAAAAAGTTCAGCATAAGATAGCATCTGGTGCACCATGGAGCAGCATCATGGTCCGAAAGATCTCCAGGTGGTCGATCGAATCAGAGATTCCATCATAGCTTTCAAATTGGGGGAGCTTAAAGTTCGACGAAATAGACTTTTGCATAATTTAGAGAGAGAAAGAAAGATCGATGCAAACGTCATCATGGTGAACTAGAGAGACCTGGCGGAGTTCCTCAATCCATCAATCCATCTTTCATAGTTTTTTATCAAGGACGTCATCTCGATCGTAGATCTTAAAAGACTTTCAACTGTGGATAGAAAAGATTCCTTTCGAAGAAGAATCATGAATCGAGAAAGAATCCTCTACTTTCTGTTTCTCCTTTTCAGGGGCGACGGATATGCTAGCCTAAGTGCTCCTCCTTGGAATCGATTTTTGACATCCCAATGGTGGGTTTTCTGATGAAATCACCATCAATGACTGTTGCATGGCCTACACCATTTTGGTGAAGCCCTGAACCCGCTGCATCAATAGGTTAAACTGCTCTAGATCTACCATGGCCGTTGATGGAGGAGGAGATTGAAGCACCGATGATAGAGTAGGGACAGATAGATCTAGTCTAGATCTGACGATAGAAGTGATAGATCTCTAGATAGTCATCCTCTTTGGAGGCATTTCTCAAAATTAAGGAAGAGGATGGAGATGAACCTTGAAGAAGAAGATCCACGGGATCAATTGAGTACTCTTTTAAGAATAAGGGTACCTCAAAAATAGATCTCTAGCACCAATCCTGTTGGTGCAGAATCTGATCGACGTCGGATTGAACTAGAGCTGAGGAAGAAGAGGTTGTCGCCAGTGACCTGCAAAATAAAATTTCATCCAGAGTCGGTGGTGGTGGCTTCGACAAGATCCTCCAATGATCAAGTCAGCTCTTTTGACCAATAGAAATGGAGTGCTCAAAAAAAAATTTGGCAGAGTTTTGAAAAGGAGAAGAGAGCTTAGAGAAAATGTATCTAGAGGATTCCTTTTTATAGATGAAGCTTGATTGATAGTGACGGCCATACCATCCGATAGTGGGCCGCTTGGGACTGCATGAGGTTCGGCATGAAGAGGGAGAGGTATCGTCAGACTAATAGTGATAGCCATAACCATCCGATAGTGGACCGCTCGGAGCTACATGGGGTTTGCTATGGAGAGAGGAGTGTCGTCAGACTGATAGTGATCATTCATTAAGATTCAATAGTTAAAGTTCGGAGGAAGCAGACATTGATTGGTGAAGAGCTTTGATATATATCAATTCCAAAGAAGTTCGAACTCCTAAAGGGGATACGGATAGAGGAGATCATCCGAAAAGAATGCTAGCTAAAATCTGAAAGTAATCCGCTGGAGAAATTCAACTGAAGAAGAAGTCTAAAAGAAGTTTGGCTTCTAAAGGAATTCGACTAAAGAAGAAATTCAGAAGAAGTTTGGCTCCTGAAGGAGTTCGATCGAAGAAAAAGTCCGAAAGAAGTTCGACTCCTGGAGGAATCCAGCTGAAGGAGAAGTCTGGAAGAAGTTTGACTCCTGGAGGAATCCGGCTGAAGGAGAAATTCGAAAAAAGTTTAGCTCCTAGAGAAGTTCGACTGAAGAGAAAATTCAGAAGGAGTTCGGCTCCTGGAGGAATTTGACTGAAAGAGAAATTTGAAAGAAGTTCGACTCCTATAGAAATCCAATTGAAGGAGGAGTCCAGAAGGAGTTCGACTCCTAACGAAACTTGATTGAAGGAGAAGTCTGGAAG
The DNA here is from genome assembly GCA_006176705.1 of Cocos nucifera. Lineage (NCBI taxonomy): Eukaryota > Viridiplantae > Streptophyta > Magnoliopsida > Arecales > Arecaceae > Cocos > Cocos nucifera. The sequence goes on from QRFJ01000618.1 coordinate 1,213,335, forward strand.
GAGTTCAACCGTTGGAGAAGTTCAACTGGGGCTCGACCGCTAAGGAGTTCGATCGGTTGAAGGAGTTTGGCTAAGATTTGATCGCTGAAAGAGTTTGGTCGACTGAAGAAGTTCGGCTAAGGTTTGGCCGCTGGAGGAGTTCAACTGGGGTTCGGTCACTAGAGGAGAATTTTCGATCGAAGCTCTTCCATGATTACCAGTTGCATTAGACTAAGCATCAAGCTGAACTTCGATAGGAAAAGAGTTTATCCCCAACAGCTCCACTATCCCATAGTGATATACCAGACTTTACGTGCGAATTATAGTTACGATGCCTTTTAAACCATGTGCATTCAATACCGCGTAGAAAAAGAGTGCATCCCATCGATTGCCTACACAATTAATGAAAAGATCGACCTACATGATCTTAGATCAGAATTAATTAGCCTGAGTCCCCCTGAACTGAACTCTTAACTCCTCAGGTCAGAGTAAAATAAAATGGCCAAGTCAAAATGAAGAAATTACCAAAGGCAGAGAGATTTCATTCATCGAGAATTTTCTTTACAATATTCTAGATAAATCAAAAATACATAAATAAAAAAAAAGAGAAAGGGTTTATGAAGCATTCTTTGAATTAGTTCGAACTTCAATAATGCCCGTGACGACCACTTTTAGGGCCTCATCTAAGAAATCCATATTTAATTCTAGATATCGGGAAGCCATCTCATTTTGGACGAAGTGCTTTCCCTTATTGTAGGCATCGACTGCAAATTTGGCCTTTTCATCTTCATACTCCTCCAATGTCCAGAACTTGTCAACGGCCCTTAAAGTAGCAGCCTCGATTTGTGCTTCCATATCATACTGTAGCATAGCCATTTTTTCTCTACAATTTTTAGGGCAATCTGGGCTTCTACTCCGAATGCCTCTGCCTTAGCAGATCATACCTTGAGCTCCTCCACCTCCACTGTCAGAGCATCTCTCATGCCTGGCAGTCGAGAGTTCTTCTCGATAGATTTCTTCAATACGGCTTCAATATCTTGAGCTCTCTTCTTAGCAGTATTAGCCCTTGCAAAGGCTTCCCTGGCCGCCTTCGACAGCTTGTCCCTAAAAACTTTGAGCATTTTGGCCTCCATCTTAAATCTTGATGCTTCGATAAAAAATCTCATCGGTATGTTCCATAAACCTATTCAAATAATGGGCAAGCAGCCAAGATACTCTATGCTATTATAACAAGCGCATTTCAAAACAAAGAGATCGAGTAAGGTATAACGGCATATTTCTGACTCACCTGGGTAAAACACCTTTCATTTCTTCATCTTTAAAGGCTCAAACAATAACTTGGTCACATTAGCTTGATAGAGAAAATTGGAAAATGCCTTGCATCCCAAGTCATAATCATCCAGAGCAAAGGCCTGGAGTTGTACTCTGGTCAATGCAGTTTCAAAAGTTCCCACAGCCTCAGTCAGTTCCTCCTCTGGAAAGAGATCAAAGACATCAAGAGCCAGTAAATTCATAATAGTTTCATTGAATAAGCACTTGATAGGACTCTTCTAACCCTTCTCAGGAATCGAAGAGCTCAAGTCGTGCTGAACCCACACAATTTGGAAATTCTCAATATCTTGGTGTTCAGACTCTTCAATCTCAGAAGTCAGCGACACTAAAAGAAGCTCAACCCGAGCACGGGCAGACTTCATGCCGATTGTCTCTGCCTTCCTCTTCCAAAGGGCTTTTGGACCCAACGCCTTTAGCAAACTTGGATACATCCCTGAGATTCGAAGAGCCGGTCGATCAACCAGCATTGGATTTTGAAATACAAATGAGCTACGATCATGGGGCAAGGAATTGATGCATATCTTTGGGACCAGTTTGGCTGATGCCTACATTAAATAAAGTTTGCTCAGATAAGAGCTCCTTTAATTTTAGGACCTCAAAGCCGCACAAAACTCCTAGATCTTATTTCAAGCAATGGTCGAGTGGTGGATCCTTCAACACGGCCTCTTGAGGTTCCCCCTAATTCATAAAATCCCATTCTTCACTTGAAGAATAGGAAACAAACAGAAAATGCCCTTTCCAACCATGGATAGTGGAAGGAGCACCTTGGATCAGTGGAGGGATGTTCTTCCTACTCCTAGGAGTCACATACCACCACTCACGAGATCCAGGATGTCTCTTCAGAATGAAGTAATAATGAAAGAGTGCGATGCTGGGTTCAACCCAGCCAAAATGCATGCTGCGGTAAAGCCACAAATATGGCACCATGAGTTCAGCACCACCGAACATGGCGACATCTCAAGAAAACAAAGAAGAATAATGAAGAAAAGATGGAAAGAAAGTCTTAATCTGGTTCGAAAGTATTCTTCATAGATATTGATCTGACCCGGGGTAGGGCTGCAAGCACGTTCCTCCACCATCGGAACCTCCAACTAAAATTTGAGAGGGATGTGAAACTAACTATGGATCAACACCAAATCTCTTTATATCATCTCAGACTTGAAGGTCATCGACATGAAGTCTACATTCCCAGAGTGAGCCATTCTTCCGAAAGAGAAAGAAGAAAAAAAAAAGAAGTAGAAGAAAATAACCTAAGAAAAAACCCATGGTAAAAAAGGATGAGGGGACGAAATCCTTTGTCCAGTTCGAAATTTATATGCATGTCAAACCAGAAGGATTTTCAAATGCTTCATCTTCTTAGAGCATTAAATATAGAAGATGCGAATTGATATAATCCAGATGTGTGGCGAACATTGACTAGATATAGCCTCCACCACTAGTACAACAATCGATGCAAGCGACTGCAATCATGCCCTACACCACTTTTGAAAAGACATACAGAGACATACGATAATAATTATCACATGAGAAATGATTTTGATTCCATTCCCTTTGAACCCCTTTGAATCTATCAATAAATATTTCAAAAATGATGAAATACACCTCAAATTGAAATATAGACTTGAGATGTAACAAAGACAAGGAAAGAGAAAGAACAAATCGCCTCGACGAAAATTACATTTTATTCATAATTCTTTAATGTCGCATCGGCTTATAAGAAAAAGAAAGAAAAATATAATTTCTCATGATTTTCAGCGATTGATTTTGGAGTGGCCTTCTTCAGCGTCAACCTCCTCCATCTGTGAAGCAGAATCAACTATGTTCATTCTTATAGGCATATCTATAGGCAAATCGGCGAAGCTCGCAAACTTTTCAAGACAGTGGTCTATCAAAACCTTCAAACTCCTATCTGGTGGGTCTGCCCGTAGAGACTCAATATCGTCTACTAGAAGACGAGCTAAGGCCATCTCCTTGCACCTCTCAAAATCAGCAAAAAATTTCAATCTGCAAGCCTTGATCATAATTTTGGATCCATCCTAGTAAAACTGATCAAACCTCTCAATCATCTTCTGCAACTCAATTTATGAGAACGAAGATTCTTGAATTACAAGCACTCCTCCAGTTAGAGAACCTCGGGGCCTTTGAGACACCTCCTCTTCACGATGCCCCCTGTCGGAGGTCCTGGGCCTTTTATCTGGCCTCCTATAGGAATCCCTCAAATGGAGACTCTTAGATGTTAAACTTCTTCCCTCTAATATCCTCTTCAGACGTTCGATGTTGTCACGAGCTTTCGGCTTCAGACCTTCATCTCTCGAGAACTCCAATCCTTCTATGGGCTTGTTCCAACTCATCATCCTAATGGTCAATCATCTCCCGAGCCTTAGAAAGCACTTTCTTAGAGTAGTCGATCTCCTTATTCAAATTAGCATTAGCGCCTTCTCCTACTCTAGATGGTATCTCAACATATCTATCTCCTCCTTCACTTCAGCCAATTCCAAAGTTGAAGCCCAAGGAGTAATTCTAGTGAAATCAACTCGATAGTGTCCTATCAGAACCAAGAATCTAAGGGCACCCATCATCTGACACTGAGCGCATTTCCCTCCCAAAGCTTACCTCTCCTTAAGCAAGAGGTGGCTTCGTAGGAACTCTGCAACAGTCTTCAAAGTCTCGACAACAGTCAGGAGAAGAGGCATCACTTAAGGAGTTCCTTCCTGCATTCCAACCAAAAGAAGGCTTGTGGTGAGGATCACCTCTTTAACCTCGATCGATCCCATCGGTGCTACAAATTCAGCCACTTCCATAAATGCTATTGCCCCCATGATAGAATTCCCGACAACAACCCTCATCGGAGAAGCTGGAAGAGTTGTCTCTATGGCGGGCTCCATCATCAAGTCTACCAACGCGGCCATGGCACCCAGCACCAAGTTCATCGATCCAGCCCTAAACTCTAAAGCAGACTTTATTGAACTACTCACTAGTGGAGGACCCTTGTCCCTACTATCCACCAAATCAGGAGAAGGCATAGTTGGGGAAGCAACATCTACATTCCTAGTGGTAATGTTTTTAGGAGCTTGGGATGGAGCAGATGAAACCCTAGCCTACCTCCTTCAGGCAAATAATATTTGCAGTTTCATCACCTATGTTGGATCCATTTAGCCTCTAAAACTTGTGAAGAGAACTCTAGATGGAAAGGATAGTGAACACTACTATTTGGAATCGTTCCTTTCTCACATATCTTCTAGGCATATTTAAAAGAAAGAAGATGAAGACAAAAAGATGTCATCTTTTAAATTATTTCTCGAAAGAATCAATGGTCGAATAATTTTCTTGATTGTAATCAATCTTATGCCGCAAGGGGACATTGTCGATCATTAAATGGCAAGGAAAGAGATGAAAAAATGTGTTGTCCAATCCAAGGCATTCTTAAAAAGAATAGTCATTTCGCCCAATCCTCAGGTTCAGCACTAGAGGGGTAGTATTATTGTGGTTACATAAATGCCTCGGATCGGTTTGGTTAATGCTCGAATCATCTTGGATCAGCATGAAGACATCAGCATTTCGAGGAACGAAGATCCCCTACATCTTTTTCGACCCAAAGAGTAAGCCAAAGTGCGCTGCAGAGCCGATCTAACAATGGCACTTATGGCCTTTTGAATCACCTCGGATGAATAGTCCTTCGGCGCTCCCAATGGCTTCTTTCTAGGATAAGCGACAATCCAGCTGTAGTCTAACCACGATCACACTATTTTTTACTCCACCTAAACTCTCAAAAATAAATAAGACATTCTAATCATGCCAATAATAGCCTTTTCATTCTAGAAGATGGTCTTAATTTCGAAACAGTATGATTAATGGCTCAAAATTAGTGGAACAGTATAACATCCATGAGATGTTCCTTCTATAAATATCATAAGTTCCAAGGACCTAAGTAAGCAAGAAATTTCTCTTAGAGAACTCATTGTTGCTTAAGTTATTCTCTTCTTACTTGAGCGTCAGAGGATCCTCGCCAAAGTTCCAGCCTCCGACTCGAACTTGTTTTTACAAGTCACTCCAGTATTCCTGCCAAAAGTCGATCGTTCCGCTCATAAAGCGCCTATCTACAAGCAACAACAGTAACAAAGCATTCAAAAGAACCTTGAATGTTACTTTTTTTATGTCATATTTTATTTTCTAATTTTGTAGAATATACTCATACATGAATTGCATAATAATTCTTCCACTCCATCAAAGAAGAGACCTATACATTGATTTGTAAATAATGCTATCAACCATCATGTTAAGCCAACATCAACTATCATTAACAATATAATTTGAATCTAAGTTGATGAATCTGAATTCAGCACTTTACATATCCAATTAATTTAAATAAGTATATTTTAGTAAAATTCCAAAATTTGAATAAGCTACCAAAAGACTATATGGTTTAGCTTTGTGAATTTATTTGTTTAAGTTATCCTAAAGTGTAAGAATTGTTGATCTTAGATTGATTTTGATGATAACAAAAGCATTAGAGTATAGATTGTTAATTTACTAATGTTGTTTGTGAGGATGTGTAGTTGTAAAATTCAAGAACTCACAAACTTCAAGTATTTTCATTCAACTAAATGAAGACTCATCACTCAAGATTTTAGAATAGATACTTTAGAGTGGATACATCTTTCAAGAAGTTAAAATGAAGATTAAATCAAGATAAAAAGATAAGTCTAGCCTACAAAGAAATTTGGAAAAGGATCATAAATAATCTTTGGCATGCATGGCACGTAAACTAGGCCAACTTAGTCTCAGACTGGGCCAACATAGTCTTAGTAGAAGTAAAAGATAGAAAGGATAGAAAGTAAAATTTTTCATGACCTAGGAGACTGAACCGACCTCATTTTCAACTGAGTCAATCTAGTGATAATTAGATCGATTCCATTAGAAAAGTAGCCAATCCAGTCTCAAAAAATAGAAGATGATAGAAATAGATATTTTAGAATCTCTGAGGCTGAGCTGATTTAGCTAAAAATTGAGCTGACCTAGTTTGGAGTAAGCCGGCCCAGTGCCTGTAACAGCTAGTTTCTAGTTTCGTAGCTTTTTTACTCTACACGTCTTTCAATGGCTACTTTTGATCTTTCAATGGTTAGATCACTTTTAAAAGCCTATGTTAGTGACTTATAATGATGAAAAATCTCTGGGATACTTAAGAAAATACTTAAAATAAGCAAAAAAATTTTGAACCTACAAGAGAAAACTTCTAAGCAGATTTTCAGTTTTTCAAGTATGTGAGCCAAATAGTGAAAAGAAAAAAATATTTCTTAGAGTTTTCTTTATCCTTCCAACATTTTTAATTAGAGAGAAGTCAGGAAATCACCATTAAAGATCAATTTCTACTTCTTTCAAGCATTCAAAGAGAAGAAATCAAGCCTACAATTCAAGCTCCTAGATTTTCTTCTCTTAAGCTTCAAGGAGTTTATTTTTATTTTGATTATTATATTTTTCATCTTTGTTTTTAGTTTCTTAGGATAAAAAATTTGGGTTAGTCCAAGTCTAGAGTTGGATGTTGTATGGTTTGATTGGTAAGCCAAAGTGAAAATCAATCGAGGTTGATTATTAACCCAGAAAAATAATCATTGTATGGTTATGGTTGGTGAGTCAAGGTCAAAATCAACTAGATTGGATTATGAATCCAAGTAAAATAATCAGACTGTAATCAAGTATAATAATTATAGTTAAATTTCTAAGTGGTTTACTTAGGGAGTGGACGTAGGTGCTAAGTTTGGCACCAAACCACTATAAAATTATTATGTTTGTGATTATGTGTTATTGTTCTATTGATTTCATCCACTGTACATTACATAACTTATTTGATTTGGCTCTTAATTAGTTTAATCTACTCACATCTTAAGCTTAAAAATTTAAAATTCTTAATTCATCCCTCCTCTTGGAAAGTCATACTTAGGCAATAAGTGATATCAGAGTAGGTGCTCTAGTATTAGTTGTTGATCAAGCTATCAAAGAGCTAAAGATCACATGGCAACCTCAATTGGGACTCCATTAGTTGAGAGGCAATCAACCAATAGACTTTCACTATTTAATGGAATAAATTACACATATTGAAAAGCATGAATGAGGATATTCATCCAAGCACAAGACTATGACATATAGAATGTCATAATGTTAGGCCCTCATACACCAATAATTATTATTAATAGAGTATCCATCCCAAAATCTAAAAAGGATTAGGACGAACATGACAAGAAGAAAGCTCAATTTAACACCAAAGCAATGAATGTCTTATATTGTGCTTTGGATGCTAATGAGTTCAATAGAACATCAACATGTTCATCAGCTAAAAAAAATTGGAATAGACTTGAAGTTATCCATAAGGATACTAATCAAGTCAAGAAGTCTAAGATAAATATGTTGGTGCATAAGTATGAGTTAATTAAAATAAAACCGCATAAAATTATCACTGAAATGTTTACTAGGTTCACTAATATTTTGAATAGTTTGAAAAGTCTTAGAAGAGATTATGCTAACAGCGATATTGTGTGTAAAATTCTTAAATCTTTGCCCAAGAATTGGGAGCCAAAGATGACTACCATTCAAGAGGCAAAAGACTTAAACACTCTAGCATTGGAAGAATTAATTGGGTCACTCATGACCCACGAGCGAAACATGAACCAAGGAAGAGAGGAGGAAGCAAAGAAAAAGAAGAGCATTGCACTTAAAGCTTCTATCATCCATAAGAAAGAAAGTGATTTCGAAGAGAGTTCGAAAAATGATAAGGAGATGGCCATGATAGCAAGAAGATTCAAGAAATTAATGAGAAGAAGGAAGAGATTTGAACCTAAAAAAAAGTTTAACAAGGAAGAAGATAGCAAAGTAAAAGAGAAAGAACAACCATCTATTTGCCATGAGTGCAAAATGCCCAGACACTTTCGGATGGATTGTCCAATATAGAAGAAAAGCTCCAAGAAAATAAAGAAGAAAGCATACAAAACTACATGGAGCAATGATGAGGACTCTTTTTCAAGTGAGAAAGAATATCAAAGAGAAGAAAAGACAAACATTTGCCTTATGGCACATAATGATGATGAGATAAATGATGATACTTTAATTTCATATTTTACTTTTGAAGAATTATATGATGCTTTCAATGACCTAGTTAATGACTTTAAGAAGCTATTACGTAAGCAATAAAACAAAAGACTTGAATTATCTTCAGCTTTGAGAGAGAGAGAGTGGGTATAGAGAGTCATGAAAGAGAGAGGAGAGAGCCAACTTCATTGTATTTTCTTCCCTTTCATTATTTTTTTTCCCTTCTTTCATTCTTCTTTGGCTAAACTTGGGAGGAAGGACAGGAGGGTGGTCAATGGTCCAACAACTGGAGGTCCAGTAGTGGGCGACGATATGTGGCTAGTGGGCAATAGTGGATGGCCAGTAGTGGTGACCAACCGGCAAGAAATCAATGAAAAAAAGATAAAAAAAGTAGGGAATTGGGCTTCTTCTTTATTTTCAGCCATTGGCCAATCATTGATGGCCATGGTTCCATCTTGGAGGATGTAGGGAGGTCAAGGTACTCAACCACAAGTTTGGCTTCAAGGGGCGGTAATGCCGATGACCAGAAAGAGTGAGAAAAGTGTCAGAAAAATAGAAGATTTCATTTTATATGGTTTTTCAATAAAACTAATGGTTGGCGATGGTGTTGAAGGCTACAGAATGAAAGGGAAGAGAGAGAGGAGGTAGGAACAGGGCCTTAACTTAGCTCTGGCGAGCTCTTTAATCCTGATTTCTAGTGAGCACAGTCATATTATGTCATGGATTCGAGGAAGAAAAAATAGAGAAAGAGGGAGATAAAGAGGGTCTTTTCTTGGTGATAAAGTGCCTTAGAGGGAGGGGAGATGGCTTTATAGAGGATCCCTTGCTTCTTGATGGCCCTAGGACTCTAGTTTTATCTTGAAGGAATAGGAGATGAGGAAAAAGAAGACTCCTTTTAGGAGTCCTCTTTCCTCTCTTTGTGGGCTGTGGCTGGCTTAGCCCTAATCAGGCCGAATAGGTAGATCAGGCCCAAATTGGGCTCTCATATTTTTTTTCCCTTAAAATAGTTTCATGCTCGAAACTTAACGTATCTTCATTCTCAAAGAAGTAAGGATGCTTAGTTTTAATATCATCTTTACTATATTGTGGCTCTGCAACTATGATCTAAACTCATCCTTGTAGAACTTAGTACTGTAGACCAATTCTATTAATCCTATAAATTATAAATCTAAGTCTAATTTTCTACTATTACTTTGATACTATAAAATGTCACATCTCAAATCTAAAGCATAACAAAATTAAGCTACCGAGGGATACAGCCCATGATAATATGAAGTCAACTAATCATAGTTTTAGACAAAATGACATCCAAATCTATTATCCATTGAATAATTAAATAAATATTGGTTCAGAGCGACTAAATCTAAAATAAAATACCAAAACCCATATCCTTAAGATTCAAAAAGTTGCTAATAACAAATTGTTAATCAATTTAAGAACTAAAATTTCTGCTACAAAATCTCCAAGATTGCTAGCATAGACTATAAGCCTGGATCATGTTTCATTTCTAACCTTATTCATCTAGAAAAAAAGATATGAGCTATACTAGCTCAGTAAGTAAATCTTACACCACCATACCGAATCAAATATAAATTTGTACATATATTAATAAATCATTTAAAGAAGATGATTATTATTAAAAGATAAATTTTTTCATAATGACAATATACCATACATGAATTATGCTCTTACATATACATAAATCATGCAAATTACATAAACATGGTTTCCAATGTACATTATAAACAAATTCATAAATTATGCTAACTTAATAAATAAAGTCATAAATTATTTATTATTTTTTTATATTATTATTTTTAATAATTCTCTCAAACTAAATGCTAAGGTTACTATACCAACTACTATTATCCATTGGTAGGATCATATGCCAATGTTATTAACTGCTAAAAGGATCATATGCCAACTACTATTATCGACTGGCAAGATCATATGGATGCTAGCTCTGGATATTGATCTACTCTACTTTTAAGGATTATATACAACCATCTGAGAGTCTATTTCTATATTTTTTAAAATAAGTATTCTTAAATTATATATTATTGAATCATGCTTTCTTTAAATCAAGCATATACAAGACATTAGATAATTTTATAGGATTTATTGTCCATGAATAATGTTTCACAGTAGAACAATCATTAAAATAATCAAGGAAGTATTACTTCATAATAAATCATGAGTTTCATAATATCATATGCTCAATCCTTATTTTAAGAGAATATCGAATAATTTTTTTATGATAAAATAATTGATAATTCAAAAATAAGTAAGAAGTATAGGATTACTTACCTCTTTCACTTTAAACTTTCAAAGTTCAATTATATGAACCAATCGAACCTATTCATAATAATTAGAATCTATCATCAACAATGTCGAAACTCAAGAGAACTAAGATTGGGTTAAAATTTTGCAATCTAGAGCTGGTGAAGGACAAGACTGACAAGGCAGTGGTGCTCGACTAACCAGGTCAATCCAATCAAGATGAACTCAACTAGTCATAATCAATCATGGTTTAGATAATTCAATAATGATCAATGGTAACCAAATTCTAGGGGTTTCCAATAAAAGCCGAGGTGGGGTCGACATGTTGCCGAGGTATCAGCGCAGTTCAAGGCCTTTTCATCGGGTCAGCTTGGATCAAATAGGACTTTCAATTGGATCCTCAATCAGCTTAGAAAGAGAAAGAGAGGATAGAGAGAGTCATAAAAGGGAGAAGAGGACAGCTTCTTTGTTTCTTCCTTTTTTTTCTTTCTTTCTCCTTCTTCTTTCTTTCTTCTTTGTTCGAACATTGGAGGAAGGATGATAGGATTGTTAGATATGTGTGTCCTAGAAGCTAAAATTGGCTGACACTTGTTACACACTTCTAAGAGCAAAATTATAATTTTGACTATAAATAATAAAATAGATTATTTTCTATCATAATGTGTATTTAATATCTGTGATACATCCCTTGAGTTAATGACAATGATAATTCTTATTTTTAAGAGTTAAAAATTTAAGACATGAATTTTCATTATTAACTCATAAAATGCTCCGGATCATAGGATCATTATGAGGATGGTGATTAATCTGCAAGGTTGGTGCACAATCATTTCTTTATAGTAGATGAATCTTGAGTCTACAGTGTAGAGACATCAGAGTAAGAGTATAGATACTCGTTAGAGAATGAGGACACTGAGCGTGACCACCTCGAGCAGTCATTTGAAAGTTTATCTTCTCATCCATGACTAGCTCGAAACTGCAGTGGTGTATCTGGTTCTTTGATCTGAGGTACATCGGTAGTTCACCTTGAGGGTGTTATAGTTTGACTACACCATGACTCGATCTCCTAGCCATTCAAAATCCTGAGGTGTATGTTAACAATAGCATGTTCATTGTAGGAATTAAATTGCCCCAAGAGAAAATCTATTTACCTCGATAGATGAGGAGTAGCCCTATGATGATCACGAAAATCAAATCCATAAGCCCATGGCCATGGCAGAGTAAAATAATAGAAAGAGTTTCTATTAAGATTTTTACATTGGATTTGAATCGAATGATTAATTCATATGATGAAAATTAGGGTTTGACGAGTTCACCTTAACCCTAAATCAATCAGGGCTCAAGATAGAAGAACTTAATCACACATATAACTGCACCGAGAGGTTCATTTTTAGTTCTGATGGATTACCATCATATAGTGCTAGGTATCACTGGTGGATTTTGGGAGTAATTAGAATTATTTGGATGATCAATCATTCTAGTTGTCTAAATCAAAAAAATTTTGATCAATTGGAAGGTATTTTGATGATGTTGATGATAGAGATCGCGACATATCTCACTATCATATAGAATTGAACCTAACTAGATCACACAAATAAGAATTTGGATCTAGATATCATCAATTGAACTAATCCAGTTCAATTGATTTGAATTAGATTTAATTAGATTCAAAAAAATCGTGCTAGCATATGATTGAGCCTAAAGTTCTCCTTCAACAATCATTAAATGTTGTCTTGACTGAGCCAAATATGTTTGGACTCACTCAGGTATCTTTACTTTGTCTAACTGGAGCTTGTCCAGGTCAGAAAAGGATTGTCTTAATTTATGAGATAAATTTAAGACATCTACCATTTTTCGTCATTTGCTAATTCTTGTCTTTTGACTTTGGTCAAATGTTGACCTTTGATACTTAGACATCTGTCCATATGTCATGCACCCATAGAAGAGCAGATGGAGGTTTGTCCTACTAAAAAGAGGAAAGGAGGGGGTGCACGCCTAAGGAGGCGTGTGCCCAAGGATAATGATGCCTGGAGTCCCATACAGATGGGACTCCAGGTTGCTTCATGGAATAAACTTAGGTGGCACCTAAGACTCTACTTCAACCAATCTTGGTGCCACCTAAGGATGTTGGAGAGGGGCTCTCATCTGATTGGATCAGATGATGTTATCCCATCAATCAAATTTAGATCTAATTGCATGAAGAGATGTGATTGGTTGGGATGATGCGACACTGCATGGCGCAGCAGAATCTATATAAATCCTATCTACGCCTAGGTTTAGAAAGATTCTCCCCTTTCCCATGCCACATAGCCATCTCCCTCTCTCCTCCATGCCTACCTCTGATCCTCTCTCTCCTCTCCATGCCCAAGAGACTTTGGGCTTCAGTTTGGTGCGATCCAGGCAAGAGAAAGGCGACAAGAAAGGAATAAGGTAGCATTGCTGTAAGAGACGACATCGGATCTTCAAAAGTTATTTTGAAGACCTTCAAGATCAGATCCAAATCTGATCTTTGGAGAAAAGATTGAGAAGAAGAAGATATCCAAATCCTGTTCGAGTGGATATCGGTAGAGGCCAGGCAATTGTGTGGCTACATCCAGAACCTCAGGCAATCAGTAGGATCATCATAGGGTAATAAGATTACACAAGAACAATATATAAATTAAAATTAATTTAATTTAATTTAATTTAATTTTATTAGATCCATCAAATTAGATTTAAAAAGTATCAGATCTTGATTTAGATCTAAAAAAAAAATTTTAAAATATTCCTCTTGATCAAATCAGCTTTGAACGAACCTGACCCAAAAAATAGATTTTTCCTTTCAATTGATATCAGAGCCAGATTTCGATAAATAATTTAGATCTAATTTTAATTTAATTTTGATCTAATAATTAGATGATTTTAAAAATCACATGAGATGTGATTAGATCTAAAATCAAAAAATTAAATAATTAAATAATTTAAATTTAAGTTCTACAAGATGCATGACTAGTTATAGAATAAAATAGTTCTTTGTATAGTCTTGTATGATCATAATTTAATTTGATTAAGTTATAATTTTTAGATAATTTATTTACTATTTTTTGATGTTATAAATATTATAATAAGATCTAAAATATAGAAAATAAAGTTATTTAATTTTTGTTCATACGAGATATGATGAATGCATGTTTAGACTAGTTGTAGAATAGTTCTACATAATTATCTAGTATAGAATTTATTTTGATAAGATTAATTTAAATTTAATTTTTTAGATAATTATGAGATAATTTAGATCTAAAAAATATACATGATATGATATATGAGATGTATGCAAAACATGTTTATAGTTAAATTAATTTTATATATAAGATATATGATGTAGATCTAACTAATTTTATAGTTTTTATATTTCTGATTAAGGCGTTCTCCTTGGTCGTTCGATCATAAGAACAAAGTATGGTTTAAATGCCCTCTCCTTCCATTCGACGGGATGTTCTTATGATGTGTAGGGTGCTGGGTGTCCATCCTTAATCAGAAATATAAAAATTTAATTTTTGCAAAATTTTAAATCCTAAAATCCTAGGATTTTATTTATATATTTTATTTATGAACTCTAAACTTAATTAAGAATTAAGATTATGAAATATGTTAAATCTAAAAATTAAGAATTTTCAGATCTAAGACATATTTATAAAATTAGGTTCGGACCTGGGTAGCTCAATTAGATCTAAGCGATTGGTCAAACCGAATCAAGAGTTTGTTAGATGGGATTAAGAGTGCTTAAATTGACCAGTCTAATAGGATTAAGTCTAGATCAAGATCGAATCATATGAGTGATCGATCAAGCTAAGATCTAATTTGGCTCAGTGGTTAGAGTCTGAATTGTAGGCTAATTCGATTGATTCTGGCTCAACAATTTGGTGTCTAAGATAAGTTTGGTAGGTACGATCGACTGATTTTTAATTGGAAGCTACTCGACTCTAATGCATTCTTATTGAGTTAATGGCATATCCCTTCCATCGATCTCACTTACCTGACCATATTTATTAGCTCAGTCCTGATCTGAGGTAGCTAATAATCTAAGCTAAACTATGCCACTAGGTTAGTCATAATTATTATGACTATGTCAAGTCTAGTTTAATGAGATCTAAATCAAATCTTCCTAAGAAAAGATTAAATCTAAGGTCTTCCACCATTGTAGATATGAAGATCTTTTTTGGGGTTGATTGTTCTCGATTGGTTACAGAGGTTCAGTTGCACCGAAAAGATGCAATCATGTCTATTAGACATTGGATGCTATAGGCTGGAGGATAAATTGGGCTCAATATTTTGGATATGGTGAGAGACCCAATTAGGAATCTAATCTATGCAAATGGTGGGTCTGACTTAACTAAGAAAGGATCAATATTCCAGGCACGGTGAGATTCATGAATTAAAGACCAAGTTTGAGTGCATCATGATTAGAGAATCATTGAACAAGAGTTGTTCACTCATTGGCTAACCCATCATCAATAATTGTTAGGTGAGGTGATGAGTCAGTTAGTGGGATTGCACCATCCATTAAAAATTACTAATCATAGAGATTTTTGCATCTCTACAAAGAAAGTGTAGGGATCTGAGAAAATAGTGAGAGTTAATTTATTTAAAAATAAAATATTTAAACAAATTGATCAAGTCTTAATTATAATATCTAACTAGAAACTTTGACTCTCTACAAAAAATTATCTGCATCCAATCCACTAGCACGTATCCTAGACACCCATAGACTGATCGGATCTAATTACATGGATTGACTTCAAAACTTCAAAATCATTTTGGATTTTGAGAAGTTAACTCATGTATTGGATCAGAACCCTCCCATCTTACCAGCTCGTCCATCCGCTGAATAGAGAGCGTCTCTTGACAAATGGACGAACGAAGATAATAAGATCAGATACTACATGTTGGGCTCGATGTCTGATGAGCTTCAGCGCCA